>OZ026618.1:96880868-96930868 GCA_964020975.1 Hermodice carunculata | reverse complement strand
TTTCTCCATAACGTCTTGGTCAATTGCTCCGAAATGACATAGGGACACTTCTGTGTTCCCCCGTTAGGTTACAGACCACAGTTGTGATTGGGTGGTTGCGAAGATAGTCCGTAATTATGAAAAAAAAAACTGTGTTTTCATCATGCTGTAGCTATTGTTTAAATAAAGTTTGCTAATTCAGGTTTGCTGCTTCAGAGAGTTGCTTCATTGGTGGTCATACAAGTGCACTGTTTTCCAGGTGGGAACTTTATGGTGAGGAAGGACAATGATGTGACCCCGGCCAGAGCACAGTTCATACACCTGTGTAAAGCTGATATCCAGGTGTTGTTTTGTATTTCAATCATCACCAATTAACTAGCTGGAAATTATATGACCAAAACTGATCCGTGTTTTTCTGACATTTTTATCTGTAAAATGCCGCTCACGAAATTTCAAAATACCAAAATGCTTATTTTTAGACTGAAAAATGCTAATATGAAAATAGAAGGATTTAAAACTGTAGTCTGTGGCCTATACCCGACTAGGACTTATGAGCTGGAGGTCAAGGGCAGCTGATGATGAAGGACTGTTCACAAAACCCTCTTGAATGAATCATGCTGAACTCAGAAGTATGGTTGAAGTCAGTTTTTCGACAACTTTTTCTTCAACATGATGTGTACGGGAGTCGGATAAATTACCCAACTCTGAGTGTTCAAATACTCGTTCTGCTTCAGTTAAATCCATCTTGTTTTCCCATGACTGTCAAAGCGACACTCTAGCTGATGTCAGATATTAGATAAAAGGACTCGGGTATGTCCAATACTCGATATTGATATCAACCAACCTCACCTACATGTACAAAGGGCGAAAAAAGCTCAAGTATATCCGGCAAAATTATACTATGTTACTTGCAAAAATAAGACCGGTACCGGACTCTCAGTAAATGGTAATACATGGTGTTTCAAAAGTTCGTGCACCTTATAAAATGTCATGTGAAATTAAGAGTATTCAACCAATTCATTCCATTTAATATCTTGTATGTCCTCCGTCCATCCTAATTACAGCCTTCAAACGTTCAGGGATGGAATGTAGCAATTTCTTGAGAACGGAGGGCTTGATCTTGCCACACTCCTTTTTGGCCCTCAATTTGAGCTGCTCCATCGTGATGGGAGGTGGACTGATGAACATCTGGCTGTGCAGAATCTCCAACATCTCTCAATCGGATTGAGGTAAGATGAGTTGGGTGGCCATTCTTCCTTATGTTGATACCCAGGGATGTGGTCATCACACCACTGCTGAGTCACCCGAGAGGTGTGAGCAGGGGCACCGTCTTGCACAAAGACCAATTACAAGCGCCTGGGGACCATTTTCCTGGTGGTTACGGGTCATGATTTTTTCATCCTTGTGAGAACTGGGAGTAGGGTCTGCTGGACAATATCATTTACGTAGTACTGAGCGTAAATTGTGGTGCGTTGAGGTACCAGATGAAGCTCTGAGAGACCTAATGCTGACATAGCCCCCCAGCCCATGGTGTGGGCACTGAATGTTACTTGTTCAGCTGGATCAACCTTTTCACAGCCATCAGTGCAGATTCGGTCATTTTAACTATTGGGGGTTGAAAACAAGTAAAGAGGACATTCATCAGAGAAAATCTAGCTCTCAAAGTCTTTAAGCGGTAGTTTGACATACATTTTTGTAAAGGCTAATCTCTTGTCTTTCTGTAATTTTGTAAGTTGTGAACGTTTTGTCTTTTTAAAGCTCGGGATCCCAGTTTCTTCGTTAAAAAACAATGCACTGTATCCTTGGAAACATTTTCTCCAAGACTTTCTAGCCTTTGGCTTACTCGACGGCAAGACTGGTGTCTTTTGCTCCTGGCTTTGCGGATCTCCTCCTTGTCCCTGGCAGTCAAGCACGATGGACGTCCAGATCAAGGCTTGTCATTTAGAGAATTTCCCAAGTTGTGTCGCTGCCAGCACTTCTTAACTCACCATACACTTCTGCTTAGGAGTCTGGGTACATTATGACAGGGTTTTCCAGTATTTCGAAGGGCAATCGTTTGCGCACGAAGCTAGGACTCTGAAAATGTGGCCCTTTCCAGATTTCCTCCCGGCCATTATGGACACACGTTCCATTGAGTTTTAATAAATGATCGATACAGTGGTCAAGCAAGATATTTCTAACCTGTGACTGGAGAAGTGATCTGAATAAACAACCACACCACACCTGGTTGACCAGGAGTGTCCGGCTTGTAAGACAGTTAAACAAACACAGTGACCACTGGGATGAACGAACTTTTGAGACACCCTGTATTTTTGTGGGTATCCTTCCACACATGTTTTTCACTAACAAATACGACTGCTTAATACCGGTTGGTTATCAAATATCGTCTGCTTCAGTGTTTTTTAAACTACTTTCAACAGTAATGAAAAATAATTTGAATGAGGATTGCAGATAAGACCTAATAAGATAGCCAACTGAAAACAGGAACACTAGTATTATGATGTAACCATGGTGCAAATCAGAACAGTTGAACAGAAGAAGTTCTCATCAAATAAAATAAAAGCTACGACTTCCTTACATATAGGCCTCAATACTGCTACAAGCCATTTTTTCGCCAAGTGCAACAGACAAATTATCAAAATTTCAATTGACTGCCAAAATTTCATTTAAATTGTTTTATTGATTGTGTGTGGTCTGGGTCATTTACTGTAACAATTGTGCCATGTTGTTGTTTTAAATACAGCTCAAAGAGGTTTGTTTGTCAAAGTGTTCAAACCAGCCATCAGATGCTACATCCTAACTACTGCAGTCTGGAATATATTAATTCAAAGATTTCACTCGTCAGGCCACAATATGAGCTATCATAACTTTTGTCCTAATTATCTGCAGTGCACCCTTTTCGTATCAAAATATACTATAGTATCCCTTCTAACAAGTTTAATATAGATTAATGGTCTAAGTCGGTTATACACACACACAAAACACACACACACACACACACACACACACATATATATATATATATATATATATATATATATATATATATATATATATATATATATATATATATATATATATATATATATATATATCTGTACGATCAACCTTCAGTTGGTGCGTATTATTTTCACTGTTCGGTTTACATCGCACAGATCATTTAAATTATGTAGCCCTATTAAGTGTTTTTTTTCATTATCACAAGATCTGGCTTTTACTGGATGATGTTAACTTCGATTGGGACAGTGGAGTATATTTAGTGTCTGTAAGCAGGATCTGCAAATACAAATATGCTGTGCTATTGAGAGATGCTCTTCGTAGTCACGGAAAAGATATAGTTTAAAATTGAATTGTATCTCCATAGGTGTTGTTAAAGCATCACCGTACAATAATTAAGCACATGATGGAAGGTTTCTTTTTCCTGGCAAATGTTATACTGCGTTTGTTCGATTCCCCCACAAGGTTAGTTACCGTAGTATCTATCGCAGCATTAAAAGCAGACTGTAATATTCTTCGTAGCAAGTTGTAAATAATACTTTTCCAGATGAAGTAGGGCTTCTCTAAGATCAGAAGCAATGACATTTTCCTGAACAGTTAGTTTCCTAGCGCAGTTATGCCGAAAATGTTGAAATTCTTGGCTGTTTTCCCTTTTTATAAATTTCTTTTGACCTATTCGATCTGGTTCATTGTTGCTCTGCAATCTGTTACCTCCGCTAAAGCATCAAAGTAGTGGGAGTTACTGTACTTTGTACATGTTTTAATTGATCATTTGCGCGTGTAGGCCTCTCGGTGTGCTAAGCGGCTGTCCGTGCCGGGGGCTTACAGCCAGCTTTCATGTTAAATGTGGCATGGCTGATTGTTTGGACTTCTTTACATATGAGTGGTTGACTTGATACATAGGACATGTCCAAATGGGAATATAACCCATAAAATACGTACACACAAGGGGTAATATCACCAATGACCATCACCTTTGATTTCAGCAATGAGCTTCTCACATCTGTGTAAAATCATGCCAGTGCAACATAAAGCAGGAATCTCAGTGTAGAGAGAGTATTATCAGTTCAATTCCAATTAATTATATATAGAAATAGATAGATTATGGTGTTGCTATATCGTTTGTAGGACTGGTTGTCTCACCTCCAGAAAGGTCAGCCCTCACATGGCAGACACCAAATGCGAGAAGGATGACTTGTAGAGCTGTGCTGCATGTCATGCTGACTCAACGAGACTGCTGGATAAGGCACACGTCTGTTGGACTTCAAATCTAACTTAAGCAACATCTGGTGATCCCCCACCATTTAAGTGACGCTTTCTTTGACCTACTGTCTCTGTGAGTTGTTAGAAAGGGGTGTGAAAGGTTTGGAAACTATAACGGACTGAAAACTATGGGTGAGCTATATTGCGGAATTTAAGAGGGGTTTCGAGAGCATAAATTCAAATTTTGCTGCCACATGTGGAAGATAAAAGGAGATAGTGAGTCATTTTATCTTTCAATCTTTTCTACAAATAGCAATGTGTCTAAACGTGTTCTTAACTGTTTGCAATGAGGTCACAAAGTACAATTTTTCTCTGTTGGTAAAAGTTGGCAGGGACCAAGCTACATTAAAATCGCTGTCTGATAAAGACTGATAGTAAATTGTGTAAAAAGGTGCCTACGATAACCCCTGTCTGTTGTTTCATTGTTATTCATACATTCACCATGAATTAAGCAAATTATTCAACAAAATGAAAACAAAACAGAAAAAAAAAACAAAAACAAAACAAAACAAAAAAAAAAAAACAAAAACAAAAAAACAAACAAACAAAAAACAAACAAACAAGCAAACAAACAAACAAACAAACCGGCGGTTCATGTAGGGGCACGGACCATCGATGATTAGCTGCAACAACTGGGCATGGGTGCAAAAAGGTTCACTGACACAAATATATTACACAATCCACGTTATACACACACACACACACACACACACACACACACACACACACACATATATATATATATATATATATATATATATATATATATATATATATATATATATATATGTGTGTGTGTGTGTGTGTGTGTGTGTGTGTGTGTGTGTGTGTGTGTGTGTTTTCCAAAGCCAAAAAATGCCGGGAAATGTCGAAACTCCTTTCTTAACTCGACGTTTTTTCGGCAAGTCTCCGAGGTTGTGGCCATTCTTAAGTGTTTTGCTTCTCCCAGTGATGCCACTGCCGGCGTGTTACGGTGAGTGTATCCAATCTACGCTGTACAGGTCATTGCGCAAACCTTGCTGTTAATGACAACCATCTCCTTCGTGAGGCATCATGGCATGAATCGTGTGAATTGAGTCAATAAAATTCGGCAAACGTGGATTCACAGGCCGCGAGTGGTGCCCCGCTTCATCCCAAGAAAACGTTTTCCTTCCGAACGGGCAATAATAATAATAATAATAATAATAATAATAATAATAATAATAATAATAATAATAATAACAACGACAATAATAATAATAATAATAATAATAATAATAATAATAATAATAATAATAATAATAATAATACAACTCAGTTAGTGAGAGGCTTTCTGGCGTCATAAAGGGGTGGGTGGGTGGGTGGGGACCTTTCCGGATAAAATTATCCGAAAAAGCCCTGGCTGTATGCCCAATAACAGGGCGAATATACTTCGGTGTTAAGCCCTGCTGGCGCAAGAGCTGGTGGGATAGATGCTGTAACTAAATAGTCTTGAATGGCACAACAACCGGGCGAATATGCAAAGTAAGCTTTACTGAACCCTATTTGAACAACACCTGCGTGAATATATATTACATTGAACCCGCTTGCCACAACAGCTGGGCAGATAGACGCTGTTACCTAATCCTACTGCGCAAAAACAGGGCAGACTTAGCACGGTAAAATCCTATTGCCACTACAGCTGGTCAAATAAAGCATGGTTAAACATAATTTGCACAACAACTGGGCAAATACACACGACCGAATCCCATTTGCGCAACAGCTGGGTGAATGAAGCATTGTTGAACCTGGCTTAAATTGCAGCCATGGCCGTACCTTATATGCACAACAGCTGGGCGAAAAGACCCCAAAAATAATTATGAGTATCAAGTTTTAGACAGGTGAATTTTAATGGCAATGGTGCTCATAGTAGAATGCTAAGAACTTACACCTTCTTTACAAAAGGAGCCTATGTTTGAAAACTATATACATGCTGTTACTGGTTTATAGCTAAGTCAAACTATAACCAGGTGACGTGTCAGTGTTTGTAAGCTTATCTTTTAAAATGATATACGGGGAGCATTTGCTACCCATTCCAATGGGTAGCAACAGCAATGCAGTAAAATCATATTCATATCAATTCAATAAAATTCAATGCAGTAAAATCCATATCAGTCATTTTCTCTGTCAAAACCAACAGACCACCACAACACTCTCCTGTCTTTCTGGGCGGTACTGTCATACCAGAGGAAGACACCCATACACATCTCAGCATTACGTTGTCCAGCAATCTCTCCTGGCTTGCTCACGACAAACGTATCACAAATAAAGCCAGTGAACAGATTAGACTTCAGCAAAGATTCCAATATGAGTTATCCCGAAAAGCTCAGGAAACACTTTTCAATGGTGAGGCTAATTATTGAATATATGGTTTTATTTTCTTGGATAATTGAGGACAAGGTTTATGGATCTTATTGAGTTGAACCAGTATGAAGCAGCTGATATATGTACTTCGACACTAAGATACAGGTTACATGTAAAACTTTTGGGTGAACTTGGTTTGTCATTGCCTGCAGACAAAAATACTCTAAATTGCTCCTGTTTTACAAAATGTTTCAAAAATGAACTCTGAGGAACCTCTCCGATCATGAACCTCATGCTGCTGCACTTGATAGTCCAAGGCTCTGACACGGGTCCACTAGCAGTCTGCGCCCAATCAAATGCCAAACACAACGCCTTGAACGTTTTTTCCTTCCTGATGCCATACGACTATAGCCCATAAGATAAATGCAAGATTTTGGCTGAACCTACATTTGTTGTCTATTTTTTTTCTTACTGATTTTGAGGTACCTTTGCATATACATAGAAATGCCGGGTGACATCCTGTCACCCTTGAGCCTTTTGATATTTTCCCTGGCTACACCCCCCCCCCCCAGCAAAATGTAAACTTGTGATAGACAATCATGTATAACCATACCACAAACCACAAAACTACAGTATTGGGTATATGGGAATTATTTAACCATGTACCTGAAATGATCTTGATTATCACATGACCCCAAGGTGAAGGATTACGTGTTCCTGCACTGGGTAAGCTGATTGTCAACCCAAATGAACTATATATGTGCCGACACTTCATAAGCTGATTTATCTCAAATTGTCAAAAGATCTTTAAACATGTTAAAACAAATAGAGTCTAGATCGTCATTGAGAACTTCCAAAATGCATATTGGAGTTAAAACATAAAACATAAAACATGCAGATCATGATGATTCTGTTCTGTGCCGACTGGAATCTGCTTCTGCAAATGCAGACTTATCTATACACGAACCGTACTAGTACCTATCAATTGTTGACTGAAGGTTTAAATATTACCAAGATATAAATGTCAGTGTGGACTTTGAAGGTCATTCAAAATCAAAACTAAGAGCATTCAAAGAAAACCCATAGGAACATTCCTGGTAATGTTCAAGAATAATCATCGGCTCAGGATCTACCATTACAAAGAGATAAGCCAATGTGTCTGCTTGGCCTTCCTATGTCACTAGAGATCAAAGTCAACAACGTCATATGTACATCTCTAGCAGTGTTTCGTAGTAACCATGGACCCGAAGATCCGCACTTACCAATATATGAGCCAACATATAAGACTGGTGGACTCAGGAGGAAAAAAAGGCTCTGCTAAACATTCACGGTCAAAACATAAATACCTTTGCTTGGCCACTCCTTCACACATCTGATGAATATTAGCCCGAGCAACATTTACATGCCTGAAAACAAAGCATTCCATACACCAGGTTTTACAATATTGCAACTGATGCACTGCGTTGCTGCAGTATACTAGTACAGTACATATCATTTTTGAAATTTTTCGTCATCTTTAGTCATATGATAGCCTGCTAAAATTTGCTACGGGTATTATATCCAAATATGAGACGATTGGATCAACCTTAAGACCCTCCTGGCCAGTTTAATTGCAAGGGTAAAAATATAATGACACCTGGTGACCTTAATAATGAGTCAGTATAATTGAATGCCGAACCCTATCATCAATATTCTGATGAGATGGTCTAACAGTATAAATTTCCTGTTGGTGGGATATGATGATATGCTTCTACAGTACAGATTTTGTGAGAGTAGCTCAATTTCTAAAATAGTTACTGGGTCCGAAGGAGATACGGGGGGGGGGGGGGGTAGACGTATTCCTGACGCACGGACATGACAGCAATAAAAATCCCCTCAGCCGAAAAGGCCAAAGGAGAAAAATCTCAGCGCCACCTGGTCGCTTAAATGTACACTACATGACCCCGGTTCAATGTATTCAACATCGAAGCAATTAGCCAAGTACACTGTTTTATTCGGGGGGGGGGGGGCAAAAAAATGAAATATAAATAGATTATTGCATCATTATCTTCCTTTGCAACTCACAAAACAAACTGGGGAACATCTATATGCAAACTAAAATGGAAACAAAATATTGCATCATCGTCTTCATGATCTTCATGTAGATGATACGAGCCCACCTGGAAAACGACTGTCTTAATTCAAAGCATTCAACAACAAAAATTAGATAATATTACATTACATACATTGTATTGCTACACGCCTGCAAAAATTTTAATGCTACCGTTACATTGTCCCAAAGTCCATGACCCATAGCTTCATAAAAAATTAATATATACTCATTATTTTTGCCAACTTGCGTCATCTTTATTCAGATTATATCGTGATAACAGTTCAAACAACTCTAATAACCGTTCCGGAAAGAAAGACAAAAATAGCTTCAGTACAGATAATTCAATACAAAATAGGAAAACACGCAGCGCCACATGGTGTTCAAAATCTGAACCCCATAACGTCAGGTTACTTTGAAGATCTTTTCAATATCAAAGCAATCGGATTGGTGGCTCTTGAGAAGAAATTTCATTAAAAAAAATAAAAAAAGTAAAACTTTTCATAAAAATAAGAAGATACATTATCTCCTTTTCAAACTTGACAGAGAACCACCCACAGAACATCCATTTTCAAAATAAAAAATTCCCTGCACCGATTTTTTAGAAGTGGAAAATATTAAAGGTGTAACGGACGGACGCAAACGGATTTCATCAAAGCTTGAACTGAAAAGGGTATCTTTTCTACCTTTAAGTAAAATTGAATACACAATATAGATTCCAAAACAAAGGGTATTATTTTAGGTCAACTCTAAATATTTAACAAAGCACAGAATCTTTTCGTAGAGACTAAGATGTCCTTGCAATAAATACTAAAATCCGAAATATATATATCAGTATATGAATTACTATTTTTTCTTTTGTGTAAACTTCATAAAAAAACATAAAAAGCTAAATTGCGAAATAAATTCAGATTCAGCACCAGTCTTTCTGATTTGTGCAGTTACTTTGCCACATGCTCGAACTGAAAGCAAAAGTTCAAACATTAATTAGTGCATTAAAAAGTAGCTCAACAATACTGTAAACCTATATGCTTCATATTTACAAAACAAAACAAAACTTATTTGTCAGCCACTACTATCTCACCTTCAAACAAAAAAAACGTGATTTGCAATATCACAAAAATTCATAAGTGCTTGGAAACCAACTTTTGAAGACTGAAGGCCTATCAAGGTCATGACCAAGGTCAAGCTCAAAAAGAATTTCGAAGATAATACTACATGTACCAATTTGTTTATATCTGTACCACATACATGAACAAAAACAGGAAAAAGCAAAAGAGTGTCAAACTAAAAGATCAATTAACAGGTGAAGGTCATGTGAGGTCAAGGTCATTTAAAGGTCACAGTATGGAACACTTCTTTGTGCCATCTATTTGGAGGTAAGGGTTCGTGCAATAATTAATTTGAATCAATATTTTGAAATGTATGATCAACAAAGCATATCAGTGATTATCTTTTGTGTGAGCATGCGCGAAATAAGTGTAAGCCTCTTTTAACCAATGAACGTTGCGAACAACCCAAGGCAAAAGTGGCCTCTGAAACAACGTGTGCGTCTGTAAGCGCACACGAAAACTATAGACCATAACGTCAGGTGAACCCAAACTTCTGCTGGATTACTACAGAATACCATGGTGGCAGCGTGCATATGCCGCCATGGTGCGTCGGCCGCACCCAACGGTATGCATTCGTGTATTCATGCGTCGCATGCTCCCCTCCCCCCCTCCCCCGGCGGGCCATGTCGTGGAGCGCCGGGAGTGCGGACGGGTAATGGTTAGGCCAGTATCTCTTTTTTAGTCAGCACCCATTGTCATTGCATATGGGTGTGTAAACACGTGCCTAAGTTTGTTTGCATACATCCGTGTACACATATTGTTCAATTGTTGTATCTCAGTTCATATCATGCATGGTCATCTCATAGTCACATTATCATGATTTGTGTTGTCCTGTGAGTCTTGTATATATTATTGTGCGCTTTCGTGTCGGGAGAACCCTAAATCAAACAATGTTTTCTGCTATTGGGCATTCCAGTATAAATAAAGTTCCTTTAAACTTGAAAAAAAGAAAATAAAAAATTTAAAAAAAAACTTTAGACCATGCTTGCGTGTATTTGAATGAAAGGTATCTTCATGAGGAATTTGAATCTTTTAACTATTTTATGTTTAACGTTAATGCAAAAACAAAAACAAAAAACAAAAAAACAAAAAACAAAACAAAAAAACAAAAAAACAAAAAAACAAAAACAAAAAAACAAAAAAAAAACAAAAAAAACAAAAAAACAAAAAACAAAAAACAAAAAAAACCCGACTACAGCCGTGATGAGCACTTTAAGGGTTCAACCAGCAACATGATTGTATTGGCCACAGGACAGCACAGACCATGATTATGGTTCAGATCTATAGCTTTGCTTCACGCACTTTGGGTGCAACGCGCACGAAGAGCACTGTACAAAGCTGTTAACATAGTCCAAATTCTATGCTGAATGAACTATTGAGATTTAATGAATTATGCGAAGTAAACTCAGTGTAAACATCAATGTCAATCTACCGTCCTCTCATGACGAAAAAACAGAAACAAATATAATAATAATCGGAAAGAGCTATTTATGTCAAGATAACAATGAGAGACAATGAAATAATTTTCCAATAACCGAGGGCATCCCGCTGTACTTACTTTGGTGCTGAACAATCCAAAGTATATTTAGCTGAAAGATAAAATATCTGTTTGAATTATTGGCACTGACAACAATGTCCAGGTCAAGTACTGCTTTTGTTTGTCTCCTCACGCTCTGTGTTCAGGGTGGCTGCATGGTCAGTTACATCATTTTCTTGTGAGGGGCGCGGACAGCAGGAAATTATCGCAAATAAGTTTTTTTTCTTACTTTGGAGAGGAAATTGAAGTGTTGAACTGGACGCTTGTGCATTCGGACTTTAAAATCGGCCAAATAATATAAAGTCTCCCCTTGTAGAATTTTTGTTATGCTATCAAATATTAAAGAGGACCCCTGCCAAATACTTATGAGTTCTCCGGGGTCCGCTTCAAATTGTTAGAGGATAAGTTTTAAAAAAAACATATATGCCAACTCTTTTCCATACTGGCTTATTTCCATTCTTGCTCTGGATTTCTAAATTTACAGAATGCATTATACTGTTTAAAACAAGTTTGTTAACTAACATACAATCCAAATGTTACTTAAGACACTTTTGACCTCTTACAAGAGTTTGCCATCGAGGATTTTATTCAATTTTGCAAGAGGTTTATGAAGAACTAGGAGGTGGCCTAACAAGGCCCGCCCAGTTTGTTTGTCTATTCATTATTTCTCCATCTATGAACTTTATCCATCTGCGTACATTTTAAAACCAGTATCGTCAGGGGCAAATAGAAGTTCTAGTCAACTGCTAGCTTTCCGTCCAAAACATAAACTTCAATAAAAAGCTGCAAGTATTAATTGAGAAATACTTAGATTATTTGGTCACATTCACTCAGAGCATCTATCAATATAAATAGTAACTGCTCAAACTTGTTGCAAACAAAGGAAATTATAACAAAAACGTGTGTAGAGAGACAGAGAGAGAGAGAGAGAGAGAGAGAGAGAGAGTTAATAGTATGCATGTCACTTGTGTATTTTTAATGAGGCAGGTGAGTAGAAGTATATCGTGTGTAATTAACTTTATGCCTAAAATCACAACACGTGCGTAAAACTACAGGTGGTACAAACTGGCTATTAAATAACAGTGGCCCGTGCTGCTACCTCGGGTACAGGGACAAATGTTAAGTTAAAACAGCATTGCCACTGTATATATATATATATATATATATATATATATATATATATATATATATATATATATATATTTATATATATATATATATTGTAAAAGTCTCTCGTACATTCTTGTTAGGGGAACTAAATCTAATTATAGAACACGTATGCAACAGCTCATGTTCAATTGGCAAAATGTTTGGTATCCTGTGATAACACATAATGTGGTGTATTCTGTGGTGCAATACCACATATCGACCTGATATTCAAATACTGCACGCCAAGTTGTCAATCATATGTTCCATCCCATAGGGCTTTTAATTTGTCAATAAAACAACAGTTTAGGAAAACGTTTTTGACGTTTGTAGAAAAGCAATACCTAATTCTTGTTATCTAAAAAAATTGACAGTATATTTAGGTTTTACCTAGTTTAAATCTATATCTCAAGAACATTTCTGAACTGGTGGTTTTTGTTTGTATATCGAGTAGCCACATATTAGTTTACACTTAATAATTCTTTCATTTGCCGAAACGTTTTTCATAAGTTACAGCCCCAAAGTTGAGCATATTGATCAGCCAGTCCTAGCACAATTCAATATGGCCACACTTAGGAATCAACTGTGCTTCAGTTACATAACATTCCCAACCATGTTGCTTAAATGAAGACGTATGTAGATTAAATGCGGATAACTGTCTCCCAACTCATTTGTGCTTTTCCACCATAAGTGATCCACTACTCCAGATGTTCTTCCACAACAATCGTTACGGGTTGCTTGCTTTGTAAATGGGAGATCAGTGTCCTCATTACATGACCGTGCTGGGTTCAACCTGGGAAAACACAGCGACATGCAACTGTCGTCAGAACACAATGTTATTCAAATTGGAGTCCAGCATTACAGCATCAGATCTGGCAAGCGTTTGGCTGCTCTACATTGTACTTCATTTGTGTATTACGAACAACATTGTGCCACCAAATACACTGAAATAGATTCTTCATTCATCCCTTTGTTTTAAAGTACATGTAGAATCCCATCTTTAAAGGTGGTATGACAAAGCAGTCGCAAAATGTTTTGGGGAAAGCGGCCCAAAAGACGCTCACGTTATGTTTGGAATCACCAGATGTTATGGGTCAGTCAGTTTTTTATGTCATGAGTTTAATGGAAGCAGTTATAGTTCAGGAATTATAGTCTCAATCCTGTCATCATTGCACGACCCCAGGGACATAACAGGTTTTCTCGGCGCTCGGACTGCATATTTGTTTGTCACAGTGGATATATGTGGGCGCCGCTACATCACCTGCTCTAAACACTGGGTATAAAGCGTTTCCTGTTCAGAAAGTCTCCAGATGTTCCTGTATGTTTTACATCAACGTAGCCGCTATGGAGCAGAAAGCTTTGTCAGTGCGGAGCATTTTATCAAATAGAGCTACATACATCTTGGAATCACTGACGTATCTCTTTGATTCCCACTCATACCAGTTATCTCGCGCAAAAATTAAACTGAATTTAGCAGGAGAATTTCTGTAACGAGGGACTGACAAATGAGCATCTATAAATCCAATGAGGCAATACGTAAGATCATCCAAAGTGGAAAGTAAATCTTTCTCCTTGGGAAATGCTTCACTTATGTTGGTTATATTGTCCTGTATTTTATAAATAAATGCGTTGACTATTTGGTACGATCTCTCGTAGTGGGAGTGCAAAGATTCTCGTGGATACATGCGAAGCCACACCTTGACAATGTTGATGCTAATCTTGTCAATTTCGCGGTGGTATGTGACGGCATCATTGACCAGGCTGACCAGCTTGGCGGCAAAGCAAAAGAAGGACACGCATGGAATTTGGTCAGCGCGCCTGGTTAAACTGAGACCACCCAGTGCATCAACTACTAGCAACAACAGAGTAAATGCTCCACCAAAGCACCGCCATTTGAAGTAGTCTTCCTCACTCAATCCCGTAATCCCCTTGGTTTCCAGAATGACGGATTTGTTGTAGTATTTAAGTACGGTAAAATACATTGCTCGCCAGCGCAGGACACTCTCGTCCGTGCATCCTGACTCCTTCAAGGTTTGCGTATACTGGTTTAGTAGCAGAATAAAGTGGATGCTAGATGAGACAATGAACGGGTCTTTGCTGGTGTCCTCCCCATACCGTTTGTGCCATTCATCTGCTGTAAGGCACAAGTCAGGAAGGTTTTCTAATTCGCACGTCTCATGTATTTCGAGCGTTGCCAATAATTGCTCCGCATGATGGGTACTTGATTCTTCCAAGACATCATCCACAAGGTATATCATCAGCATCACCTTCATTGTTGTCAGTACTATTGCTTTTGAAGTCTTATTTTTCATATCCGCAGTTGGATATGTGGCCCGCAAGTACGCATCTAACTGGATTTTTGCCGCCATGTCTCTGACATTTGTTTCGCTTGAAAATCCCGAATGAATAGCCCACTGTACACACTCTTCTTCCATCGCCCGGTTGTCACCAAACCCGTCTCCGAATTTGACCCGAGCAGCCAGCCAAGCCTCCGGAAGTAGCACTTTGTAGGGTGTGGTTGATCTAGAACTCATGATCCGGCGTTCATAAATATGCCTCACTTCTTTGGTGTCAATCTATGTAACAACAGCCTAAAAACAGAATCAATCCAGCTATCAAACAATTAAATAAATAATGTGAATTATCTTTGCTATATAGGCCTAATAACCAGCAGCAAAGGTGCCAAATTTCATTTCCTGGTGAAAAAGTTAAGTGTTGGTGATACATATTTTCATATACTGACCAATATGTGACATTAGTGACCACTCTGCTGTTAATGTTTAGAAACAACAAGGTACCAGTAAATATTCAAAACCTATACACAGGTTTCTGAAATTCAAAATATTTGGTGTCGTGTGCAGCAGAAGACTGATGTGCATATAACGCAACGTAAAGGGCGTCATTGTAAAGACACAATTAAATAGTCCTCTTTTTCTTTATGATATTCTTTAAGCTCAGCTGACTTGTCAGTCAGAAAAATGTATCCCGTAGTCTTTCATTCGTCCCGTAGTCCTTCGTTTGTCATTGTCGTCAGCGTCTGTCCGTCACCGATTCAAGGTTTACATACCGTCAGCTGGATTCACTGAAAACCTGGTGGATGTGTGCCTCCGGTAGGTGTTCACCGAATTTGTTCAAATAGTCACGGTCCAGTGATTTTTAAAAGCGCAATCTTAAGAATTCTCTTCCTTCTCAAACTGCCAAGCCAATTGCTTCCAAATTACACAGAGACATTTTTCTGGGGACTCCTATATTTAGTTAATTCAACACGTGATACTGCGATTTTTTAAAAAATAAATTTCGTGTTAAAACTCTTTTCGACTTCTCCATTACCACCACTGATATGTTTCTGTAACTTGGTGGAAACATAACTTGTGAAACATCATAACCTATAGAACATCTTTGTTTGACCCTTTCACAAGTTATATTTCCACCTAGTTTGAGAAGAGGTTTGATTTTTATTTTATTTTTTTATTTATTTATTTTTTTTTTTTTTTTGTATTTTTTTTTTTTTTTTTTTTTTTTTATTTGGGGTCTTATCAGTTGATTCATATGTTCTTATCCATTACAATGCAAGTCAAAGGGGATTATGTTTGTTAGTCACATTTTGACATCCCTCAAACTGTCAAGCAGATTCATTTCAATCTTAATGGGGATATATCTTGGATGGGTCTTTACCAATTTTGTTCAAGCTCTAGTGATTTGAGGGTTTTTTTCTTCCCCTTTTTGGCAAAAATTGAAAAATAATAATCTTCGTAACCGCTAAACCAATTGTTCTGAAATTGCATAAAGACACTTGCGAGGACCTCTAGACCCTAATTTATTCGCCAGGTTGCGCTGCGATTTTGGTTCTATTTTTTACGATGTGTGTGTGTGTGTGTGTGTGTGTAAGAGCTCTTTTCGACTTTTTCTTTAAACCCCTCACTTATATTATTCTGAATCATGGTTGGAACGTAACTTGTGGAAGATTCAAACACAGATGTTCACGTTTCATCAATTGGTTGCGTAACGTTTAATATGGTTAATGCATACATGCTCATTGATTACAAAGCAGGTCATTGCGGAATGAAATTGTAAATCTCATTTTCGACCCCTTCTGCAAAAGAGTCAACCAGATTCACTTCAAACTTGGTGGGGATGTACTTTGTGTAGGAGTTCAGCAATATGTTTAGGCTGTCGCGCTGCAGCGATTTTTTAATGACTTCTTTGGTTCATTTTTCTGGAAAATATTCACAAGTCGATTTCTCAAGAAGCGCTCAGAAAATTGATTTGAAATTGCATAGATCCACTTCTGGGTACCTTTAAACCTGTTTTTAACCGCTGGCGCTGTGATTATCTCTTGGTTATTAATTTGTGTGTGTGTGTGTGTATGTTTTCACCTTGCATGACCTTTTCTCCCAAATTACAAATTGGATCCTCTTAAAACTTATCGGGAACGTACATGGACTTGACCGCCATGTTTATTAACTATATTGTGGTGCTGTCATTTTCTGTTTTTAACACAATTATCAAAAATTTAAAAGATCGGTAAGGTGATATATTCATGTAATATCAACAGTGATGATGGTCATATACAAAGTTGACCTTGATATCATTCTGAAGACCACAGGACCACTTCAGTCTTTGTATGTAAAGTAGGTTGAGCACAAGACTGTCACAGTCCTCTTGTTTCTGTTGCGCTCTTTGTATTCAATCAGAATGTTTATAAAGAGTAGGATACACACACAAACACACACACACATATGTATATATATATATATATATATATATATATATATATAAACAAACATACATAAATATATGAATATTTATCAGCAGATTAAAGCCATAGGTTGAAATAAACAAACATACATAAATATATGAATATTTATCAGCAGATTAAAGCCATAGGTTGAATGGAGTAACTAAAATCGTTCAATGTGGGTGGGAGCCGTTTGCTATTATTCATTACGGTAAAAGTACACCTCGTAACTGTTGATTATGGTAATGGTGCGTCAGCTTTTCATTCAGCACAAGTGAACGAAAACCTGTTTATTTTTTAATTAACAGATGCATGTAATGAGGGCGCGGCTCTGTTAACCTTTGTTTTGGATGTACTTAAACAATGCAAATTAGGGAGAAATTCTTCATGACACTTAACATATTTAAATGAATTGCAATTTATCTTTTGGCTTTGAGAAGCATTTTGATTCATTTATTCACCCAAATCACATCAAGGATTGGATATCCGTTTGGAACAAACAAAACTCAGTTGTTGGAGGTTTTTGAGGCGTAATGATGTTTTAACCTTAATTGTCCATCATATGTCAACTTTCGCTTCAAGTGAGAATTTATGGAAGAAACGGTAAACTTTGCGATACTAATTACTTTAGTAGGTGAGCAGAAACTGTTTCTATTTTCAAAACGGCAAGATCGACACTGCAAATGTGGACCAATTTAAAACGTTTAGCAGAAAGCTTCATACACTTACCCTGCACAGGATCCGTCTGTGATTTCCAAGGTGCGGCCACCAATGAAGATATTCGCCTGATCGTGCATTTATAGGCATTATAGAGAAATACAAGATGTCTGTGTGCAAAGATCTGTCAACTGCTTGGACAGCAAGCGACCGTATCCCTTTCGAGCATCCTTGTTACATGCGTCATGAAGCAAACTAATTCATTCGATAGGCTGTTCTAAATTTCTTTGATAATCTCCATTTTGTATAACTTCTATAGCTTTGTGCTGCTTAAATGAAGCGGTGAGATACATACATATATATTATTTTCAATGCAGCGCCCAATTAAACTGGCTTAAACATGCTTAATACAAAAGGATGTAGAAAAGCTATACAAAATCCTTGACCCATGGCGGTGTGAAAATATCCGTTTGCCACTTCACTAAGTATACTGGATTGCGGTTCAAAATTTAAAAAAACGTGGTTTTTGCCTGAGGGTGAGCCTCGGAATTGTACCCACTTTATTCACCCGCTTTTCAAAATATTGACATAAACATGAGCGTAAGTGGACCTAATTCTACCACATATTTTTCTTACTTTCCTTGGCTCACTCCTTGATTCGATTAATTTGCATACCCCCTTAAAGTTGAATTAAAACATGTGTATGCACCCCATGAACTTCGCCATCTACGTATTTTGAAGTTAATCTTTATTACCTACATATCCCAAATTCACCTTAGTCATCTACACATTACAAGTTCATCAATTCTAAATGTTCATCACACAAGAAAAGACACAAAGACAAATGAACATAACCTGGACAAAATAGGCTGCAGTCAGAATATTGACCAATCAAATTGCATGAACAGCAAGGTATTTATCGCCAAACACATGTTTATGTTAAACGATGAATAGAACAGAAGGTGCAACCTTTTTGGGGGAATGACAGACACATTTCGATGGACGCTTTCCCAGCACTGGAGAATGATATTTCATTGTAACTTTTGTATAGTGATCTTTCACCTGTCAAGTTCTTGCTCAATTTGAGCAAACGCGTTCGGATGTAAAAGGTCTTGTTCATGCGTCCTTCTACCGGTATAGCACCTGTTAAGTGTCAGTGTACCATCGAAATATTCTCTGTTGTTAGATGATACTTCTTTGGTGAAAAAGGATGTGTATTTTACGTGAAAGCTTCAGTACTATGTCAGTGGTCAGAATCTTCTGCTTTGAGCGCACGGTAATTTATTATGAAAAGTAACAGTAACTCACCCATTTAAGCTAAAATAACTGTCTCTCAGCAAGAATTCCTGACAACTTATTTTAAACTTATCAACACGCTGTCAAGCTATAATTCGGCAAAGTGCGTAGTAATTGATGGTATCCTCATGATGGTAGTATTGCATGATGGGGCATCTAGTTAATGCAGTAGCGTAGATACATACTCTAAAATAATAAGATCTATAGGAATTAAATTGTAATGTACATGTTCTTGATTGCTGTAGCGGTTGGTAAACGTTCTTTTGAAACGAGGATGTTTTTTTATATTGCATAGTATTTTTTTCAAAATTGCTTTTATGAGAAAAAATACAAAATGTTAGACAGTGAGCTGCCCTGCTGGCAATGAACTGAGCATGTAGTCGTATAGCAATGACTGTTGGGTAAACCCTTACATTGACAAATTCGACTCAAGTTGAACACTTAAAAACGAAGTGCTCCCAATTATATACTGAACCCCAATGAAAAGTATCCACATGCCAATTTTGAAGTATTTTATTGTTTATACTTGAAACATTTCATACCTAGACGTGCTTAGAACTTAACAAAGCATTCACTTTTCTGGCGTAAAAATAATGTCACGCTCTACCGACATTAACGTCACTTACAGGCAAAAAATGTCATTAACTGCCCTAATTGAAAGTCACACAAATTTTTCTGTTCAATATGGGATGTGGCCACCTCGAGCATCAACACATGCTATACATCTGCGGCGCATACTGCTGACCAGGGTTTGAATTCTGTGTTGGGCAACATTATTCCATTCTTCCTGCAGAGCTTGGATCAGCTGGTTTCGGGTAGTAGGCCTAGGTGTCCTCCGTTGAATACCTTGGCCTAACTGATCCCACAAATGTTCAATAGGGCTCAGATCGGGTGAGAACGCTGGCCATTCCATGACATTGATGTTGTTCTCATTGAGAAAGTTCATTGTTAATCTTGCAGAGTGTGCACGTGCATTGTCCTGCTGAAAGATCGCCAGATCTTGATGCTGCTCCATAAATGGGACCATGTGCGGCTCCAGCACCTCATCAATGTACCGCCTAGCATTGAGGATCCCTTGAATGACCACTAGGGGTGTCCTGTAGCGGTTGCTGATGCCTGCCCACACCATGACAGAGGGTCCACCCCATCGATCTGCCTGACGGACACAGGCATCTGCATATCTCTCCCCAGTCCGGCGCCACACACGTTCTCTGCCATCTGCTCTGCTGACACAAAAACGGGACTCGTCAGTAAAAAGGACGGTATTCCACTGCTGGCGAGTCCACCTGGAGTGTGCTCTACACCACTGCAGTCGTCTTTCTCTTCTGGGTTGGGTCAGCAGGTTACCCCTGTAAGGTCTTCTGGCTGTTAGGCCACTGGTCCTCAGTCGCCTCTCCACAGTAGAACTACTGACAGGACGGTGATTCACCCCTTGAGTCTCACGGGCTGTTTGGGCTGCTGTACGGAAACGGTCTCGCAGGTGCATCAGCCGGATGTGACGGTCTTGGCCAGGTGTTGTCACTCTTTCTCGGCCAGGCCTAGGCCGATCATCTACGGATCCAGTTTCTTGTTGCCGTTCAATTAGTCGTTGGATAGTGCGCCGAGTACACCCCATTCTTTGTGCGATTTGAGTGATTGGGACTCCACCCTCTGCAAGCCCCAAAGCATGGTGTCTTTGACCTTGGCTCAGACGCGGCATGATCGCCTCAACACACCTGAGACCACTGGCTTTTTTCTTGGCTGAACATCCCTTTTTAAAGCCACTGAAAACATCAGGTCATTTTAGCCATCCAATAGGAGTGGTGGTCAGAAGCCATATTCGGTGCACAAAAGTCACATGCATTATGTAACAACCCAGCAAAAATTAAAAAGTTGTCCTGAATGACCCTGATGTAGGCTCCAAACCATGCATATATGCACACACAGTACTTGGTAACTTACAAAATTAATGTGTTAATTTTTTTATGTGGATACTTTTCATTGGGGTTCAGTATAACAAGGGTGCTATATTCATGTTTCTTGTGAAAAGGAGAATAACTCAAGTATCAGTATGCCTGAAGTTGCATAGAATGTAATAGGGAAGAAAGAGTCTTTTAGCTTCGGCCGGGTTCCAGCCGCACCCGTTCGGTGGCGCTGCGCTGCCGGTGAACCAACACACCGGGCAACAGCAAACCAAAGCGCGCAGGCACACTTTGATGACACGTGTTGCAGCAGGTCTACGACCGGGCAACGTAGTGTTGAAGTAACGTGAACTGCACTGGCAGCTGTTGTAAAGAATTAACCAAGAAAGGGTCTATGGCAAGACTAGGCGTGCATATAACTACAAAAATGTGGTTACAAAGACTGAATGAACAAGTAATCCTTTGAGCAGAAATTCAGAGAATTGATTGCCACAATATGTGCAAAGAAATACATTTTATAAATTAATTTTATCGTCAGGTGTGTAGAATAACCTAAATAACATATACACATGTATTTATGCACTTACAAAAACAGTTTTGCATTTTGATGTGTTCAGAGGCTATGGATGATAGGGCCATGCCTTTAAAAGGCCATTACACTTTGTTGGGGCTATATTCAACGCGATTTACGTTGAAAAGTACAATTTGTCCTCATTTGGAACGCCTGAAAAGGTTTCAGTAACGTAGCATTTTAAGCGTTTAAAATGTTTAAGACATCTGTTTTGGAGATACTTATTTGACGAAAATGACATGCAACTATCCGAAACTTTAGTTCTAAAACCCTTGATATTTTCACTTGCGTCGTAACGTACAAAACAATTCCTTTATCGAACTATTTGAACTTTTATTCGGAAGATATCGGTGGCCGAAAGAAACTCCGTAAACATGATGCATGTGACATACTCTTTTAACGAGTCTTTAAACTGCTGAAGCACGATAAACGGATTTTTCAGAAAATGATAACTGTTGGCCACCGCATCACGTATTGATATATTTGAACACATGTTCAACGACTCAAAGACTTCGAGAGGAAACTCAATTTCGTCCGGTTTTTTGGGGATACAAGTCGTCGTGCCGTACAAGTGATGGAGGGTTGCCATTTTTCACGTAATTATGATATGGTAAGTGTAATTGAAACTAAGTAGTTCCTTTAAACTTCCTTTCAGGAACATATTGTGCTCCATATTTTAAGCACTCACTGATAGATCATATTTGTCATTCAAAGACAATTACCAGCATTTTTGTCGTATTTTTTCTCCAGATATTTTAATGAAACTTTTTTCCAAATATGACAATCTAAGGTTTTGATTATGCCACTGAGAATATATTTGTAATGGAATGGCACGATTCTTTGTTTTGTTAAAAGAATGTGTCTATAATATGAAACAAAAATAGGTTTCCTTTTTTAGAAATATGACGCATCCTGAGTAATATATCGATACAATAATTCTATCGGGGTATCTGTCATCAACATTCTGGGTAATTTACTGTCACGACAACCCATTTTATTTGATGGTAGAATGCTCTGAAAGTACAAGAATGTTTGCAATTAAACACATTGTCATTACAAGGTACAAAATGGTGCAACGGCATGGAATAAACCACGAGGTATTTTTCCTGCCAATTCAATCTTACGGCCCCAGTTAACGCACCAACGTACGATTGTTGATTTGGTTTATCAAATTATCACAACCTGGTTGATCCATTATATATATATATATATATATATATATATATATATATATATATATATATATATATATATATATATATATATATATATATATATACATATATATATATATATTCAAGATGTTGCGTGCGTGGAAGAAGTGTATATCCACCATGCTTGAAATGAAGAAGGCAAAGATTCCTTGACCTGTTGGCTAAATACGTTGAATCGTTTTCCATATTAAAAAAAAAAAAACATTTGTAATTTACACGACTCTTGTTCTGAAGACCTAATGATGGTGAGACTTTTTCGCATCAATATCGTACAACAACACAACATCATGACTGGAATAGCCTTCAAGCAATACATAATTCATTGGAAATATTACGAGGATAAACTGTCATATTAACAACGTAGAATTATTAAATAATGAAAAAGAGAAGTGTGCAACAGTTTTCAACTTTGTTAGACGAGCTTCACCGAAAATCCGAGTAAACAAAAACTATCCATGTTAGACGCCTTCATTCATCAAACAACCCAGGTTTGAAGGAAAACATCTCCCTCCTGACTTCAGACAGATGCCAACAAAAGATAGTAGTAGTTTAAAATGAATTCTCAAAATGTGCTACTTCTCGTGTCCCGTAATCCCTTACTTATCTGAGCTAGGGATTTGTTCCTTGCAGCCAAACGGCACTTAATCTGATTGCCCGTGTAATGGTGTTTACTATTGGCAGTATGCTTTTCAGGCTAATGGTGTGGGCCGATATGACAAAGTTTCATAAACTGAAACTAATTTCTACGGCATCCCTCAACAGTAAACGGTATTTTGCAAGTTGTCGTGACTCTGCCTTCTTTGCCATAATATTACACTTGACCCATAAATACGCGACTTAAAGTCTCTCATGGGACAGGGATATGGCAAGAGAGACAGAGAAAGGTGTGCCCAGTGACCTGCTGACTAGCCAACCTTTCTGCCGTCATAAAAATGCTTTTTACCTGAAATCCGCTTTTTAAAAGCACAAACAATCCCCAGAGCAACCACACGTTTCTTTAAAAGCCCCAGTTACAATGGCCGAACTTCGTGCTTTCAGAGTCAATAGAAACGTGTTTATTATTATACAAGATAATACAATGCGTGAAGATATATGTGGGTTGAAGCGTTTCGGAACAAGAAACTGTATGTACGATTAATAGTAAAATGTATTTACTGAGATTACATTGAAAAAATACAAGGTAAACCTTGTATCATTTAAAGAATGTTTGCAAAGAGATCTTTTCCCCTGATGAAATGAACAGCAATTTGTTAAGTATCGATGACTGGGTGTATACGCTTGGGAAAAGTCATTCAGTAACGGCCGTCGTTAACAGAAATGTTATAAAACATGAAAAACAGCGTTGGCGATATAATGTTAGGATCATTCCCATTATGATATGATGCATGCTTTGACATTCTGCAAAAAAAAAGCACGTCTACACGGACAATGATACATTGAAAAGGTTGTCCAACAGTCGGCCTGTCTGCATGGCCAGAAAGATCAATGACCGGTGGCTTGCAAAAAGGTATTGGAGCTTGTATCCAATTATGCCAAAGGTTGACTCGACAGGAAATATTAAATCCATGGATTTTTACTGCTATTCGTTAAGTTGTTATGATGGATGTCCCCCATGTTTTATGTAACATTATGGATATAACTTGGTCCCATGTAAAAATGTCTTAAGCCTAAATAGGACACCCAAAATTAGGAGTAATGATGGAAAGAATTAAATATGCTTTAAAGTAGCCTGTTGAAAGACACAAGATTTCCCCCAAATATTTGTTTGTGGACGGTTTTTACGCGATACACTATCATTATTATAGACAATGGTGTTTACTACATGTGCATTGAAACCGAGCGGCATCATTTTACGTTTATGTTTAGGATAACACAAGTGTAGCTTTTAAACAGTTCAAGATCGTTTAGGCACTGAGTGTTAAAGTGAGGGCACACTATTTAACTATTACGAGATAGCTCGTATATTAAAACTCAATTGGCTCAGTTCACTAAATATGTTCAATAATTGTCGCTCTTGGCGTGTAAGATATTCAGCTGATTTGTTTTGTCGAATGTGTCTGAACAACCTTTTGTTATTTACGACCACGAACGGAGTTAATGACATCTATTCTTCAATTTTAAGGTAAAATCTTGTTATTACTACTTTCTTCCAGTTACAACAAGAAAAAATCTTGTTCTTTCCACTTTTTTCTTGTTAGCTTAACTGTTTCTTGTTATTACAAGAAAAAAAATCGTGGTAGTACAGTTTTTTCTTCTTAAACTAAGTTAAATCTTGTAATAACTTTTGTCTTATCATAACAAATAATCTTGTTATTACACTTTTTTCCTGTTATTACAAGAAAAACTCGTGTTATTATAACTTTTTCTTCACATTACAAGAAAAAATCAAACTCAAATTCTTCATATGAAATGTTTCATAAGTCCTTTTTTTGCCCCCACGAAGGTGACTGGGGCATAAAAGTGCTCTTTTCCATCCGTCTGTCTGTCATTCCGTCCGACATTAAAATGGTTGCATTTGTGCCGCACGTATCTAAAAACATTTGAGGTAAAACCATGAAATCTTGTGCCAACATTTATCGATAGATGAAGGTGTGAACCTGGGGTTTTGTTTGTCTCTTTTGGATCATTTATCTTCTGATGATTAATCTTTAATTAATGAAAATGTTGATTAGACCTTAGACTTGTCAGATATGTGTCGTGCATATCTCAAGATTTTTTTTTTTATGTAAAGCTATCAAACCTTATAGAATATTTATCAATATGTGAATATGGGCACCGGGGGTTGTGTTTGTCTCTTTGATTAATTAACCTCTGTTCTTACTTCGGTAATGGACTTGGCGCCAGTGTCTATTCATTAAAAATGTTGGCTCCTGTCAAACCTGCCATGGGTATTGCACAAAGTAAAATGAAAAGAAAACAAAGCATTTGAGGAACAGATATAAAATTGATAGCAACATTACTCAATATGTGAAGATGTATCCATGATGTTGTGATTGTCTCTTAGGTTTATTATCCTTTGTTGATAATCACTAATTAACGTAGTGAAAATGACAATTTAAGAAAATGAGTTTTGGTTTTTGTCAAATTTGTGCTATGTGTGCTTGCAGCACAGAAAATACTTCAGGTATAGCCTTGGAATTTCATAGGAATATCAACCAATATATGAAAAGTTATGTGTATATAATTGTTATCCATGATATGTTTTTACAATATATTTGACGTCTTACACCAATTACATACTACTCTTTCCAATGCTGAAGGGGGCAATGACATGTGGGAGCATCCATGTCCTTTGGACACTTTTCTAGTTTTTCTAGCTCTAGTTATAGTTTTCCCCCTCTCTTTTGTAATAGGACCTGGAGGTAGTTTGGTTATATAAGGGGAGAATTACAATGTATTCTACCTGGCAAGTGCCATACCTTTCTAACGTTTAAAAAAGGAAAAAATCTTATTTCAACCTTTTTCTTGTTATAACAAGCAAGAAAGTTTGAATTTCAGGATTTTGTTTTGTAAATAACAAGATTTTTCTTGTTATAACAAGAAAAAAGTTAAAATTACAAGATTTTTTCTCGTTATAACCAGAAACAATGTGGTTATAACACACACACACACACAAAAAAGACATATTAGGTTGACACCAATGGGTTTCCATAATAAGAAGATTTTATATAATCTTTCATCCCGAAACCATGGAAAGGACTTTCTAAAGCAATTATTCTGTTGACAAAACATGTGGGGCCAGTAGAACCTGAAGGTTTAGAAAAAAGGGATTGTTGAATGAATAAACCATTTGAAGTAAATCTAGTGTTGTATATATGAAATAACTATAGAGTCGCTGGTTGATGCTGTAACATTCCAAACTATCTAGCATTTCCATGATGTGCGTTCTGGGAGGTGAGGCTGGGCATTCTAGCAGGATTCTCATTGCCCTGTTTTTGATCCATTGCAGTCTCGCAAAATTATATTTTGTAGGCCAGCACTCCCAACATTGCTGAAATAGTCTACATGAGGAAGAATTACAGTATTGTATTGAAGCACGCATCCTGTGGGATGACTTTGGCTGTGAAGAATAAACCGTTACTATTGTCTACATATGAACTAACAAATGCATGTTTAAAGCAGATATTGGTATCATCTTAATATAAAGGTGACAGCGAAGGGCCCAGAATTGAACCCTTTGTCACACTGGTTGAGATCATCTTGGTTTGGATAAATTCCCAATAGCCCAGGTAATATGTTCTCTGTTGAGGTAACTGTTAAACCAGGCTAAAGATATGTGTCTAAAACCAAAGTGTATCAATTTGGTATCAAGAATTGTAAGGTCAACTGTATCAAAAGCTTCCTGGATATCAAAATACCCCACCCCAAACACAGTCTCCACTCCCCATCTGCTTGAAGTCAAAATCAGTGAAATTGTGAAGGAAAGTTTGTATGGAGTGGTAGCGTCTATAACCAGATTGTAATGTAACAATGTGCCGTTCTGACAATTTATTTTTCAGCTTTAAGTTTTAATTGGTTTTGTTAATTTCATATGATTAATTTTGTATTTACATTGTATTTGGTACACATTTGTTGTTTTGTTCATGTATGTTGAACCCATGTTAATGCTCGGACAAACACCACCCTGAATTTTCATTATTTTTAGGAACCCAAATCCTTACGCAGCCAGTTGCAATCTGTAAATTGAGACCCTACTCGCATATGCTGTCTACGTTATTCTCATTCCTACGTTCTTCTTCCTTACATAGCTTTTTCTCATCAGCTTTATGATCTGTGTCTTTCACGTGAGGTTTACATCCTACGTCTATCCCTGTCTCTGGGTTTCTGGTCGGAATTGGGTTTATTCAAGATACATATGCTGTGTATTTTGTACTTTGGCCATTTTTGAACAATATAACATCCTCACAACCAGTTGTCGAGGTTATGTTTTATCAATTTATCATACACAACAAGAATACCGCCACAAAGCTATAAGAGGTACAAGTAATTTGCCCCGTAGGTGATTAGATATTTGGCAATCAACAATTTGCTTTAATAACTTAGAAGAAACATGTAGCCTGCATTTTGCCTAACATCATGGAAGGAGCCAAGTGTAGGTGACATGTTAAAACATAAACCCGACTGTCAAAGAGGGCTAGGAAAGCCACTTTCAACACTCTGGCATGTAGGTTGTCAAGACCTGGGGCCTTGTCCCCAGGTAATTCCGCAAGTGGTTGAGGCACCTCATGGGAATAAACAGGATTGAACTTACAACAACTAGAGATGTGTTGAAGGAATTTCGACAAATAATATGAGTGTGATGATCTGCATGTTGGTTGGGATTTACATTTTTTCAACATATTTTCATGGTATATATATATATATATATATATATATATATATATATATATATATATATATATATATATATATATATGTGTGTGTGTGTGTGTGTGTGTGTGTGTGTGTGTGTATAAAATAATCGAGATAAGGGTTACACCCCAATACTAATCCCTCTTACGGAAACGGGACAAAGAATACAAGACGACATTATACACAAAAGCCTTGCATAATAGTGTGCTGAAAAAAAGAAATAGACAAAAAGAAAGCATGAAGAAGACAAGAAAGGAAAGCAAGCGAGAGAAAGAAAGAGTCAATTGGGCAATACTAGTATATTTAAATCTACCAGTGTATGCGATGTCGTTGCGAACTGCTTCAAAAATATTGATATTTTCTAAAAAGGAACAATCTTTTTAAGTAAAACAGTACAGTTTGTAGAATAAATGGGACGAACTTTGAAAGTAAAAAGGTGTAATCTACACCTTAAGGCAGCGTATTTGGGAGAGACAAGAAAAACAAGACTGTGATAGTACTGTGCTTAGCTGACATGTGCATATACCCTCGTGATTTTTTAAGACTTGCCCCCAAAAAGAACAAAGAAACTCAATTCATAAAAAAAAAACAAAAACAAAAATCAATGGAGCATGTTCATTTCAACAAATCTTCTAGAGATCCACCTAAGATACATTTCCACCAAGTTTAAAACCAATATGACAAACAATTTCAGAGATCGAGTCACAACTGTGATAGGAATAGGAAAGGTGCATTTAACAGTAAGTACCCCAATTGACAAAAAATTGTGAAGAATCAGGAATCTGCAGCATCGCCAGCTAGTGAATATTTTCTTCAACCCCTCAATAAAGAACATACCCACCGAGTTTCAACTTAATCTGAGTGAAAGTTCTGGAGAAAAAAGTAGCAAAATATCACACAAAAAATAATACAATATGGACAAAAATTGTATCGCCACCTGGTGAGCAAATTCAGAACTAGGAGAATCTAGGAGCGTTCCTGTGTTATACTGAAGGAAATAGGTGAGCAGTTTCAGATATTTTTTTAAGATTTGACAACAAAAAAACAAACAAACAAACAAACAAACAAACCCCCCCAAAAAACACAATAAAAATACTAAAGATCAATGGAGCAAGACCATTTGAAAAAATGTGCCAGAGACCTACCCAAGGTACATTGCCAACAAGTCTGAATTCAACCTGACTGAAGGTTTCCAAGAAGAAGTCAAAAATGTGAATTAGCATTAGAATGCCATTGACTTACATAGTAATCAATAGGAATTGTGCATTTACCAAAAAGTACTAGCGGTTTCTTGAGAAGAACATTTGTTAAGATTTGTTAAGATTTGTCCCAGAAAAGACCAAAAAAAATATATATAAAAAAAATTCCTAATTAAAAGATATCCCGCAGATCGCTTCATTGTCGACCTGGTCACTGTCTTCCCAGTCAGAAATATTTTCCGTTTCTGGTTGATATGCGGACTGTGCTGCCTGTGAAGCGGCGACAAGTTGCTCATCTGGCATTTCATATTCCCAGTCAAACCTGTAACATAATGAGTCAGAAATTGTAAATTTTCAAAATTATCAAAAAATAAGAAAGAAAAATAAAATTGATTTCAATAATTTTAGGAATATACGATCAGTAAATGGTTAGAAAATACTGACATTTTCAAACTTTGCAAAGTGGTTTCACACACACCCGTGGACACAACTGCAGACACGTGTTGCCCAAATAGCTACTCGGTTGGAAATGGATTGTGCAGGCTGGTCATGAGGCAGTGCAAGTTATTATATAATGTTTCCAAGTGGCACGTGAAAAAGGGCCCGGATCGTTTTTCAGTCAATCTGAGAAGACCGCGTTTGACGATGTCTCACAAATACAAAGAATCATACAAATAGATTCATGCGAGGCGGGATTCCAGTGAAATATCCAGGATCTTATAAAACCTTATTATTTCATATTTTTGGGAAATAAATTCATTCATCAACATTGGCAGTCATGAGATGCCGAGGGTTTAAGTTAGTTAAATACCTCATGAAAGTGATATCTTCAGCAGACGGACAAAATAAATCCTGCGGGCTGACGCCCTTAGGATTCATTTTGACCGTCTGCTGAAGATATCCCTTTCATTCGGTATTTGCCCATAACGTAAATAGGCTTGTTCACATAAGTGTAAAGACCCCCAAATAATCAGTGATTTATAGTCTAACCAGGGAGCAGTCATTCTCTGGTCACTACCTGGTGGAGACATTTGAAACTGCCACTTGATCTTTGCAATGACTGCACACAAATGACCTGTTGTTACTCCTGCGCGGTATTGTACCATGGTAAATGTTATCCTACTTCACACCATTGTTGTTGGGCTTAATGCTCAATGTCAAATATGAGATGTCATTGCGCTTGATCCTTGATGTTACATTGTAGTTTGCTTAGTGCCATTTGGCCTGGTGGTAGATTGTACATTCTATCGTTCCTGGGGATACTTTTGATTTTCCCTTGATTTGGCTCGACAATGAAAATTGATTTTATAGTTTGAGGCAATTCCAAATCAATTGCACATGACATCAATGATATTATATATGAAAATCAGAATTTAGAATGTATTTAGGAGAAAGGAATATTGAACGACTCAAAATAGAATATACCACCAGGAACAACAGAATATAACATCAGTCACAATAGAACATAGCATTGGACACAATAGAATATAAAACCAGGCACCATAGAATTTACCACAAGGCGGGATGGAGTTTTGGCCTTAATATCGTTCCCTACAAAGCGTCATCGTTTGATGAGAGACGACATGTAACTGTTAAACACATAGACAGTTCCATGTCGTCCATACTGGAAATTCAGGCACAGTGTTACAATCATAGTTTGTTGCTGTATTTACGTATTCATATTATTATTAACTTAAGCATTTGCTAACTTAATAATTATTGAAAGACACCACTTGATTGATGGTTAAGCTTCAGTTGCCTATTCAGACATATTTTCAAGTTTTGCCAACCACTTATCTATTATAACCTTGAATCATGTTGGAAGTAACGGTCACAGCTTGTTGCTGTATTCATACGTTATGGGCCAACGCAAAGTAACTTTATTGTCTTAAATTCTTTGGTCCTCAATGCAAAAATTTATAACATATCATCTGGTTCAGACTGACTTCAACCAACAGGACATGCAGTGTATGTGTTCTCATACTCACAAAGCTACTTGTTAGATATACGTAGTGGCATATCCACTGTCAACTCATATGTGACATGAAGCTCGAGGCTGCTCTCTAATATTGTTTTATACTGGGTCCAGTTCATTTTCAATTGTTAGGATATAACTATCAGAAACAGAATTTATAAGAAACAGGGGGTATGGTCATTGCTGGAGGTATGGAAGTGTATACGATCCGCCCCAAACATGATATTGATCATTACTTATTGAGTGGAATGTGAAGTTTGATAGGTAGATCCACAATAGTAATTATATGGTCATCTATTTCTACTAAATTCAAGGAGGTTGAGCAACAAACAGGACCTACCTACTTAGTACAGTGAATATGATTAGCTGTCGGACGCAGGGAAGTATATACGACCCGCCCCAAAATAGATATGAACATTATTTACTTGACATTGAACATTTACTAATTACTTGTTTTTGAACTTTACTATTTACTTGCCGAGGCGCGAGCCCTGGGCGCTTTGTGCACAGGGTGCGCTGGAACAGGCTGTCAACTCGGTCTCAAAACTGGTAGGGGGGGGGGGGGGAGGGCGGGTCAAACCATAGAGGTATTATAGGGTCAAACCAATTAAATTCAGATTGTGGTCGACGACTCGCGCCGCTGCGCGTGCTGTTACATTTTTCACGGTGTACTTGTTGCACCGGTTTTCCTTGTTTATTTCTTGTATATATGTTTTGTGCTTAATGTTCATCCTGCTTTGTGTCCGGGCTCCTAAATTTTCTGTTTTCACTCCGTTTAAACTATATTATGCTGATTTGTGTACATTTAGCAGAGTGCATTCCAAGATTTATCAATATTATATACAATACGCATATGTTATGTTTATAAGTATTTTGTTTGTAATTGATAGGGGTCTCGAAAAGATTGTCAATTAAATTTGGGAGCAGCATTTGCTTACATGCCAGTTATTATATGCATTGCTTACTACATGATTTTGTTTTACAATTTCAATTACACCATGATGCTGAATGTTAAAACGACTAAGCCAGTTTTGTTGCTATGGGAAAGGTCCTTATTTATGATTAGAATGGCATTATTGTACTTCATATGCTTCAATGAAATGTGGTTGTACAAACTGGACATTATCATAATTACATTTTTTCATGTTATCAAGGTGACATACAAGAGTTTCTACTGCATCGTGAGTGAACATCAGCTCCTCTTATGCTTACTTTCCAATTTCAATGATCTTGTGTTTCTTTGTAGAATTAGTGTGTTATCACAGACTATTGCTTACCTGTCTGTTTACAGTTTAGCAAATGTAGCTGTTATGAACTCTCATTGTACTGCACACAAAAGGATGATACTTTTTGTTTATGTGGTTACTACAATTTCACACAGGAAGCAACACCAAATAGAATATGTCCTGACTGTGTGCCCCATATTATTACTCATAGCGGGTACACGTCCATGTGAGCCCTGGTCCAAACGACAACTTATGTGACCTTTCGTTCTGTCACTCAAATATTCGCACTCTTTCCAATGACCAAATGAGATCATTAATTTTGGACCTCTCACCTGATTTCGACATCATTTCCCTGTCTGAAACATTTCTTTCTCAGAATTCTCCTGACGACAACCTTTGCATCTCTGGTTATTATGACATTATTCGTCGAGACCGTACGAATGGTGTTGGTTGGGGCGTAGCTGTGTTTGTTGCAAAATTTTTACATATTTCCAGACTTCGTGATTTTGAATTAGCTGATATTGAGCTGTTATGGTGCGAAATTAGACAGCAAAATAAAAATTCCTCTTTGGTGTTGTATACAGACCTCCCAATTCGCCGGTCTCTTTCTTGGACAAACTTCAAGAGAATCTTGATCTTGCAAAAAGTACGGGTATTCAACACATTGTTCCGACAGGCGATCTAAATTCTGATTTTCACACGCAGCCAGGTAGGAAACTTCAGCACTTTGCTCAGACTAATCTCTTAACCTTACATGTTGATGAACCCACACGCATAACTGGTCATTCCAAAACCTGTTTGGACCAAATTATTTCTAACGTACCACACTTTCTTCATAACATTCGTATCCTTCCCCCTATTTTTAACTGGGATCATTGTGTCGTCAGTGCAAATTTATTGTTTCGACGTATGAAAGAACCAGCTTATGAACGTCGTGTTTGGGAATACGATAAAGCTGATTTTAATATTTTCAGAAAATATCTGAGGGGAGTCAATCGGAACTCTTGTTTTACATCAGATGACATCGATTTTTGCTGTAATCACTGGTCCGATCTATTTCTCAAAGCTGCCGAGCACTGCATTCCTTATAAAAGAATCCAGATAATACTTTCTGACCAACCTTGGTATCATTCATAACTTAGATCACTGTCACTTAAAGTTCAAGTTAATCGAAAATATGAAAAAGCCAAAAGTCTAAATTATGAAACTGGGGCCTGGACCTCTTTTTGCCAGCTTCGAAATTATTATCAAGAGAGACTGAAATCTGCAGAACAGGAACAAAATGATAAACTTGGAGCCGACCTAAAAAATCCTTACCGTAAAAGCAAATGCTCGTGGCGCACTGTTAAATACTTTCTTAATCGCAACCAGTCATCAACCGTTCCATCTCTTTTACATGATGATTAACACATATCGGATAATCACACAAAAGCTGAAATTTTTAATTAATTTTTTCTTCAGCAGTGTAACCTAGATACTTCTTCAGCTACTCTACCAGAAATTGCTAACCCTTTAACTCCCGGTCTCGACTTTCTAAATGTAAGTGAACAAGAAGTTCTCGAGACACTTTTAAGCCTGGACACAACTAAGGCATCTGGACCTGATGAAATTAGTCCAAAACTTCTCAAGGAAGCTGCACGGGCTATTTCTTCCTCATTAACGACTCTTTTTAATTTCTCCTTAGGGAAAAAGAAATTCCCTGCCCTTTGGAAAAAAGCCAACGTTTGTCCCCTTCACAAGAAGGGGCCTGAGAATATATGTAATAATTATAGGCCAGTCTCTTTACTTAGCTGCGTTGGGAAAGTGTTTGAAAAGATTGTGTTTAAAAATGTTTTTAATCATTTCCGGGACAACCTTGTCATCTCTACTCATCAATCTGGATTTACTCCAGGAGACTCTACCGTTAATCAATTATTGCTCGTTTACCATGAACTCTGTCTAGCTGTCGACCAGCAAAAAGAAGTCCGTAATATTTTCTTAGATATAAGCAAAGCGTTTGATAAAGTATGGCATTCAGGTCTGCTGCACAAGTTGAGAAAAAAATGGTATTTCAGGCAACTTACTGGAATGGTTTACAGATTACCTTCATAATCGCCAACAGCGTGTTGTTATCCAAGGTCAAGCCTTTTCTCGGGGTTCAATTAGTGCAGGTGTGCCGCAAGGTTCGGTTCTTGGTCCTCGCATGTTTTTAATTTATATTAATGATATTGTTAATATTGTTCGTTCCAGTATTAAACTTTTTGCCGATGACACCTGTTTGTACTTAGAAATTGATAGCCCTGAAGCGGCGGCTGCATCTATTAACTCTGATCTTTCTGATATCAGTCAATCGGCCGATGATTGGCTTATTACTTTCATTGCCCAAAAAACAGACTCAATGTTTATCTCTCAGAAGACTAACTCGCCATATCACCCCCTATTATTTTCCAGGGCCATGTCCTTCGGAATGTTAATCAACATAAACACCTCGGCGTCACTTTGCGGGCTGATTTAAGGTGAACTGATCATGTTAAGGTGGAAGGTCTGAAGCCGCACCTTCAGATAACCTCTAATCACCTTTTCATATTGTTGGATAGTCTGATACTTAAACTACATGCTCCCAAAAACTCAGATGTGTGAACATAAAATTTATATGAGATAATTGATCTCTAGACTTTTGTTTACAATGAAAAGTTTAAACAGTGACGGACACATGGCATTGTTTGCATGGGCATGATAATGAACCATGTCATTGTTTGCACAGTCACTAGTCCATGACCGCTGGAAACCAATTGAGCTATTGACAAGGATCATTCACAGGAAACCATTAGCCGTGGAGCTAAGAATGGGCCAGTTCAGACTAATCACTACCATTGTTCTGATTACTTTTAAATTCTCTATTGATGTAAAAACAAATTAGCACAATCCACTTACCGGTCCCCAAATATGGAAAGCCATACGTGAACCCACACCCGAACAAGCCAAGTGTGGTGTTCCCAAGTTCAAAAAGTCGAGATTTAAGCCACAAAATATACTTTTGTTTAATGACAACATCACAGAAGTAAAGCTACAAGTTTATTTCACACAATTATTAAAACACAGGACAGAAGAAATGAGTATGTGTCATGTTACAGCCATAAATGTGTAAGAATTGGCAATTTTTTCTTTCAATGCGATTTTCTCGAAACTGTTTTTTGCTCAACCTCTGCAATTTGTGTCTCGCCTCACAAACGTACAAATTACCCTATCACATCAAAATCAATTGACACTACAAGAAAAATATCATATCCAGGAACGGTTCCCATGATTTTTTTCTGACAACCCCTTCCGTGACTTTTGGAGCAATGTATAGAAGGAAAATGAACAACTTGTCAGAACTAAATTAAAAATTTTATAACTTTTTATTTATGTTATTTCAGGACTAACCATTGAATTCAATCCTAGACATGGACTTATATTTTAAATTTATTCTGATTTCAACTGGAAAAAAAACCAATTTTGTGTGACTTCTGCACGAAAAATGTGAAAATCCTACCATGCTACAAAATCTCAAAAAATTCCAATCCTGCAAAAAAACTCTATGCATATAAATCTATGGATATGTAGTAATCAGAAAATATATAGGTTTAATGTACTTGTAGCAAAATTAAATGGGTAATTGCGATGCAAAGTTGCCAGTCTCACTGCGCACTAGCTTCACAGCTTCCACCTTAACGAAATTGTTTGTAAAGCCAGTAAATTGACCAATATCATGAAGGGACTAAAATTTACTCTTGATAGACTAGCTTTGGAAACAATATATGCATTTTTATTAGACCAGTTCTTGAATATGGTAGCCCTATTTGGAGTGGGTGTACTGCCACGGATGAAGCAAAATTAGAAAGTGTGCAATTAAATGCTGCTCGCATTGTTACTGGGGCAATGCATGGTACCAGTAATGCAAAATTGTACGAGGAACTTGGATGGCATACATTAGCTAAGAGAAGGGATTTTTCGAAATTGATCCTTATGTATAAGCTGGCAAACAAAATCGCTCCTGATAATTTATGTTCTGTAATTCCTACAGTTCCGAATACCTCCACGTATACTACACGCCAACATTTTGACCTACCTCATTTCAGGGTTCGTACGGAACTTTTCGATAAATCTTTTTTCCCTTCCGCAGTTCGGTTATGGAATGAATTACCTATCGATGTTCGACAGTCCAGATCACTTCAAGTCTTTAAGTCTAAGATATGCCAACCAGTTCCTCGAAGTATAAACTTTTCTGAGTTGTATAACTTTGGCAATAGATTTATATCGGTTCAGCACACACGCTTACGTCTTGGTGCCAGCTAACTAAATTCTCATTTACATAAAATTGGTGTCCTTGACACACCCCCATGAGCCGCTGAGGATCATCCGTTGAAGATACATGGCATTATTTTTTCGCATGCCTTCTATATACTGTACCACGATCAACATGACATTCAGCCATCACTTCTCTCGGCCCATTTACTCTGCAAACAATATTGTATGGTTCTTGTACATGCTCTCTGCTCGATAATGAATTAATTTTTTCTGCTACCCACGATTACATTTCAGCTACTGGACGTTTTAAACCATTCGGGATAGGCTAAGCAAGGTCTTTAGTGTTTGAGTTCATTTATACATATACACAAATTGCCGTATTACAATGTAGACTTAAGACTATGAGCCCTTTTATCTGTCCTGGTCTTGTGACTGTCATCCTCAAGTGTGTTTTTGTCTTGTTTTGTAATGTCCTGTCTCTGTCTCTTCTCCGCAAGAGGGATTTGGATACGGCTCAGCCCTTTTTCCCAATTGTCATGTTATTTCTGTGAAACTTTATTCGTGTACTTTGAGATATAAAATATGTTTAAACCACAGACATAGATTGGCAGTGGCGTGTGTATAGAGTGTACATATTGCACAGACATACATGTATAAAGTTGTCCTATTCTTCGGGTGTTTGGAAAGAGATAACTTAAGTTCAGTTTTTCATTGACAACACTGCTGTATTTGCCACGCGTGATTCGGCCGGCGAAATCAAATTGAGAAACAGACTCACGCTTGTTGATTGTGGATCTGTCACTGGGTGGATCGGGGTTCTCTCAGCAATGTGAACAGTGTCGCTCTTTGGCAGAAGAAATAAAACTATGGGTTTTGAGTGGTTAGGCCTATACATTATGTCAACACTGTACTCTGTTGTTAATGAAGAATGTTTCAAAGGTTGAAAGGATCGGTCTAAAACCACCTGTTGCCTTAAATGGGTGACTTTATCAAACACGAATATATACAAAATCAAAATTCTGTGATCATGCTGGATTTTGCTGGTATTTGCCTGACATGCCGAGTAGTGCTGGAACCACGTTGCATTTTGCTGGAAAAAGGACTTCATTTTTTCTCGATTTTCTGTTTTTTGCTGCAAATGCTGGATACTGGTGGAAACATGCTGGGTTTTAGTAGAAAAAGAACTAAGTTTTTTTTCAGGGTATTCTCATTGTTGCTGGGAATGCTGGGTATTGCTGGAAACAGCAGAATCCGGCACAGTGTTAATTTTGTTACTGCCTATTTTTTGATGGGCATGCTTCGATTTTGGTTGTTAAAATTTTGCTGAAATTTACTGGCACAATTTATAGTCCAGCAAATTCTTAAGTGTTACCACAGTGTGGTTTTGCCAGATTTTCACATTTCTTAACCCAGCAAATGATTAAGTTTTGCTGATGTGTGTGTTTTTTTTGTTTTTTTTTGTTTTTTGCTGGACCTGCTAGATTACAATTAAAAAAGATATCGATCTTGGTAAGATATTCAATGGTCAAGATTTCTGTGGTAGGAAGGCAGCATAGGCGATAAAGGAGGAACAAGTGCGTCTACCCTCACTCAAATTCCAATTATAATCTCGATGTTTCAGCATTAATAATTAGTCCCAAAAGTTTTATTCTAGTATTCAATCTTATGTATATATCTTATAACTGGATCTTTAATTACCCGTGCCAGATTTTTGGAAAATTCATTAGACTTATACCTGTGAAAATATTGAATGAAGATACAAAATATTCAATCATCGGTTAGCCTCGTACTCAAAGGTTTGCAAAGCGGGAATTTTCGTTTTAACTGAATTTGCGGATTGTGAAGACCATTCTGTTGTGCTGTGTTGAACGACTGCAGAAGTCAACAAAGCATGTGGCAAGGCAACAAATTTAAATATCTAGTAGTCTTTCCCTTGTGGTCGGATCAAACATCGGAAGTGGTTTAACCTGCGCAAACATCACCAGCCTTCAATGGGAGCAAAATATTGGGGAAGAGGTGGATGTGCAAACACTGCAATGGCCGGGGATAATTCACACGGTTATCATAATGGAAATGGCTTGTGAGTACAGCATTATTAACTCATGAACTTTCATGTCTTAACGTTACTGGATTAAGACACAGTATAAATATCCTTATTGACATGAACCAATGCAACTCAGTATGGTAGAGGTACAGTCACGATGGATGTGATGTACAATGTAAAACGTAAAAGATGAAATCGTGCCTGTATCCATGTATGCTTGGCAGAAAATGCAGGATTATGTTTTCTCCAGCATTTTCCACCACGCCCAGCAATATCCAGCATGATCCCAGCATTTCGTTTTTGTAAGGGATATATAAACAGTAACAATCTGTAGTCTCTAAATACACGCTCAAGTCTCGCAAGAGCCTTGCCTGCTTTATCACATAATGCTTTGACTGCACCATCAAAGAAGCCTGAAGCAAAATTTCAATCCCGAGGTATAAATATTTAATAACTGTTTCTAGCTCAAAATCATCAAACATAAATGTGTTCTTTAACTTTCTACCCGTTTTGTTAAAACGTTTTATTAAAACGTAGGTAATTTCAGATTTTTTAGTGTTAAATTCCAATCTTTACAATGCGAACTCAGCACATTCAAAGTATTTTGTAATCCTTTTTCACTTTCGTATAGCAATATCAAATCATCAGCATAGAGCAGGCAACTGACCTTTTTGATTGCGGGTGAAACAGCAAGGATGTTAACTACCTGTAGGTGGCATTGAGATAAAGTTTGGATAGTGGGTGGCGAAAAACGCTCCTACGACATAGGTGTCGCAGATTTGCCGATTTATGCAAGTGAAATACATTTCTTCTTGTCATATGACCTAGAACTTCGACAGAAAGGCTGAGGCTTGCATTTGAGCCTATTTCCATGTGGTGTGGCAGATAGAAATTCAAATAGTTGTGAACGAAAAAAAAATATCTGGACGGCACTTTGGGGCATCTTCATAAAATTATATTTCTCATGTGGTAGGTGGGTCGGTTGGACACACGAAATTAGAATGTCTGATCAGAAAACGCAAAGTAAAAAATAAAACATACGTCTTGATTGATTTTGATCAAAGAATGCATTTGATCTTCATTTCAGGAAGAAAACTTTGGACGGTGCTAACAAACATGTTTTCACCATTAGGTAGGGAGCGAAATGCACGATAGGGTCAGAATGTAATAGAGAGACAAATTAATAACGATATCTTGACGACGTAATTTTCATTTACGGAGTAAGAGAGTAATGCAATGGTAAAGCAGCAGTAAATATTAACCACCTGCACTATATAATAATCATGTTCGTACTTTGGGATGAGGGCTGAAGTATTTTTGATAACGACAGTAGCGAATGATCGGGGTCGGTAATTTATACACTCAGGCAGTGTGAACGACAAGAAAATATCATCTAATAAAAGAACGTAACTTGCAACTTTAGGATGCAAATGGCTGGTACTGAAGTTTAAAGTAGTGTTTTCATAACCATCAAAATGCTACCTGTATAAGCGAGCACAATCCGTCCCTGATTGCATGAACTTATATCATGGGAAAATTTGACTGTCCGCTCACAATAGTCATTAGATAATCTTATCTTGCTTTAAAATGTGTCAGTACACTCTGGCGACAGTATTGAACTTGGGCAATATACAAATATAGTAACCGACTCAAGTGGGTCCGAAATCCGCTGGTACGTAAACGCCCATAGGTAGCCTATATTATGTGGTTATAAAGTTTGTTATAGACTCCCAATATTCCAAGGAAGAAACAGGTATGACATATGCGTTAATAATACACTATCTATAATTGCATTAGCAACGTGTGGATTTTTTTTATTTAAAAAAACATTTACTTATTTTTTTTTTTTTGCAACCTGGCTGTGTAGAATCTTTTGCATCCCAGAAAGATAATTTTGCGAAGTTAGTGAATTGGTTTCTGGCGTTCTAACATTATCATATACAGGTGAGTTTTAACAACAGCAACAATAGCAACGATCAGTCGCAGTTCTCGCTCAACAACTGGCAATCGATCGTAAACAACAATCGATATGACGGTTAAAAATATTTAAAGGGCTAGACACATGGGACTTGAGTCGCGTAGAATAAGCGAGATACCACATGTGCAAGCATAGTACACATGGTGATTCATATTTGTAAGGGAAGACACGGTTACCAACAGCAAAAGGGAACACAAATGCAATTAAACAATGTACGACTGTGAAGTGAAGACTTCTTTCTCGTCGAATATCACGACGAGTAAACTGCTTTGCAGAGGCATATTTGGAGGCATTCTATTAAAAGCTTGGATATTTTGATTCTTATTCTGTTACATAACTAATTTGTGTCCTAGGTTTTCCCTGCCTGCACACTTGCGTGTGCATCATCATTTCACATGTTCAAATTCAGATTAGAGGCAATAAATTCTGAAAATGTAGGGTACATAACAATGACTTCTCTTACGTTTCACATTTACACCTGTCGATAATATACGTCGTACAACATAAAACTAATATCATCCATGACCACAAGAATTTTGAGATTTTCTTTATTCATATAATAACTCTTTCATATAAAATTGAAACGAAACATGTAAAACTAGTAATACCCAATAACCTATTTGGACATATTCCAATGGTTATAGTACGGATAACAAGAAATTAAAAGGAAACAAAACAAAAACAACAAAAAAACAAAAAAAAAAACTCATGAAAAAGTAGGTATCCAATGAAACACCCCCTTGTGAACAACTTTGTTTGGCCCTTCAGCAAAGTAAATTTTCACCACGTTTTAGAATCTCAGAGACAATTTTGGAGAAGTTGACGCCAGATTAAAACAAAATTTGCAAAAGAAATGGAAATTTTACAGTTTCACCCGTTGAAGCTGGAAATTACCATGGCAGTCCCTGTCGACGATCAAAGTGATAAAAAGGAATGTGTACGTTATAAAAAGGAATCCATTTTTTTTAGAGTTTAAAACCCGGGTTCCAAAGAATATCATTATGTAACAGCTATGTTTGACCCTTACACAATGTAAAATCTGAGTGACGGTTTTGAAGAAGCCGAAAATAACTGAAAAGGCAAAAAAGTTTTAAAAAAAAGAAGAAAACATCGAACTGCTATTTTCAGCAAATTAACGTGTAGGTCTCCCTAGTTGTGTCCTTATACGCTAGTCGAAAGCAATTAGCCAAGCACTTTCACTGAAGATTTTTCAAAGATTTTGCCCAAATATGAATTTGGGAATTTCACTTATTTTATTTTTTAAATCAATAGAGTGTCACCATTTGGAACAAAGTTCGTACAGATCTAACTAATGCACCTGAGCTACATTAGTTTGAAATGCACCTGACTGATAGCTTGCGAACAAGTCAAAAAAGTGAATTATCACTGCAGTCACCTGACTTACATTGGAATCAATAGGAAAGTATATATGAACCGATAAGTACCCTAATTGAAAAATTCGAAAAAAAGTACGGATCCACTGCATCACAACGCTTCAAACAGCTTTGTTTGATTCTTCACAAGGAACATTTCCATCAAGGTTAAGCACAATTGGAGTCACCACGCAAGGTGGCGAGACTGCTGTCAGTACTTTGACTGTTCCAACCGGTTATTTTTTTCAATGATGACTATGCTTTCTTGTTCTCAGATGATTCACAACATCATTGGGAAGAATTATTATTAGGAAATATCACAAGGTGGAAACTATAACCTGGTTTATTAATTTTTTGCAGGTTAATGTGGTAACGTAATTTCCTTCTGATCACGGACATATTGCACGTTTGCGCACTCATAATCATCCAATATCGACATTTGTAGAGTAGTTAATCAGTCCCAGTGCCATCTGGTGGCGCCATATGCTGGGCTCCCAGCATAGTTTAAGTGGGTCCGTTGCCATCTGACGGCACCACACACCGGACTGTCTTGACATTGTACCTTGTTAAACGAAAATAAATAACTGCAAAATGTCTGACTCTCCGTGTTCATGCAATAAGCGGTGTTGTGACTGTCATTTCATGTTGGGTTTCAGCGCTTTTGTAGAATATGCTGGGTATTTATCAAGTTTGTTCCAAGGAACACGCTTAGTACTTTTGGGGTCTTCTCCAACATGGAAATTGGGGGATAGTAATGCTGTTGCTCCTCATTATATTTTGTCCCTGAATGCAGAAATCTGGTAGCTAAGTGATTATGCCGCGTAAGTCTTCAGGTGTACCAGTTTGCACCACTCCAATACCCTTTGACAGTCTAGCAGCACCCTCCCCCCCTCCCGTGGCCTTTGGTACACCCGGTAAGCAGCGATTAAACTGCTGCCATCAGAATCTTCCTCTGGGATGACATAATTTACCTAACGGTGGAAGGCCCAGCCAAAGGGGCAGCTTTGCGATATCAAAATGAAGATTGGCCCTCAGGCTACACCACGCGTATCAGGAGCCGAGACTGGTGGCGCCATCAATATTAAGGTAACATGCAGGACACACACACACACACACACACACACACACATATATATATATATATATATATATATATATATATATATATATATATCTGTGTGTGTGTATACAGTGTGTGTACGTTTGAAAAAGTCAACTATCAAATGTGATTTTTATCTTACATCGACCCCTTTTCTGTCAACTTCAATAAAATAAAGGGGAAATACACCAAAAGCACTTATAACTAATACCATGGGTAGCCTATAGATTAAAAAGCTTTATAGCAAATATATTAAACGTATATATTATTGGGGAAAAGTGCTATCTATACTTTTCAAATCTAAGTAGCATCATAACTTTGTCATTTAACTGCTGAATAAACACAAAGATTTGTGAGAAATCTTGAAACTGGAAATACCCATTTAAATGTCAAAATAACTGTTTACAGATGGTATCAAAATTATGAATTGATTTTACTGAGGTAGTTCAGATCTACATCACTTTAAAAAGGTGTGACGGGTTTTCTCCACCTGTGTGGTTTGAAATTATGACAGTTTGAAATTGACTTTTTAACAACCTGGGGCACCTTATAATTCGAGAAGTTTTATAAATATCCCACCCACCCACCCCCTAAAAATAAATAAATAAATAAAAACTGACAAGTTTGTGAAATCCTACAGGTCCACAATAAGAAAAAATTTTAGACACTTAAAAGGTCATCTCAAAATGTGCACAGACGTGTATTTTATCACCATATTTGTGCTTATTCAAGAAATAAAAAATAGCTCACAATGTTTTAGTTTATTCAGATATATTTACATTCGGAGTTTTTGTTAGCATTGAAAGAATAGGGACAAATTTTGTTTTCATCAGTCGATGGTAACATCATGTACAGCACGGCATGTGCCAGTGCCTACTTGCCCCGTAATGATATTGCCAACTGGGGACTACTCTCAATATCCAATTTTGGCATTCCCAAGCGCCTCACAGTGGACATAATCGGTTGACCGTGCCACTCATGACCACACACCGCTTTCACCATGTTAAGCGTCCCGTCAACAACTCGTACCAGTCGCGACTTCCTGTTTGCCTAAAACTGTAACCTCTCCCTCTAACGTTAGTGCGTCCACTAAAACTTCCTCTGTGTTTCCTGTTACAAAACAAGATGACTACAATGCAGGATTCTTCGCCAGTTCCACTTTCAATAACTGCGCGGTCCACGCGGCCACGCCGAATCCTCCACGCGGCATGTAAACTGGGCCAACTTTAATTCAAACTGTGGCCTCTTCACCGTCGTGTAAACACATAAGCTTTCACCGCAGTACAATTAGCGTGTATCTTCCAGAGGGAATATAAATTACAATTATTGCTTTATACTTGACGTTGTAATGTTTCATTACCTCCAAATACGTTATTTCAATGTTTTTTGCATGTATGTAATAATAAAATTCAGCTGTTATTTGAAAATATTTTTTTTCTGGTTTTGTCGTTATTTTCCTACGTAATAAAGCGGCTGGCCACACCAATAGCTAGCGACGTCATGAAAAATGCCTACCAACAACTGCGCTGTTACGCGACGTCATGCAAAAAATGCCTACCAACAACCGCGCTGTTACATGCCAATGACAACAGAGACATACTTCATTTTTATATTGAACCGTTTGGATAAAGTCCTTTTGAAAAAATACATACTCTTTAAATGTTTGTATTGTTGCTTTTCAATCTATGAATTTTTTACGGTACTTGTCACCGACAAATATTTTTGGTGTATCTTCTTTCTCGTCTTTTTTTTAAACAACCATTTTAAATTTCAATATATGATCTCACAATTTTCAGAATGGGGGGTAAAGCTACAACATTGAGACCTGAAGTCCTTGCCGACCTAGAAGAAACTACTGCATTCACAGCAGATGAGATTCGACAATATTACAAGCGATTCATGCATGAATGTGCCGATGGAAGAATGTCCGTCTGTTTGGATAAGTTCAAGAAAATCTACAAGGATGTGTTTCCTGATGGAGACGCCAACAAATTTGCTGAATATGTTTTTAGAACAATGGACCAGGATGAAAATGGAAGGATTGACTTCAGAGAACTTCTAAGTGTCATAAGCATACAACTCCGAGGTAGAACTGACGAAAAATTGGAGTGGACTTTCGAGTTGTATGATATTGATGGCACGGGATACATCACTAAAGATGAATTACTTGAAATGATAAAGGTAAAAGTACTGTTTTTCTTTGTCATAAAAGCGTTGACGTGCTTCAATTTCAGTGAACTCTTCAAGTGTCACATTTTGAACAATCAGCAGCTTTTCTCCACCGAGAAAAGCTGTTGACAAGGACCATTATATTCTCACAAAGTATAGGCATGTTGGTGCTTGAATGAATGGTCTTTTCACAAGAAATATGAACATAGCATTTTTATCATAATTGAGAGCAGTTCGTTATAAGTAGTTCGACTTTAGTAGCAGTTTGTAGTGAAGGATAGCAACTAACGTTGATGATGAATCGCTGCCTCTTTGTAGACAAACAGTTGGAGGGCCAAGCACCACTGCTTTTCGGGCTGTCAGTTCTTTTGTTCCGAAATTTCATTTCAATTGTCTTGCAATTTGGAGATATACCTTTAACACTCCTGACCAGGCTTGTGCATTTCATAAGCAATATCTCATTACCTATCCGACTTTCACATCATGATAAACGATAGAACTACAGAGACACGTGACAATAGCATATGACAGATACATTTATGTTAGTGGTTTACCATATGTGCCGCTGCAATCATGTGTTCGGCAATAGAAAATAGTGACTTCATTAGATTAAATAGCATAAGCTGTCGGCACCAGACTTGTACAATCAAAATCATCCTTGTACCATATTGTTTGTGCTGTCGTTTTTTTTCTGTTTTTATATTCATCTATTTTATCTGTACCTTGTTCTGCCTATTCTAACTTGCTTTACTACATCTCATTTCACCTTATCATATCACCCCACACCACACCACATCAGATCTCACATCACCTCACCTCACTTCGTCTTACCTAACATCGTCACACACCCCATCACATCTCTTCTCACCTCACTTCTCACCTAACCACATCAAACCTCACCACACTTCTGGTCAGTTGGTTCGAGTTTTGAAAGCTTCAGCAGTCTTCATTAAACCAAATGCTACTCCCATGCTGCATGATTTGCATGGTCAGCTTCGTTTGTTGGAATGTGTTACTGTGTCACTACTTTGTCGAACTCAATAGAAAGAACTGTAGTTATGTCTATATGTCTGTTATCCTTGCATGACTGTTTGGGGAATACATAATGTGCATCGATGATAGACCTTTGTATCAGACTTGTATTTGGCAATCGTAATTATTTTTTAAACATGCAGGTATCTTTTGAAATGAAAGTATTAACCTGTAATTCGCTGATCAGAACATTTTGATACATAGTGTCAAACAAAATGTTGCGCTTCATAAAAAGATGGGGGCCTCTTGTACATGTTGGTGCTTTACAACTGGCTGGCATCAAAACGGCTGTTAAACGCTGAAACCCGGGCAAAGCAACTTGGTTTAACTCACGTCAACAAGGTTCACAATAGCAACTCTCCCATACATTGGAACAACTTTTATACCAAGGGATCGCAGGGACACACCCATAACACCGTCCAAATCGGAGAAACTTTTTCATCCCTCGGGTAAACTCTGTCCAGTCAGCTTCCTTTTATTATGTTGGATCATAATGGAATTTTCTCCGGTTGAGCATTAAGAATACCCTCCCTATGGCCCTTTTCAAGCACAAGGTCAAAAAGTACATATTACAAGACAGCTGAATCCCCCTTCGCCTTTTAAACTGATATGTGCTGCCAGTTTCACTTCATACATCCACTCCATCGGCATCAACATAAATACAGCACGCCGTTGCATTATTATCTACCTCATAAAGCCATCCATATTAATATTTTACTGTGTAGTGTATAACATAATTATACAGTTTTATTTAACATAAATATTCATACAGTGTAGTTTTATGTATATTTGTGTTATGCATATGTGTATTTCTACTTTTGTGTGAACGTGTAGTGTTTGATTTCATATCGTGAGACTGTCTATTAAGCTATCGAGGGCACTTGTTTTGGGGGCCCCTTTGGAAATTGGACGACATACCAAAAGCATTTATCTAAATCTATTTCCGCATTACCAAATGGTATATCGCTTGCCACTTTTCCTGTTGCAGTCTATACATAATCTGAGGCGTGGCAATCTTCCAAACAAGAAAAGGTATCCACCGCAAACAATGGTTGATCATATATTTGATATAGGAGATAAAGATGGTGACCATAAGCTCAGTAAAGCTGAATTTATTCAAGCAGCAAAGACCAGCTCCACCTTGCAGCGTCTCCTCACCAGTGCCATGGCAGCAGGAAGTACACCATTCGCAGATTAAGTCGGCATGTCTCGCCTATTATAGTATGTACTTGCCTCGTTTTGCCTACAGCGTGGAACGGTGACTGTAGGATCTACAGAGTTTATGTATGGCTTAAATAGATACAAAACACACAGCTTGAAAAAAAAAACACTGGAAGCACCACTTCATTTACATCATAATCTGTCAGATAGGTAAACGGCACGTAACCTACACAGTTGAACAATGTCAGTGACTGCAAGCTCTCCTGTATTTGCACAAGCCGTGCAGCATCATTACCATCCACAGCACCACGACTGCCGACTGTGCCCGCTTCAACGCATGAACTATAATCTACCTAGCACCATAATGTTTAGTACCACGACTGCAGGTTTATTACCATCTGTAAAAGAAGAGCAACAATCGTGCAGACCCTTACTGCGACACGACAAGCGTGGTTCCACGTGTGCATTGCACCCCTTGTGCTGTGCTGCCATGTTGGGGTCTTAATGCGGTGTAGAAATGGGAAACAAGAACTAGCACAGAGGGTCTGTTGCATTGCTGCTGTACACCATAATCTAAATGTCTGCTGTGCATGGACTACAACAATCAACTTGTACTCAAAGAGCATGCCAACAGGGCACACTTATTAGTGACCACAGCTCTTCCGATGGCCAATATAAGAGTAAATTATCTCTGAACAAAGCCTAACATTTTGCCAAAACACCCAAAAATATACTGATGATGATGATAATGATGATGATGACGACGACGACGACGATGATGATGATTATGATGACGATGATGATGATGATGATGATGATGATGATGATGATGATGATGATGATGATGATGATGATGATGATGATGACGACAATTTCAAGCCGAAAATATTATAATTGGAAACATCAGCTCTGAAGCACTGTTCTTCGACCATGCGGGATGATGGAAAAAATGTTAGATTATCTATACAATAAAACCTGATGAAGAAATCATATACAACCGGTTTCTTTTACAACGGAAGTGACACACTTGATTTTGCTGTGGCATAGTGTACATACCAATCACATACAGGAGAGACCAAGCCATGTTTTTATGACCCTTGGGTCGTGACAAGGTAATTGGTGTATGCATTGATATTGTAGGGGCGTCTTGCCAACTGTACCGGTATTGTTATCAGTCGATTCAACATTTTTTTGTCCATGGGGTCATACGATATTTGTATCAAACAGGTCGAACATGCTTTGTGTAGCATTACAATCTTATAGACTACTATTATGATGAATTACGAGCATATCACCCTAATCGTAAAGTCCGGTCCTGCATCTTGTCCAGTTTTTCTGTATCTGTATGATTACGTGAGTGCCGCACTAAAGGACAAAAATTAAAAGTAGAAAGGGTACATGCATTAAACATTTTCAGTTTTGTTAAGCTTTTCGTCTATATAATACACGCAAAGTAAATGACACATTCTTCTGGTATAGCTTTGATACGGTCTATTTCAAAGTACAAATCTGTTTTATGATGTGTGGGATTATAAAAAGTATCATGGCCAGAAATTTATCAGCATTAACCTTTATTTTTGTTTTCGATTTAGCATGTCATCTTATCATATATACGCTTGTTAGTTTTATATCTATATATTTCTAGCCCAATTTTGAACAGTCTGTGTGAAACGGGGAATCTTCTGCGTGGTGTGTGGCATGGGGGGAAAGTATCATGGCTTGAATTTCTTTGCATTGACCATCATTTCATTATTTTTAAACAATTTGATACCAATCTAACCAGCAATTCCAGAATATAATTATTTTACAATGTCCAGGTCTCAGTCGTGACAGAACAACGAATTGTCATTTCATAGTTGTATCTGTTACAGTTATGTTAAACAAAATAGAAAACATCATTCATAAAATATTGAACAACAGAAGCCCAAGAATATTTCTTTGGGGTACCCTTTTTCGTATATATGTCAATTCACTATATACCTGCCACCACATTTGACCCTTTCTTGTCGACCAGATTAATAACTGCCGATTAAGTCGCACGCTTTTTCCGATGTCCCATACGCTTTCAGTAAACAGAGCTGAAGGTTATGGGTGCGGCACTCAAATGCTTTGATGAACCCATTAAAAAAACACTTGAAGACTTATGGTTATCGAGGTTGCATTTCCACTTTTCAACAAACATAGTGTTTAACAGCATAATTGCACTTTTGCCTGAAGGCATGTAAGACTTATTCCGGAATGTCGTTGAAGAAAACAGACATTTGCTTGCTTAGGAAACCTTCGGAGATTTTGGAAATACTA
>OZ026618.1:96515868-96878368 GCA_964020975.1 Hermodice carunculata | reverse complement strand
AGTACATCAAGTCACATTGTGATTAAGGGTTTCCGATTTATTTTTTTTAACTTATACCTACCTACCCTAAGTTTTTGTTTCCCTGCAAAAAGAAACAACATTTTTTACGCCTGATATGGACCGTATCTGGACCGGTTCAAATTTGTCATAATAGTATGTATCCGTGTGTGGGTGTGTGTGATAAATAAATAACATTGTACTGTTGTCCGAGGGGTTGCTGTCAGGGTAGAAAGAGGGACTTCAGGGCAAGCTGTAGCTCCTCAGGAGAAATTGGAAATTATGTGTAGATTACCCACAGGGCAACTTGCAAAAAAAGTTCTATAAGCCTGACATCTTAAAATTTGCTACATCCCCACCCCGACCCCTACCATCCCCCCCCCCAAAAAAAACCTTGGAATAGATGAACATGTAAGTGTGCATATGCACCCTGCATATGTTAAATTACAACCAAGTCTCACCTAAATCATGCTTACACATGCATCATTCTCCTGGGACCAGGCTATGACAAATTGCCTAGCCATAAGCATACGTGATCACGGGGCAAATTCTCATAGCTGACAGTCTGCCTATGAAAAATTGGCATATATATATATATATATATATATATATATATATATATATATATATATATATATATATATATATATATCAATGGGACACATTCTCGGGTAAAGGCCTGCCGATGAAAAAGTGACCCACATTGACCTATATGACCAGGGGACAAACTGTCCAACATGGATATATATGAGAAGGGCACACATAAGATTTACCTGAGGGTCTGTCCATGAAAAACTATCCAACATAGATATGTATGATAAGGGACGCACACTCATAGCTCAAGTACTGCCCATAAAAAAGGTTCTATATAAATATATATGACAAGGGAACATGTTCTCATGGTTGAAGGCCTGAGCATGAAAAAGTGTCCCGCATAGATATATATGGCAAGGGGACACATTCTCGTTGCTGATTATCTGTCCATGAAAAAGTGGCCTACCGAGATGTATATGACAAAAGAACAAATTCCGCTGGCTGGAGGGCTAGGCATTCATAAATTGAGTGTTACCTGCTGTATGTGGCAACCCCCTCTACCAAGAAAAAATGGCCACATACAACAAGTGACCTGTCACCAAAGGTAAATTTTAGAAAGAATATGACCTATGTATGAGCCTATTGACCACAAAAAGGAATGCGACTGCTCACTTTAGTGGCTACATACAGCAGGTACACTGTGTGTAAAAGGGGGAAACAGTCTCATAGCTGGAGGCCTGGCCATGAAAAGGTGACCTACATAGATATGTATGACAAAGGGACACATTCTCACTGCTGAAGGCCTGCCCATGAAAAAGTGTCCTGTATAGATATATATGAAAAGGGTACACATTCTCATAGCTGAGGGCCTGCCGATGGAAAAGTGTCCTACCTAGAACTATATGACAATTGAACACGTTTTCATGGCTGATGGCCTGACCATGAAAAAGTGTCCCCCATAAATATGTATGACAAGGGGATACATTCTCATAGCTGTGGGTCTACCCATAAAAAAGTGTTCTACCTAGAAATATATGACAAGGGAACACATTTTTACGGCTGAAGGGCTGCGCATCAAAAGAGTCCTACATAGCTGAGGGTCTGACAATGAAAAAGTGTCCTACCTTCATATCTATGACGAGGCAACACATTATTATGGCTGAAGGGCTGCATGGACATGAAAAAGTTCTAAAAAGATATATATGTATATGACAAGGGGACACATTCTCAGAGCTCAGGTTCTGACCATGAAAAAGTGTCCTATCTAGATATGTATGACAAGGGAACAACACATTTTCGTAGCAAAAGGCGTGAGCATAAAAATGTCTTCCATAGATATATGTCACAAGGGGACACATTCTAGTAGTTAATGAAGAATATTTCAAAGATTGAGAGGACCAGTTTAAAACCGCCAGTTGCCTTTTATGTGTGACTGCCTATCTCAAGTCAGGAGTGAAATTTGTTTCTTCACATTGGTATTGGAAGATGAATGTTGATGCTTTGGTAACTCTGGAATCTCTTTGCTGTCATTGTCGGGTTTGGGACTTATGAATATGGGTCATGTTTTTCTATGCTATTTGATGAATACTATATTGGCAATGTTGTGCTGTTGTACGTGAGGGAAAATGGTTCAGCGTAATTACTATGATTGTCTAGGTACACATGTTCATGTCCTCATGATCACACAAAGTGCTTGCAAAACACAGGGATCATGAGTGATTGCAGGACGCAGACCTGCTTAATTGTACCTTCAAAAGTTGTAAATATTTAATGCTTCAAATGCTATCTCAGTACATTACCCTTAGAATAATTAATTGCTTGTATACTTAGTCAGGTCAGTAAGTTACCATAATGACAAATTAAAGAGACAACATAATATTCATTTCTCCACACATGGCATTTACTACACTGTTTTTCATGTAGTCATTCGACATCCCCTGCCCCCCCCCCCTTCACCACCACCAAAGCAAAATCAAGTGTAAGGCAACCCAGTCATGCAATATAATCTTGAATGCCTTTGGTACTTGACTTTCCATTCAGATTGTGGCCACATAAAATTTTCAAATTCCAAATGTGCATGACCTTTGACCTCTAGAGTTCACATGTACATTACGAAAATATGCAGTGATGCAATACCTCATGTTGAATCTAGCATAATTAAGAGGTCGTATGTACATTACAGAAATGTGCAGAATCACACTATCTACAATTTGAGTCCAACATGGTCCAAACCGGACGCAAATTAACTAAGTTAAGGCTATAGGAAAATTTCAAATGGAAAAATGACATTGATCTGTGACCTTTAGAGGTCACATGTAAATTAGCCAAAATGTGCAGTGTTACAAACCTATAAACTAAAGTTGTATTGGCACCTGTACCTATACAGTGGCTCCCCCCTCTCAGAAGGCCACCCCGTATGCGGCCAAAAGGTGGCTTATAAGAAGGGTGGCTTCCCTTGATGGGGAGAATATATTGCAAACACCATACTTTCTGCACAAGATGCTGGTCTTTGAAGATGGGTGTCCAATGGTGAGAGGGGGGCCACTGTAATAGTTATGAAGATATTCAAGAGTTAAATTCCCAGATGGCCCAAATTTGCATAATTTTCAGAACTAACGCCTCTTTACGAAAACCCCAGACTACATGTATGCAGATGGTAATCATGCCAAGTCTGAAGTTTCTAAACGCCTAATGCTCTGCTGATGTGAAAATAAAACCAATGTCATTTAATTCCAGTTCATTGTGTTCTGTCAGGTCAATTTCACCGTGCAACTCTACTTTGTCTGTGCCACATGGGTTGCCTTTATAATACAATGAACTCACACATCGTAATAATAATACTGCCATGAATCGTGTGGTACATAATTGTAGCACTTGCTACAAAAAGGCTGGTTTTTATAAACTTTGATCACATGTTCATCAAACTTTGTAAATGGCTGCATGCAACCCTGGCACCGTTTTACTTTGTTATTTTTTTCATGCAAAATATACCTTGCTGAACTTTTTTTGTCTGGACCTTAGCTATGTACAGACTGGTTTTTTGATGTTTCTGGGAAACTCGAAGAGTCACTTGTTTTCAAAGCCTGTGATAGGGGACAGCAAGACACTGGTGGAACTTCGGTTGCACCATCATGAGACTGGTAGATGTAGGCTTTTATTTCATTGATATCTTCTCTCTGCCATCCATGTCATCTCAAGTGAAACCACTTGTGGCAGAGTGTGCAGGCAGCCTGAAAAAAAAAGAAGTAAAAATTTCTATACTTGTATGTCATGTTACACTATCGTTTATTCTTTTATGTTTAGTAATATGTGCATTGGTTAATAGTTATTAAAGCATGGAAAAGATTTTTCAAAAGGTTTTTGACTGCTGTGAGTAGTCAAGAGTGATTATACTTTCCTTTTTAAGTTAGTATTTGAAACCATTTCCCCTGGACTTCTACTTTTTTATCATAAATTTAATTTTTATCTTATTTTCATCTAACCATCATCGTACCATACCTTTAACTTTGACCTTACCTTCACTTTTCACTGCAATGCTACAAGGCTCAAGTGTTGAGAAAAATATGAAGTACTTTATAATGCTGTATATTTCTTTACATATTTGAAACCGTTTTTGAAGGGCAAAGGCTATATAATGCTACAGGTGCATACAATTGTTTTCTCGAAGGCAGTCAAGCACAACAGAGGAACATGATAGTCCTTTTGTTTCCAATTTTTTTTTTTTTTTTATAGGAAAGGTTTTTTTAGCTCTACTGACCACAAGTCTCAGAGCTTATGGCATTACTCATGTCTGGCTGTCATTTAATATGTCTGTTAACTTTTGCTTGTGAGCATGGTGCATTCCACATTTTCGAGTTTAGCATCAAGACAAAAATATCACATGGTACATTGTACATTGAAGTGTACTTGGTGACCTACTTTTGGGGTCACCATGACCCTATGATTATGGATTTGGGCACTTGTCCAAGTTTATTGCTTTCCTTCAATGACTTAAAAAGTTACAACTCGATGTGAACAAACATAGAATGTATCGAAGGCTTTGGAGAGTTCATATTTAGAACACTTACAATCTTGTCATCCAAGTGATCGTCAAGGTCAAATGGCCAGTTAAAATGCACAGGTCATCTTATCAATTCTGTGCAACCCACGGGTTTTAAAAAAGATATATATAACTTTAGGAACTTACAAAATGTATGTCCGTGGTGTCACCTATAGTATAATGTAATGTATAGGTCAAAATGTGAAAAACTTGTGACTAGTCCAGCATCCTTAACTTTTTATATGATTTTCATCAGTGGTGCTACCTATACTTTGACATAAGTTATGCCTTAAAACGTCTTGAAAAATACAAAATTTAAATATCAAAAAAAAATCATTGAACTAGACATGTCTAATTTACAGGATGCATGTATAAATCACGTGCAATGGTCAAAGTTTCTATAAATTCAGTGACCTTAACCCAATTTTTGTCAGGTCACCATACATGTGAGGTTGTAAGAGGTACGTGATTTTACAATGAAACTGGTGTTTGTCATTGAGGCCATGATCAAATTTATCCATATCTTCCTCTTCAAATACCAGATTCATTCATGTTCTCTAGGTAACCCCCCCCCCCCCCCCCCCCCATTTTCATTATGAATAGTCTGTGTCGATTTGGTTGTAGCACACTTACCCATTCCATGGTTGGGCTGGAAACCAGTGTGTCTTGTTGGTGACACAAGCGACATGTCTCGCTAAGATCCTCTGACATAATAAAAAAAATGTTGATTCTATTAAATTTTTAATAGTTTTTTATGATTGTTTTTTCATTTATTTCGAATAAAATAAAATTGTGCTCTCATTTCATTATGTAATTTAAGTCTAAAGTAAATTAATAAATGTGTTACTATTCTGCAATCTGTAATTAGTCTGAGAGAGCCAGTAAAGATTATTATGTTGAATTTGGAAGTAGGCTGCTTTTTTGTGCTTGAAAGCAGTGCTTGGCCAATCTTATAGTGTGTCAGTTGCCGTAACTGTTGACCATTTATTTGACCTGCTTATTCGATAATACAACATATTATCAAGCTTTTCCCCATGTCACTTAGTTGCACCACCACCACCATCACCACCTTCTGTCATTGACAAAATCACTGTAATACATGGAAAACTAATCACACTGCCAATGTAGCTGGGCTTTAAACGGTACATAGCACATGTATTACTTAAGGTGACCTGCATTTTTGCCCCCCACCCCCACCCCGTCACACAGTCACTTTTGTGAGATTCATTATGCGCACCGTAATTTATATACTTGTTCATTTGTGGGTTTTAGATTGTACATGTTTATAGTCCTTTATAGGGCCAAGTTAAGTTTGAAGATGACCTTGACCCATTTCTCAAGGTCACACAGCCACTCATTTGTTGGATACTGCAGTCCTCTCAGTGATGCAAGCACCACTATTATATTTAATTTAAATGCTCATTATATTGTGACATTATCTACCTGATTCCTTAAACAGAGTAAGAGTTATCTCCCTTTTCTCCTTTCCTACATGATAGTTATTGGCGCTCACTTGGAGCAAATCTTCATCGCTCAGGAGACACTCTGCAAACTTCAATATTGAAGAGACGCTCAGTAGCACATATATATTAATGGAAAATTGTATCAAGTAGTCAAAAATTGAAAAAGACAATCACAGTATATTATTTTATTATGTACAATATGCTTTTAACTGTTTTGAAAATATGTTTTATGAATCAGAGTTATTTATACAGTGGTCCCTGTCTTGAGAAACCGCCTATAGGGCAAGTGAAAAACTGGTCTCTCAAAACAGGTGGTCTTTCATCACAGTTGTGAAAATCCTGTAGACAAGGATGGGCATATGGATCTTGTAATTTGCGATCCTGTCATCCAGCTCACGTTTGTACTTAGAATATATGTAATTTCTGACAAAAGAAAAAGAAACAGTCACTTTGCTTTTCATTTATCACTGAGCATTCATTGTTCTTTATGCATGATCGTCAGTGAAGATCAGGTACATGAGCTGGATGTGTATAATCCATTTAATATAATATCAAAACTTAATCAGTGAAGGATGCTGCTGCCCATGAGAGCAGAGTTTATACATGGTTTGATCATTCCAAATCCAAGACCTTCATGGGCAACAGAATCTGTAATGTGGTTGGTTTATTTTTTCAGTAATCGCATTGTATTTCAATTTTGATAGAGAAAGAAAATGTGTAATAAAGGGGTAGATTTACTTTCTATGATGAAAACCAAGCAATAAGTAATACGTTTATTCATTTGGCATATTTTTATGTGTATGACAATATATTGACTTTTTTACCTGCAGTACATTGGTGCTTGATAAATCTGCCACTCCAAATGTTCAGCCAATGAAAAATATTTTTCTGCAACTAGCCACTCAATGAAAAGCCCAATCTCCAATAGAGGATATTGATTTGTGTAAGATGAATATAGACAGAATCATCCCCCAGTTGGCATTTTCCTGCTTTAGGGGCTTGCACAGTTACAATCAATGTATAAATATATGTATGTTTATGTTTTAATTTCAATTTCTGTAGTTCAGACTCAACAACAGCAGTCTGTACATATTAAGTAGCAATGAAAAATTATGATACAATAAGAAAAATGTATGTATTTAATAGTAACTGTTTTTGGAAATCCACCCTTGGGCAGGCGAAAAAGGGCCCAAAAGAGGAACAAATGTGACTATTATTATAATATCCTATTATTATTGACGAAATCTGTACATATGTACTTACATCAGTTCTTGGGGTTGTTCATTTGTCAATGCTGGGATTGATTACATGTGGGTTGGTGCATATATGTATTTCTAATAAAAGGCACGGTGTTATTAAATCACAATATGCTTATTTTATGTAACTATACCTCCAATGTCTCTGAATATGCTTTCCTTTTTCATGGCTACTGTCAGTAGGGTCGATATAGGTCACGGTACTTATCTGTGGTTAAATAAACCTGAAATCCTATGTAGAAAAGCGTTAAGTGTCAAATGGAGGGATTAATACCGCTGAGAGGTCTGTGCCTGTACGCCTGATTCACTTCAAACTTGGCGGGAATGTACCTTGGGTGGATATCTACCATTTTATGGCCAAATCTTAAAAAAATCTTCTTCTCCGAAACTACTTGGCCAATTGGTTTGAAATTGCTCAGGGAGACTTCTGGGGAGCTCAAGACCTTAATTAACGCAACAGGTGGCATTATGATTTTTCAAATATTTTTGTGCAAAAAAAGTTTGTTTTCCCCATTTTCGACTTCTCCAAAAGCGTCACTCAGATTATACAGAGACTTGGTGCAAATGTACATTGTAGAAGGGATAACCAAATTTTATCCCAAAATGGCGCTACCTTGAATCTGCGAGTTTTAATGGATTTTTCAATTTGGGAATTTATCGATAAATGGATACACTCCTATTAAATACTATGTAAGTGAATGGGGATTGCAATGGTAATTAACAATTTTGAGTTCTTCAAATAGTCATGCTCTAGTCGCTTTTGGTTTTTCTTTTTTTTTGGGGGGGGGGGGGAGGGAGTCATTTTTGGCCACAAAAAGTAGTCCAAAACCACCTGGCTAATATGTTCAAAGTCGCATAGGAACACTGAGGGCATGACAGGTAGTTAGAGAGTATATGGGTGACCTTAACCTCACTCTTAAGGCCACATGTTCACTTGGGTGTAGTTACCTTTTCTGATAATAACGTGAGAACTATTTTAGACTGGACTGATGTTTTACACCAATTGCCCACAAAAAACAATGCGGCTACTCACGCCAGTGGTTGCAAACAGCTGATAACATTGTATATACACACACATACACACATATTGTATTTGTGTCTTTTTGCCCAGAACCACTTCCTAGTAGTTAAAATATAACATATATATTTATAGGTTATAGCATGGTTTGTTGGGGATATGAAGTATATCAACGAGCATATGGTGCCATATAGGAGAACGAGTGAGCTAAGCGAACGAGTTCTCCTATATGGTACCGTATGCGAGTTGATATATTTCATATCCCCAACAAACCATGCTATGATATATTTATCTTAATTTTGGGTCAAAATAGGAACTTGCTGCAATGATTCATGGCGAGTTTTCTTCAGCGTGTTTTTGTTTGACATGTCCTCAATGAAGTCACTCACAGTCGTATCCACCTCCAAAGAGAACCGCTCTTCACTGACAGGGATAAGTTTGGCTCCTCCCGATGCTAAATTTTCTAAAATTTCTCCAGCAGATGAGCCAGAATCTTGGTTTTCATAGTTTGCCATGATGATGAGAAATGTGCTTCACTGCGACCAGTTGCCACAAACAGAGCTCAATAACTGAGCAGACAATAGTTTCGCACGACACACGCAGGCCTACGTCACTTCCGGATATCACAGTACCTATACGATCGTATAGGTACTGTGGTACCTATACGATCGTATAGGTACTGATAGCACTGCAGGTGGTACTGGGCCTAGGCCTATATGAAATATATCTTAACCAATTATAGCACCAATTTTGACCCAAAAGTAAGATAAAGATATATATATATATATATATATATATATATATATATATATATATATATATATATATATATATATGTATGTATATATATATATATATGTGTGTGTGTGTGTGTCTGTGTGTGTGTGTGTGAATGGTTGATATAATGCTGCGAATGACGGTGCATGAGCAGTATACTTGCACATACCAGCAATGTCCAGTGGCTGCCACAGATATTAATGGCTCCAACGATTTTGTCGTACTGTTGGACATCAGTCTGCAAAGTAAAGCAGATAAAAAAGCCTTTTTCTAAAGATGTTAAGGCATACAAGTCATATTACAGTGATTACATGTTAGATGGTTATTTATAATATTATTGTTAAAATTTATAAGATTTAGAAAAAACCCAAAAATTTTAACTATTTTGGCATTTTTATAATACAGCTCCAAATTCATAACATGTTGTATATATCATGATAACAACTTTACTTGTATATAAGCACAAAAATGTGCATATTGTTGATAGTACAAAATGAGAAGTCTACTCTTTTGTAGCTTTCATAAAGTATATGCTTTGTAATATTTTTATGGTATTCTTTGCATTGATGTTCAATTTTATAGTTCTTCCATACCATATACATTTGTCTGTTAAACAAAGACAAAGTTATAAAAACTATTAGGTTACATTAAAGTGTCCTTCCACGAAATTATGCATCTTAGAATGTAATTCCTGAAAATTCTGCAGACGATTATGATTGAATTTGGAGACCAAAAACCACCTTGTCATACATCTGCGTACCATGTCAAATATTTTTATTCAGTCTTTTGAACATGATGAAACACACTCAATCTTGTAAAACAAATCTTTGTTAATTTCTGCACCAACGACTTTTCAAATTATGCAGGATTTGGTTATTTCTTACTGTTTAGAAGAATACATGTATCAACAAAATTTTGAGAAACACAGTTCGAACTCATCACGAGACCTTCTTAAATCATTCAACAATACTTAAAGTATAATTAAGAAATAAATACTGCCTCGTGCTGTTTGTTTATAGATATAGGCATGGCACGAGGGCAAAACCGGCCGTGGATTTACAATGGGTCGCAACTCAAACAATTTATTAGGCCTAGATATTTTGGCCATCCATAAAACATGTATAACATGATCAACAATGGGCCGAATAGACCCAATAAAAATTGTGAAGAAAGAGTTCAACAATCTGAGATTATAGGGCTAATATCACACAAAATAATAGGCATACTGCAACTCGCTTCATTATTGTGGATGATGACTTTATAAAAGTATCAACCAGAAGCTGGCGATAGTATTTAGCACTGCATATAGTTTTACTCGATGGTAATAATGTTATTGATATTGAACTAAGATTATAAAATTACATGTATCAACAGCAGGTGATAAGCCTAGACCTAGGCTTACATGTAGTAGCAATGAATCTTTAAGAAACTCTCAACGAACGTTAGAGTTTGATAGGCCACGGCTACTAGCCTAGGCGTACGTGTACACCCAATGAGCCTATATAATCTGACTCTTTTCACATACCATTAGGCCTATATGAATCTATATTGAACACGTGTAGTGTGTTGATAAAATTGTACCCTTCTTACATATGGTCAAACTTTATATAAAAAATACAATTGTGAAAATGAGCACCTGCAAAAAGAGACGAGCTCAGACATTCTTGTACATTTGTTTTGGTTTGAGACAAAGCAGGTTTATAACTGGGCTTGACTGGTTGACTTGAGAATGTAGGCCTATAACAGGACTACAACTGTTACGAGAATGTAGGCCTATAACAGGGCTGCCACTGTTATGCGCCTGTAGGCCCACGACAGGGCTGTCACTGTTATAAGGATGTAGGCCTATCACAGGGCTGCTAGTGGTACGATCAGACACATGATTAGACTTTTTGTCCCTATTAGCAGGGGCGAACGTACATGAAGGCCTAGGCCTATCGGTTAGTGATAAGCTTTGTTGGTAAGTGGCCATTTGGTCAGATGTCACAGTGTGTGTCGGGCGGGCCTTGCCATATGTATGAAGTGCAGAAGAAAGACTCTTCCGTTTTGCAAGCGGTAGGGCATCCTGGTATGAAGCAAAGCTCGAGACATTTTTGTGGCCACTCACAGTTTGTATATCCTTGGCTTCATACCCAGCTGCTGACAAAGCGCTGTCACACGTTTTCCTCAAGCAATGGTTTGTGTAAATTTTTGACAGACCACCATTCTCTGACATTGCTTTCATGAAAGTGTACAGTTTGTTAACTGCCACAGGATAATTTCCATATCATTGACTGTTTTCGTCAAGTGGTTTATTACAACGTGGCCTCTGATACAGTATCACATCTAGGATTTTGTTTGCTAATGTACTTTATAAAGGCCTTCACTGGACAGTCACTGTCGTTTGGTTGTGTGCAAACACATTGCTTGTCACTTTCTATAGCATTCATTCCCTGTCTTGTCTTTTCAGTTTCATTGTACCTCATCTTGATATATTCCACACCCTCATCATCATTACAAATTGGTCCTTTTTCACGCTATGCAGGCCCTCCAGACCCCGCCTTCCAAAATGAATACCGAGGATGAAAAACAGCATATATTGTAACCCCTGAGGTGTGTCAAGAAATGCATATCTGGACAGTCTCTGAATGTCACCCTCAAGAACTGTTTCTTTTCCACATGATGTGTCTTTGCCATCCTCCTTAATTTCCACAGGTAGCCACTGAAGACTTTATTTGTAAACTGAAACTCTCTATCCACCATCAAGTTTATTTGACGATCAAATGGAGGGGAGGTCAGGTGTCGGTTTAAGCAAAATCTGATCGACACATATGAAGATTTTCTATTTTCCTTTCTTTTTGTTGCTGATCCCAAAGTAAACCCTTCTGAGACCTGCTAGTTCACCAGTTGGAAGATGCTCGAATTCTCTTCTTTCATGGTTTTCAATCAACCAATCTGAAACAAAGCAATAATTATCTTTAAACAAGATATGTTTGTAAAACATAGATGCCCCCCCCCCCCCCGCCATCATTACCCTTGCCCTCGCTACCCTTTTGATAGTGGTAGATGTGGCACTCGTGACCTTACAAAATTAGTGAGGTTTGATCATACATCAATATCAGAAAACTGTATCACGGTCACCGATCTTCTCAACCTAGTCTTTATAGGGAACCATAAAGCTGTGCAATACAAAAGTCATAATTCTAAAGTACAAGTTATCATGCGGAAATCATGAAACCAGATTAAGTTAAGTGGCTCTGTGACGTTTAGAATTTGGTCAAGCTCATCCATCTTCGACTAGCCCCGAATATGGACTATGATCATGTACAATAGAAAAGTCCTAGCCTAAAAACCTCTTCAGTTATCATGCAGAAACCAAAGCTAAATCAGGTGAACATGTGACCTTGGAATTTAGATCAAGATCACCGAACTTTACATTTCTTTAAGCCCTTAATAAGGAGTATATAGCGATGTAGTACCCAAGTCCTTGCTCAAAAACTTCTTCAGTTATTGTGCAAAAACCACAGAAAATCTACTGTCTGTGTGTGACCCTCAAAACTGGGCCAAGGTCACCCATCTACAAACTCAAAATAGCCCGCATTGACAACCATGAAGCTGTGCAATATCAAAGTGCTACCTCTAAAATGCAAGTTATCATGCAGAAACAATATTCAACCGAGCGGCTCTGTCACCTTTGAAATATGGTCAAGGTCACCCATCTTCAAACTGGTCCTAGCCCCGAATACGGACAATTATCCAGTGCAATATAAAAGTCCTAGTTTAAAAACCACTTCAGTTATCGTGTGGAAACCTTAGTTATTTCAGGTACCAATGTGACCTTGGAAATTAAATCAAGGTCACCAAACTTTAATCTTCTTCTAGCCCTTAGCAAGAACTATAGACCTGTAAAGTATCCGAGTCCTAACTTAAAAACTTGTTGAGTTATTTTGCAGTAACCACAGGAATTCTGCAATCTGTCTGTAACCCTGAAAACTGGGTCAAGGTCACTTATCTTCAAAACTCAACCTAGCCCTGACAGAGAGCCACACAGCCGTGAAAAATAAAAGTCCAAGCTACAAGGTATAAGTTATCATGCAGAAAGCAGGAAACTATTTTCAGTAATGTGGCTCTGTGACCTTTACAATGAGGTCAAGGTCATTCATCTTCACACTTTGTTTAGTCCCAAATGTGGACTATAATTCTGTGCACTATAAAAGTCCTAGCTTGAAAACCTCTTCAGTTATTGTGCGGAAACCAAAGTTAACTCAGGTACCAATGTGACCGCGGAAATTAGGTCAAGGTCACTCATCTTCAAACTTCCAGATAAAAATTAAACAAGTCCCCCCCCCCAAATTAATGATTGTTTAGTCTTCTCAGGAGTAAGACGATTGAAAATCTAAACATCTATTCCATGCCAAAATCATATAGGCCTGTACATGTGTGTAGGCATACTTACGGAGAAAATTGAATGCTATTTTGTGGTTGGGCTTTTTAAAACTCAACAATAGGCCTGAATTAGCTAGGCTTTTATATGAACGTTTGATTTTTTTTAATTCAGCCTTTGCAACTTACATAACATTTAATTAATGTCTTTATATTAAATAATGTTAACTGGCCGCAAAAGACTTGTTGAACTTGGCCACAGCCTGCAGCGCCATCTTTTAGCTGCAGCCGTGAGTAACTGCGAGTCTTCTTGCAATACTCCTTAGGGTTCTGTAAAGCACGGCCAAAGCGCGAAGATGGCGTCAAATTTAACTTTGAAACAAGGATCGTTTACACACAATTCTACGGTTATTTGTGTTATGGTGGACTCATATATCTTTCTCAAAAGATAAGAAATGGATTAATGACTTATTCAGCCTAAGTACAGGGCTCTTTTTACTCATCATAATGGAAAGAATTGAAAGTTTTAGCAGAGGGAAGAGACCATGGAAAGATGAGCGGACCAAGCTCTTGATAAACCAGCTTTATTTGTGTCTGTGTTTACAAACCTTGGAAAACACGGACAGCCCTATTTCTTTGTGATTTTGTAGAATCGACAAGCCGATCTTCGGCCAATTTCTGAATTTCTTTCTCAGGTGTATCTGCAAATCTCTGGGGAATAACAACTTTTTCACAAAATTCTTTTTGTATTGCCATTGGCACAGAAAGCAAACTCGTTTCACCCTCTTCCTCGACATCGTCCACAAAAATAGCAACATTTGCTCACATGGACATTTGCAGGATTGTTGTTTCGTTGTACATGCGACCTGTGTCTAATTCCATCAAATTATAAGGCTTGTAGCCGAGAGGGCTTTGACAGCTTAATATCACACAATATGTGCCGGTTCTGTTGTTATGTACTAGATCCCCTAGATCAAAGTCCATGGCCGTGCATTTGTATTAATTGTTTGTATTAAATGTCCCTGGAGAAGAAGTGGAAAAATATAGAACAACTGTAGTTTTATATACTTTGATGTACATTACTACTGTCACAGAAATATGCAATATTAAATTAATTTGTTGTTTTCGTTTCTATAAAATTGATGAAGAACCAATATGATAGCATGTATGAACCTGAGCTGGAATTTTGAAAGATTTGTAGTCTTAGCTCCCTTTCCTTTTTTACATGGTTTTTTCCAAGTTGGCTTTTGTGGAAATGGTCAAGAGGTTTAATATTTTTGATGGAGTTACTTTTGAATGGTTGCTTTGCTTAATCATAGTGTGTTTTTGTAATGTTGAATTATCTGTTGCTAATTTTTTTGTAATTTTAAGCTTCTTGTTTTTTTCATTAAAGTGTCAGTCTGTAAATTAGACTTATGACAGGCCCTTGTTGGATTTGATGACAGCTAAGTACAATAAACTCATTTTGAATATTGAGAGCAAGCACAAGAAATCCAACAGTGTAAATCTTTTTATAAATCTTCATGTTTGTCACAGCTTAATCTTTGGTTTTGTGACCTTGACGCACTTGGAGTATAGATGTGGTTGCAACAGTCAGTAAACATACAATTGTGTCCCATTTCTGTAGCTTGTGCAAAGAATGACTTTTCAGGCAGCTACACATCATTTCAAACTGTAACTGTCAATGTGGTATATGAGGGGTGAATTTCAGCAAAATTAAAAAAAACAACATTAGTTTCACTAATAAAAAAATAATGTTTGTATTTGTTGAAAAATGAACACACTTAATGTTTCATTTGTTGCCTTATAATAAGTAAGAAAGTTGCAATGTCATGCTATTTACAAAATAACCTCAAGTCTGAATCAGACTGAATCATTTTAAGCTCAGCTGACTTGTCAGTCAGCTGAGCGTTTGTGAGGGTCTGTCGTCCATCGTCGTCTGTCTGTCCACAATTCACATTTTCGACTTCTTCTCAAAAACCGTCAGCAAGATCCACTTCAAACTTGGTGGGGCTGTGCCTTGGGTGGGTGCCTACCAAGTTGGTTCAAATGATCACGGTCCAGTGATTTGGGGATTTTAAATGAATTTTTTTGGGTTTTTTTTTTTTTTTGGACAAACCTTAAAAAATCTTCTCCGAAACCGCTTACCTAATTGCTTTGATATCACACAGAAACACTCCCTGGGACTTCTAGTTCTTAATTTGTTCACAAAGTGGCGATGCAACTTCTTTCTAATTTTTTATGAATTTTTGTGTTTTATAGCTATTTTCGACTTTTCCAGAACTGTCTTTCAGATTAAGCTGAAACATGGTGGATAAGTTTCTTGAAGACATGTCAAACAAAGTTTTTCACCATGTGGGCATGCTGCGGATTCCTGATTTTTAACGATTTTTTTTTCAATTCGGGTACTTATCGGTTAATGCAGTTTTCCCTTTGATTACTATGTAAGTCAATGGGCATTCTAATGCTAATTCACATTTTTGACTTCTCCAACACTACCATCCAGATTTACTTCAAACTTGGTGGGAATATACCTTGAGTGGGTGTCTACCAGGTTTGTTCCAGTGGTCATGTTCCAATGATTTTTGGATTTTTTAAGATTTCTTTTTCAAAAATCTTTACAAAAGTTTTAATAGGAAAGTTTAACATGGGAAAGTCTTATAATGGTTATAACTTAAATAATTTTGGCCAGATTTATTTCAAACTTGGTGGGGATGTGCCTTGGGTAGATTTCTATCAACTTTGTTCAAATGGTCACGGTCCAGTGATTTTTTTTAATTTTTTAGAATTTTTTTTTCTTTTTTGGGGCAAATCTTAAAAACTCTTCTCCTCTGAAACCGCTCACCCAATTGCTTTGATATGGTACATAGACTCTCCCAGGGACACCTAGTTCCTAATTTGCTCACCAGGTGCTGCTGCAATTTTTTTCTATTTTTTTTTATTAATTTTTTGTATGGTTTTGCTATTTTTCACTTGTTCTCAGAACCGTCGCTCAGATTAAGCTTAAATGTGATAGATGTGTTCTTGTGTAAGGGTCAGACAAAGTTGTTTACTTCATTGTGGGTGGCACTGCTTTGGATTCCTGATTTTTAAGGATTTTCAATTCAGGTTCTTATCGGTCAATGCAGCTTTCCTATTGATTACAATGTAACTCAAAAGGCCTTCTAATGCTAATTCACAGGACAATTGACACGAAATTTACAGTTTACTTGATAAGTTGAGATCTGTTTTGAGTTAGTATCGAGATGCTGTACATGTTAATGTTTCTGTATGAAGGTCATGCTTAGACAGTTTATGAATGACTTTGACCTCGTTTCTGGGGTTACAGTGTAACATACATGAATTTTGCTCTTCACTATAACTTGAGAACTATTTGAACCTTGATGTTGCACATGTTATTGTTCTTGTATAAAGGTCAGACCTACTCAGAACATGGGTGACTTTGATCCTTTCCCAAGTTCACAGAGCTGCAAGTTGATGAATGTCTAGGTCAGCTGACCTACGGCTGTTCACAGGCCTCTTGTTATAATAATTGAAACGAACCAGATGTGTTCAAAGGTAGACAGCGATTCATGTATTATATTTTCAGTTTCAAACACTAATATCTCATGAACCACATTGCTTTATTTAAGTCTGATAGTGTCTTTTTTTTTCATTTGTATCACATACAATAATTTGTCACACATTTGGTGTAGTTACAGTACAGTTTCACTTTTTTGCCCATATTAGTGGTGCCTGCTAGCAAGGCACCATATGGTGCCAACATATATGCATTTTATGTCATTTTTAGAGTGTTCAATAAAGAAAACACCAGACACCAGTAAACTAACAGCTAACATATTACATATCATATAATAATATAATTAAGTACTACATAAAATTAACGTACTTGATTTATAAATTTCCTGTCCTGGTCTGTTATGGATGGATCTTGATGCACCATGCCAATTTAAAAAAAAACAAACGAGAAGGCAATCTACCACCGTTGCAGACTCCTTGTTTTCAATAGGGAATGCCTCCACCCACTTTGTCTAATAATCTGAATCTGTGAAAGTACATTTGTGACCATCTTGAGTTGCTGTGAGGGGGCCAATGAGGTCCAACCCGAACATTTCCCAAGGACCAGTTACCTAAGAAAACAAATAAAAATAGCAGGATAGTGAAAGTCATTTTTTCAACTAATTTAAGGCTCTTCGCTGATAATTTATACATAAAATTCATAATATATGAATATATACAATAAACAAAAAGTGCATACAAGAAAAAATCAACACACTTAACTATAATCAAGAACAAGTAGCAATTTAGATCTTAATCAGCATAATTTTTTATGCTACAATTTTTGTCAAGTATAAAATTGACCTGAATATATCGCAAACGTCAGATTTGTAGCTTTTATATATATATATATATATATATATATATACATACACATATTGGGGATTGCTTAGAAGATATTTAAAATTTAAATTTTAATGGCTCCTATTTCAATGAACAAAATGTTGTAGTAACAGTTAGTCTATATGTGCATTTGATGCATGGGTGTCACAAACATGCAAACATAATTGTTGCTTTGTACCTTTTTATGAAAGCTTTGGAAATATGAAAAATTATTAAATTAGCTGTTACTTAGGATTATATTCAACATTTTGATTAGTTCAAACCAGGTTTTAAGCAGAAGGTATATAGCCATAGCAGATGTGCATTATAATTGTTTATTTATGTAGTTTACACTGGTTATTGCTGTTTGTCCATCAATAGTGACCCAAGGGCCAGGCCAATATTTAAAGATGAACAAGAACAACCAGTGTATATTACTTCTACAATATGGACTTATATTAGTAAAGCAATTTTCTGGAAAAAATATTTTAAGGCCCAAAAGCAATCAAACAAATGGTCTTGTTAGCTGTCTTTTCTGGCATTGATGCCTCACAGTGTGACATGTGGTCAGAGTATAGAATAATTAGCAAAATTGACATGGTGTATTTGTCAACATCAACAGAATAAGAGCCTCATGAGTGAGACATAGTGTGTGAATTTAGGAGCTGTGGATAGTCATAATATCCGGTTTACCAAATCTGGAGTATATTTTTATAACATGGAGGCTTCCCACATCAAAGTTTAAGTTGCAAAAGATTTGATAAGGAAAAAGACCATGATAAAACATCTAAATAGTTTACAATAAGCTTTGATTATTGCAGTATGGTATTGAACCATTTCGTTTTTCAAAGGGGTAAGGCCTACAATTGTTCAACATCAAGTGGGCCTAACAGCAAGATATCATTACAACCATGTTAGACAAATATTGTTCACAAAAAAGGTTGCACTGGCAAGTTGGTCCATTCCAAGCATTGTGCACCCATGTATGTGGCACCTGTCCATCTTCATTATTCTCCATGGTTGATTAACTAAAAAGTTTTGCTCAGCCATAATTATACACTGTATGCCATAATCAATGTTTGTTACCATGTCTCTCACCTATTAATAATAGGCCAAATAGCCATATGAACCGGGCATGCTCAGTGAAGAGTTTTCCTTTAAATAGGTCAAGGGCCATTCAATGCAAATTTCACCCACTTTGCTGAATAGCTCTTAACCAAACAGAAGCTAAGATATTTACCAAAATGCGATAAACAGTTTTGATATAGCCATGGAAGTAGTCAACGAAATTGATAAAAGAAAAAGATTGTTTCTAGTTGCTATGGCAACTAACAATTGAATGGAAAAAAGGGCACTTTATACTTGCATATACTAGTGGCCTTGTAAGATGGATGTTCTGTCTTTAAGGGGTCTCAATGCAAATGATTCTCCATAACATAAAATTTAACTTGATGAAATGCAACGGTGATTTGGCTGTCAGAGGCCCAATCCTCTGACATCTTTCACATTTTGAAATCTAAAATTAATATGAGGAAGACATTTTAGGTTAGCTGTAAATTAAGTGTCCGCTGATATTTTTAGCTCTGCTGACCAACGATGGAAGAGTTTATAACAATTAACATGTCTCATGTTTCTCCGTCATTCTGTCTTTCCATCCATTCATAAACTTTTAATTTATGAGCCTAATAACTTAAAAAGTGTTCATGTTAGCCCAATACAACTTTCAGGACTTATAGGATGTATGAATATCTAGCTTCCTTTCGATATTGGTGGTGCCATCTACAATATTATGTTATATAGGGGTCAAAATGTGAAAATATTGTGAACACTTTAGCATTTTTTATTTCGAATGGATCTTCACCAAATTTCATGGGATTGTGCGATAGGTCAAAGTCTAAATGACTATCGATACTAGTGTCGCCATCTATTATTTTACGGAAATTATGAACCAAAATGAGTTTTAAAAAATAAAAACCCCATATGTGAAAGAGTAATTGGATAAAAATTGCCAAATTTATAGGATATATAGTCAAATTGTTCTTATCTGAACGTGCACTATACAAATTTAGTACTTATGGTTTGTTTGACAGGTAATCGTCTTTCATAATGAAGCTCTCCATTTATACGCAGAGCTTCACGTATTTAGCTAATTCATAATTTGCCTCGTTCATATTTATTCATTATTATGTGGGTTGTCTTTGCTGAATATATAGCTTAGACAAGGAGCCACTACTCAGAGAGATATGTGCGGGTAATAGGCTCTGAAACATGTTGAGAAGTTACCCGTTGAAGACCCTTTAATTTATTTGGGCTGATACAGCCTATATCAAAATTTTCCAGAGTAACGTGTGCAATATGGGCAATAGTGCTTCCATATGCATATACGTTAGACACCGACAGGTTAGCTTAAAGAGTTCGGACTGCCAATTAGGGTAATGACTACTAGGAAGTGGTTCTGGGCAAAAAGAAAGACACAAATACAATAATGTCAGTGACCTTGACCTATTTTTGAACTTGATCTTCTGTACCCACTGAGGACACAAAGTAAAGGACTCGCTCATTTTTGTCTTGGCACATGCAGCAAAATTTATCACAGGAATTGCACAAATAAGCTATGATTACATGTGTAACGAAGTGCCATCTGGTGGGCTTTTTATACACTAAATGTACATTAGCTTTATAAGTTCAGAAGCCACTTGAGGACTCGCAACTTTGAAATGAAGAGGTGCAATAGAGCCACGGTGCCAGCAGAGCATTAGGCCCATGGGCTTCTTGTTTTTACCTGTACCAAATTAGAAGCTATCAAGTAACTTCTAACTAGCTTCAGGCTACCTTCAGCCCTAGTGGTAGCTTCATGAATGGAAAATGGAGGCTATCAAATGGCTTCCTTCTAGTTGAGTGGCTTCTTACTAGCTTCAGGTAGCGTCATCTTGATAGCTGGCTTTATTTGGAGAACTTCCTTGTTAGGGCATGGCTCTCGGACTAGCTTCATTCACACAGTAAACCCAAAAGGATGTTTGAATTTTGAAAGCTGATCCATACTGGAAGGTCACACTGCTTTATGCTTCATCCCTATTTCAGATTTCAGTGATTTTAAGACAGTATAACAATGCTAGACAAGGCAAACGGATAGCGTATTCTGCAAAGAATACCATGAACACAAAATCCCAACAGGATCTTCATGAACTGAAGGTAATAGTTTAGATGTACATACATTTAGTAAGCACTTCAATTACTTTGTAACTTCTACCTTTGCATGTCCGTAGCTTCACACAAAGTTTAGTTATTTGGTACACCATTTAATTTGTCACAGTGACAAATGTATGAATAGGTATTTCAGCAGGATCAAGGATATGCCAAGTCCATACTTATATGGAACTTATGAATAAGAAGGAGAACCATACAACATTGAATGTATATAATTGACATGTATGGTGATGATTATAGCATTTGATGTTTAATGTCACATATGCCCAGAACATGTCTCTTTGTACATGATGTCACTGACAGCAACAAGAGAAAGCAGAAATTCAAGCACCAAAGATACACTTGTGGTAGTGAGTAAAAAAAATGTTTTTACCTTGCCGCTTCCCTCCAAATTTTCCCTCCCAAAGCTACTAAAGCCATTACATATGCTGATCACCTGTTATAACTCTTGATCAAGTAGTTGCAAAGAAAAAGGCAGTATGAAGGTAGCTGGAAGCCATTGAAGCCTGGCTTCTCACTTAAATATTTCAGTCATTTGGAAGCCATCATAAAACTGCTTGGATGATGCTAGCTTCATCTTTGCATGAAGCCTGGCTTCTCATTCCAACATTTCGGGCTGCAAGCAGCCACTTTGAAGCAGTATTTGGAAAGTATAAGCCATCTATGTATGTACATTTTTTTTTTCATTAGCTTCAAGCTACATTGAAGCTAGATTGAAGGTATTCTTCAACAGCCACAAAGAAGCCAGTATGAAGGTAGCAAATTTTGGTATGGGTAGCTAGCAATTAAAAAGTGCCAAAGTGTATACATTTGGAACCTGTCATTTTAATGCATTGTCAGTGATAGTGTTTCTTGTCTCAGATCTTTTATGCAGCAGTTATTAAAGTGTACAAAACAATCAAATACACATCTAAAGTTTTGAAACTTTAAATTTCTTCGTTCCTTAAAACAAAAAAATAACCCCCCCAAAAAAGATCAAGAACATTTCCTTTTTAGCGAGGGAGAGAGAGAGAGAGAGAGAGAGAGCGTGCGCGAGAGAGAGAGATAGAGAGAGAGAGAGAAAGAAAGAGAGAGACAGAGAGGCAGAGAGAGAGAAATTTAAATATCATAATTAACAATGGTCTGCCTTATAGAGATTAAGAAAGACAGAAATGAGACTTGTAGATCTGCCAGGAAAAAAGGTAATTTATGAGGAAATTTCCAAAATTGTGAATTTATTATGGACAGGTTATTTAGCATAAGGGTTATATTAATTCTGTAATTTTAATTGTGAACTTCAAACTTACATGGTTATGCATGTGTTACAACTTACAGTCAATGACAAAAGGTCACGCCACTGTATATTTATGTCCATAAAAAGTTGGAAGCAATTTGGTTACGTGCAAAATAGAAATATTTGTCATGATACAAATACATAGCTAACATTTCAAAACTTCTAATCTCTCCTACTGTTCATGCAAACACAATGTGAGAACAAACCCATAACTTTTAAGATCAAATATTGTCTTTAATGTCATAAAAAAATATTTGTCCTAGTGTTCTTTTCATAAAAAAAAATGTATGCATATATGATAATGCAATTTACACAGACCCAGTTTTCTGATGCACTCTGACTGTCCTGGCCAGTCCTGGACAAACTTCCTCATGTGACAATAAGAAGCCAGTAATATATCCCAGAATTCAATTCTTTCCTCTCATTTTTTCCACCCACAGATTGATTGAGTATTACTGCTTTCCACCGTCACAACGTTTAACAGGCCATGAAGCATATATGCATAGATATGACAGTGGCCTGTGTAATTGTGCATTGGATAGGAGTAGTAGGGTGAGCACACGCTGTTCACATAGCCATCTTGCTCTTTTCAGCTGTGCTGTCCATAGATTGTAGGGCCTATGCGATCACTCGTGTCTGTCTATTCATAAAGTTGTGCTTATTCAAATGATACACTCAACATTTATCATGTTAGCCAAATATAACTTTAAAGACTTATTAGCATCAAGTCTGTGAAAATCTAAGATCACTTCAATATTGGTGGCGCCACCTGAAGAATAATGTACCTATTGGACCAAAATAGGAACATTTTGAGAGTACTGTTTTTGCAAAGCTTTTTCATGAATCATCTCAAAACTTTATAGCAATGTTGACAAAGAAAAAAAACTTTCTGAAATTTGCTGGGGGTCAACTACAGTACTATGGAAGATATCAACAAAAAGGTGTTTTAAACTTGTTAAACTCATTATATTGAGGAAGAATAACACTAATACCAAATGTGTCACACGTGCGTATCAAATATTATTAAATTATGGATTACAAAACATAAATATCCTTGTCCTACTTCTTCAAGGTTACAGAGGAAATACATTTCAGTCATTTTTTGTTTGTTTGTTTGTTTTGGTTGTCACTACATCTGAGCTTGTGCATGTGTCAGTATACCAATACAGGACTATACAGGTAAACGTCTATGACATGGGGTCATGGTGGCGCCACTGGTGGTATGAAGTGGAACGAACATTACATTAAATAATGTATATTCATATCATTATTTCTCTAAGAGGAAAAAAAATGGTGAATTTTACATTCCAGTACATTTCGGTATAAGTGACAGTACTTGTTTCTACTCACCATTGTTGGTTCAGTATAAGTCAGTAAAATTAAGAGAAAAAACAGCCAAGTCAGTACAGAAAGGTAAAATGCAGTACTTGTTTATCCTCTTAGTGTTTTGATTATAAATTGAGATGCGACTTTTAAATTTGCTACAAATAAACGTTGGGCCAAATGAAGATATGGGTGCAATATAGCCATAGTAAAAGCAGAGCATTAGGACCATGGTCCTCTTGATTTTTTTTTAATTGAAAACATTCATAATATACAATATACAGCAGTCCTTGCACAAAAATTGGCAGAAAAAGAATAGAAACACCTGAAATATATATCTAAATGTTGGAAGAAGCAAATTACAAATGACACACTTGACCACCTTTTTTGTGCATATTGCTGTTTACCATGAGGATGTAAATATATTCCTCAGTTACAAATGTGTTTGCGATACCTTGAAATATCAACAAAAGACATTTCGTGGAGTTTACTTGCAATAAACAATTGTTATGCCCCCCCCCCTCCTACCAGAGGAGAGGCATATAGCCATCGTTATTTTCATCCAAAATTCCACCCCAGTAACCACTCAGTATCTCAACAAATATATGTGAATCTGTGACCATATTGGAGCTCAATTATATCTTTTTATTACATGATAAAATAATTGCTGCTCTTTTATCAGAACAAAAGGTGCAATATGACCAGCATGAAGTGTCTACAGTAACGCAACATCCCACAGTTGACATGGCCAGGCCATTCTCAAGACCTGTCCCCCTGAAGCAATTGTGGGAAATGCTTGGTAGTTGAATCGAGGATGAGTATAAAGAACCCGCAGCAACCCCAGACCAACTGGCACTGAGGCTCACAGACTATTGGAATAATTTTGAATCCTTGCATGTAACTGGAATATTCAAACTGAAGTTAAAGAGAGACAACAAAGTTTAATTTAAAAACTGAAAATGAGACATTATCTGACAGATTGTTGTCGAATTTTGTTACGTTCTCAGATTGAAGTACATTCACTGGGATCAACAGATCTTCGCAAGTAGGATTCTGTCACCATCAATGATATAGCTAGAAACTGAAATGTTCTCGGCTTCAATATTTATGACATTAACTGGAATAATCATGTTGATTTGTACAGATCTGCAAGTGCTGATCTTTAAGACTAAGCATATCAGCTGACTTAAACCAAGTATGAATGAAACTAGGGCTGTACCAGAGTTCAGGTCTGTGTTGGAATGTTTAAATCTTGTTGACCGTTGGCTGCAAGCCTTCCTGTCTCACTCGTACAACTTCAACAGTCAATACGTGACACTTATGTCAAGGTAAAGCACTTACACAAACAAAATTTCCTCGCGGATCAGCACAATGCCCTCTTATTAATGTTTGTACGGTTGGGAGGATAGGAGCCATTCAGTAATTAATTGATTATATATCCTGGCACCTCCGTTACCCATCCTGCCAGTCTGCAGGCATTTTGAAAGTTCCAAAGAGGAGACAGTTTAAAATAGGCGGGGCTAGGATACCAGTTACAGGTCACATGAGACACTTAAATACGTCCTTGTGGGAATGCATAGAACGCAGCCGGACACTTTAACACGGGGAACATAATATCAGGGTACATCGGCGTTGACCAAATAGGCCAAATTTATGTCATGTAAATGATTTTGATTTTTTAAAATGGAATGAAAATGACGTGTTAATTGTTCATTTATTTTTCGTTGGTAAAATGAAGGAAGTGGTGTCCTTGTCTTTATGGGACAGGAGGAATTGTAAACCTTTGGGATGGACAGTCAACCCTCAGCTTTGCTTTGGGTTGACAATACATCCCTTAGGTTTACAGTTCTTCCTGTCCCAAGCAGGCACGGACACCTTTTTATTACAATTGGGGACGGTAAAACTACACACATAGGCCTGTGCGCACAAAAAACAGAACTGCTTGACCTACTTGATAGGAAAGAGGTGGAGCAAGGTGTATATATGCTAGCCCATAAAAAGTCCACATATACACAGCTTGGCAGAAAAATCGTCTGCTTCACCCAATTAGTGAGTGTGACTATCGTTTGGTATTAAGTATACATTTACTCAATAAATATGGATATATACCATGGAAAAATAAATAATGTCCCATCTTTTGGTTTGGCGGGACTGTGAACCAGGGCTTTTACAGCTTGCTGGGCTCTGGTTGGCAGTCTCGTCATGCATTATGATACATGTGATTTAGCTGGTATGTATGGGGAGTGTGGCCAGGCTAGGTGGCGTGGCTGCTCTGTGGGTTATGGGTTGGCTTGATGCCGGCGTGTGACCCATTGGGTGGCGACGTGCAGCCGGTCCGGTCCGCATCACCTGCATGAGGGGAGCTGAAGGCAACGATGTCTCTAAGTGTTCTAATTTGGTTATCATACCTATATTGGTTTGTCTCTTTTTCGTGTGTACATACTGAGTTATTGTCATATCATTTTGATGTACAATTCATCTGTATTTTCTCCAATTGCGGAGGTTACATGAACTATTAATATTATTATTATTATTATTATTATTATTATTATTATTATTATTATTACCCTACCAACGATATAAAAATTTGAAGCTTGTCATGTGTATCAAACATATGCATTTAATTCAAATGAATGACCTCCATGTCTTACAGGGGTTAAGATTTGCATCCAAAAAAAATTTCATGGAATCCTTAATTTGCAGTGCTGGTTTTAGGCCTACATGTGACTGTAAATGTACATTAAAAAATAATGTACTCTGTTTCAAATATCAAGTAATGTGTGACTGAGGCTTACTGCCATTTTTATTTCTTAGAACCAAAAATCAATACTTTAAAAATTTCATCAAAAATCAACATTTTTTATTTTTTTAACACAGGAATTTTATACATTGTTAACAAAAATTACAAAAAACATACCCTCAAAGACAATTCAGCACAATTAAATCCATTTCTTAGCATTTAAAGCTGCTTTGCGAGAAAAGATTTTCTGATGATTCTCTCAGAGCATAAAAGCAAGTGCTTTTGGAAACACGAGTTAATATATGTAAATCGATACTTATGCATTTAATTGTTTGCAGGATCCAGGCCAGTAGCCGTCAGGCCAATTTTGGAACTTTCGATTTTTCAGCTAATTTATGTTTATGAAGATGCTCAAGTAAAATAGTCTTGCCTTTTGAGTCACAGGTTGGTCTGACTAATCTAATCACAAGGTTGCAACGTATATATGACACCAGAGTCAGCATTTGTAAGTTATCTGTATATTAGGCCCAGGAACACCCGAGCTAATCTATGTATATAGTCCTTACACATAAATATCATTACGCAAACGCAATGAAAGCTAGGTAGAGCACAAATATTCTTGTAGGACTATACAGCACCAATGCACCAGAATTCTAATGTCAGAACATTTTATTCTCACAACATTTTATGAAGTAGTTCATGTAATATGTAATAAAAACATAAAATCACCAAAATAATCTAAATTGACTCAGAAAAAGAAGAGTCTTGGCACAAATATTCTTGTAGGACTATACAGCACCAATGCACCAGAATTCTAATGTCAGAACATTTTATTCTCACAACATTTTATGAAGTAGTTCATGTAATATGTAATAAAAACATAAAATCACCAAAGTAATCTAAATTGACTCAGAAAAAGAAGAGTCTTGGCACAAATATTAACCACAGCAGGCAGGTTGCCACAGCTGAGCCGGAGGTGTATACCTCGTAGCTCGAGAATGTGCGCAGGTGTATAAACCATAGCATCACCAGTGAAGTTATTTCAATGAAATCAAACAGGTGCTGATTAGGATGTACTTGTTAAAGTGTTTAATTCACATACGTTCAATGAACAATGCCTGACATTATCCTTGCATATAGAGGTCTCTAAACAACTGTATGATGGATTTTCTGTGCATGCATCAAATACACCGATTCTGAGGACAATGTTTGTAGAGGTAAGCTCATATCACTGTATATTCAAATGAATTGTCCTAATTAAGCATTTGCATGGTGAATACGTTGGATAAACTCTACCAATTTGCACAGGTTACCTAAAGGCTGCTTTCTGCCCGAACACAGGTTGATTCACGGTAGCTTTAGTTGCGTTCTTTGTAACATCAGGCAGACTCTCTGTATCAGTTCTGGTGGCGTAACAATTCCTCACAAAGCACTATGGGCAATGTGTTACGTAAATTATCGAATTCATAGCAGTGGTAAGTTGGTGGTTGGGTTGCACCTATTGTTATAGGATTATAGTGTGTGTGCCTGAATCAGAAGTTTTGTGGGAAGTCCCCTGCTAGAGTCACGATCTATATTTAGAGGGTGTGACATCACAGAGTCTGTTTAAAAAAAGCTCTCTTGTAAACCGGAGCATCAGCTGTAACTAAACCTGTGAGATGATCACTATTGAACTGAGCAAAAAGACAGCCTTGAAGTAAGACTCGGGCATCATGGGACCCCCTATATCACCTTAGGAAGAAGACATGGAAAGTCTATCAAGTGGGTGTTCCTCTCTACCGTGGCCTGACAGACATTGGCTATGCTGATTTCACAGTTGTCTAGTACTGTAAAAGACAGGTTGGATAAAGAGATGCGCTTCTAGTTAAATGTGCACATGTTGTTAGCTGTATCCAACTTCAAGAATAACTATTACGTGGGTATGCATAGCATCGATAGTCAAGGTCAGAGACTGTGGGGCAGAGGAATCAACCTTGCCTTGCAAGAGTGGACTTGCAAGAGCAGAGCAGTCAACCATGCCATGGATGCCCTCATGAGACCTGGACAAGATGTTACCGAGTCCATTGAGCCACCATCTGAGAGACCCAGACAACATGCTGTCTAGTCCTTCTAACCACCATCTTAGAAACTCAAGCTACAAGATCCCAATGCACCATTGACCCCTGTAAATAGACCAATGCTTAACCTAGAGACTGTATCGATGGACCAGTAAGGGACAAAATAGAGACCTTTGATCTTTCCATGCGTTCTCAAACTGATTTGATCAAATGGCTCTACTTGCACCATTTTCAAAAGAACATTGTCAGTGTGAGAGATGCAAATTGTCAAGCATGCGAGGTGGACTTAGGTGGTCAAGGTGACCACATGCAAGGTGGTTGTCTGGCTGAACGGAAGACAGTGTGGCCTTGTACTTTGCACAGGCAGAAATGAACGTGATTCCAGCTCAAATTGTGGGGGCTTTGAAAAAAGTCTTGACCACACTAGGAAAAGCACCAGAGCTGAACCAGCAAATATGTTTTCTTTTATGGTAGAAGCTTGCTTAATGAAAAGAGATGAACTGTGGTAACTGAAGGATTAGGTTAAATACATTCGTGAACACTTCTACAAACTCTTTAATGATGTATGCCCTAATTTGAGGGAATGGTCAATGCACCCTATTCCCTCCGATAACGATGTGGAGGTTTGTGACTGTTGAGACTATAACACACTATGAATTATACTGGTTATGTGATCATTACAAATATGCAAATTGAATTCTTGTCTTTGTTGTCTTTATTAAAGTATGCATGTGTGTGAGTGAAAGTTGATTTGGCCAAGAGACACACAAGGTGTAACACACAGAGTTAAATAAATAAAGAAACATATAATGACCACTCTCTATGTTAACAAACAACAAAGGTTTTTTTGTTGACACATCATACAATGCACTATTTATATACTTTTGTTTTGGGTTACATTAAATGCCAGCATGGCTTGATTTTAAGAATCAGTCATTCTTGCAGGATGACGTCAGCATGTCCATTGGGTAATTTATTTCCAGTGATGGGAACCTGGCACACCATATCTTTCTCTTTTTAGGACTTCTGCAGCTTTCTTGTATCACTCCTTGGTCTTTCTGTTGGTGTTTGCCATTCCAACAGTTCCTGTATCCTCTCTTTCATCTTTCAGGTCAGCCTTGGCTTGTTCCACAGTCTGTGCCATGGGAGTCACTAGATGAATGACTGGTTTGTTTGGTTCCTTGTCTTTCATGCTCCACTGTGGATTTTCGTCCACGATGTAATAACCAGTGGAAGAGTGAGGGATTTTTCCCTTGGCCATGTCATCGAAAAAAGTGACCAATTTGGACCAGTCTCACTTGTTTCTAATAAGCTGTGATGACATCTTTTTTCGTAAATGATTTTTATTACTACTTGTGCTGTGACACTTATACGTTCTACCCATTTCAAAGTGTTTCTGTAATTTAATGTATCTACACATACTTATAATATGGTGTCTTTCTCTTACCAGCAAAATATAACTCAGCAGCCCAATAATTTTAGCAGCGTACACAGGCAACATTTTAATCTTCTTTTTTGTCTGAATGGTCCTCAGATTCTTGTTGTTCATCGTCTTGGATTAGTTGTTTTAACAAGAATTTTCTTTTCTTTAATGCTGTATGCATTACTCCTTGCCATTCCATACCGTCATCCTCCATTAGTTGATATATGGTTTTCTGGATGGTGTTGTGAATTTTGCTTTTATCCCAGTCGTACGAGAGTTCCCACTATTGGGCATACTTGGCTCTCATGGCTTTAGTATATCTTGGAAGTAAGTCTCCATGGGCCCTGTCCTCAGTGTCACTTTATGCCATGCCTTCAGACTTGTATGATTCTACCTTTGCATCATAATCATAATGCGTGTCGTCATGTACCTCCGAGATCAGTGGATTGAATATTGAGTTATCTTCATCATCAGAAGTTTCTCCTGTGCTGGCTCCATCCTCTTCATCTACTGGCTCACTCCAGCTCACCCAGTCTATTTTGGCTTCTTTAGATTCGAGCTCCTTGTCATCATCTTCATAAGATCGCTTGGTTCCATAAACCTCTGTACACCATTTAGCCAAATTACATTGCAATTCGTGCATGTTAGCAAAAACTATGCCATAATAAGCGCAAGGAGCCATATATGAAGTTGCAATTGGACTGTCTGCCTCTTCTGTTTGCCTTGATCATGGAGGTTCAAAACAAGTCTTGTCTCTAGCATCCATTTATGGCATACGAGGAGTGTAAGGAGTAAAGTTGTACTTATAATTTTTTTTTTCAGTCTGTGGGTTCAAGCCTCCGGACTATTTTGTGAAGTGGCTTGCATTTCTCTTCTTGTCTGTCTACTGACAAAATATTTTTGTTGAATATCACGTGGTCAGGAGTCTCTGGTTTCAGATCAATCACCAGAAATCTGTATGGTTTTGCCCTGGCTTCCTTGTACATGTTCATCATATACTTTGGCTTGTCTGTGAACATGTGCTGGCTCATATTTTTTATTGTTTGTAAATCTATAGGCATGTTTCCTAAAATTAAACACAGACAATTTCTGTGCATGGTCTCTGTGCGTGGCTCGTAGAAATTTTGCATGAGCACTATAACACTCAAATTGCAATGATGGCTTCCTTTGGTGCATAAATTTGTCATTTTTTCATCTTTGCTAATATCGCTCATCGGATCATCGAATACGATCAGGTTTCTTTTGCTTGTGTCTTGAAAACTGTCTTGTTCCAAGTTTGAAGGTATAGCTCTAATAAATTCAATATTTGGAGTATTGTCTAGCATCCCTGTATAGGAAGACTACCAATGTGAGTAACAGATGATTGTTCTCTCGGGTGGAGGTTCAATGGTCTCTTTGGCTTTCTGCAAAAGGTTGTTCAGGTGAACGATCTTGCCAAATCCAGTAGTGTGTCTGTATACAAATTGTTTGCTATCTTGGAATGGTGAAGTAACACGCACAAAATACTTTATTCATTGGGCTTATAGAAATACTTCAAAGACATTACATACACAACTTATATGATTAAAAACAGTTGCAACATTTTTATTTTATTGAGACCCAAGGGATTATATACCAGATAAAAAAATAATTAGCAATATCTGTAAACTAAATGAACCAGGACAACGTACGTTCTTGTAAATCGTCAAAATAAAGTGTGTGTTTGTATACGGTAAGCTAGGCTTTTCCATTATTGTATAACTTTATATTATTTTATCCACGATAATATACCTATGTTACTCTAGTGTGTGGCAATTATATCCGTTTCTTTAAAACTAAACTTAAAAGTGTCCATTATGAAAAAATAACATTTCAATTTGGCTGTTGTATGAGCCTCATTTCCATATGGTTAGTTGTAAACAGAGATCAAATATGCGTCACCCAGATATAATGTACATTCTGATATGGTGACTGCAAAACAACCCCATTTATTTAGTTCTTTAAGAAAATGTTAAGTTCCGAGCCATGATTTAAGCATTATTGCACGGGTCAACATAAATATATAGGTCAACATTCAACAGGCGCATGCAAGCATTGACAGAATGTTATTTTATAGTTTTTTCACTGCTGTCTATATCTTTCAACAAAATTAAACACTTTTTTTATTTTTTAAGAGCTTTCATTCAAGTACCAACATGTCTATAGTCTTAAGGCAGTGCCAGAACCACAGACCAAGGCCTGTGACCATAGTATGGAAATAGTTCATGCTATGCCAAAGTTAAAACAGTGACATATTGTACGGTACCAACCAAGTATACATAAGATATAAACGTAGTGTCGACACTCCTCGTAAGTTTTGTCAAAATTAGTACTCCTTTATTTACACAAAGGCGTGACCTGGACAGTCGCTTGGATTGCACAACGTTGCTACAGGACAAAAAAGTGTGATGTGGTGTGCTGATTTTGTCATTTTTCCCAGTGGTCAATTGATGTATTTTTGAGCAGAAAGGGGGTAGGTTTTATGTGTGAGGAAGATGGGCTGTTGTATATCTAGTTTGTTGGCCCTTGTTTACGGAAACAGGATATATGCCATGTGTGGATATGGACACATATACAGAGAACAGTCCGTTGTTTTTAGCCATAGCTGAAAGAGTTGCCAGGGTAAGTTATATTCATTGCAACAATAAACTATGTCAGTCTCCGCATGCGTCAAAAGTATATTTTCCTTTGGGAAGAAATCATGATATTAAAATTGTTACTGCACATCTCAGCGTCAAAGTCTGCTGACGTAGCAATTCTGTTTGTAAACAAAACTGCATGGCCCCATACACACGTGTTCAGCTAGCATCTGGTGAATAGCTTTCTTTCTTTCTTTTATCTTTAATTTCTCTGTTGCTTGCTTGGCAGTTGAGTGACTTTTGAGTGTTTGTATTCTTGATATTGACTCCATTTATTTAACAGTAAGATCTAGGTTCAAATCAGATGCGCCAGATATATTTATAAGCAACAGAACTCTTTTCCCTGAAAAACATACTTACAAAATACCCTTTTTAGTCGAGGCTACATATACAACATGATGGACCACTTTATCTTGATTCAGATCCTTTGAAATTGATGTGAAAGGAAGCCCTTTTTATATAGTCTCTGTACCGTCAGATGACTCATGGCTTCCTCCTATTCTTTTATTTCTTTATTCATTTTGTTTGTTTGTTTATTTGGTTTGTTCGTGTTCATTTTGTTTGTCCAGGTACGACCGATGCTCTGCTGTACAAGAGAGATGTGGTATGGTAAACCCTGTGGTCATTGTTTACACAAAGGCTTAGATCACACGTCAGCGCATCTGTATTGCACAACACTGTGAAATAATATATGTGTACTTTGTCATTTGGGAGAATGCAGAGTGTAGTGACCAGTGTGTCAAACTTCTCTTACATTTCTATTTTTCATCTTGGGACAGTTGTGAGTATATTTTACAGTTCTGCAGCAAGAATTTAAATGAGGATGTGAACAGGGCAACGGCGGATTAACCGTAAATTGAAGGTTTTATGTACAGGCTGTTTTTCACCACATAATGCATACACAGCCTGTACTACAAAAACCAAATGTAGCTTTATCTATCAAGTGAGCGACTCTCACCCAGAGGTCAAAGGCAGTGGTCTTTGAAAGGCACGTTTCCAATACACGATAATTGATGACACAATAGTTTTTTGAGCTGTTAGCAACGTTTTTGAAACGTATGTTTCCTTGTAATAAAGGCTGCCCCTGGCCAACAACCACTCATTCCACTGTCAGAATGGTTACATGCACTGTTACTAACGTTATGACTACTCAATTCAAGTCTGCATATGGAACAGCATGTTCACCATCCGTATTAATGACCAACAATGTAACTACCGTCACATCTGTTTCGTATGATACACTACTTCACAAAGTTTTGAATGTTTTGTATCATTACAAAAATACCACAACTAGATGATTTCCAGATGAAAAATATGTTAAAATCGACATCAATTGCAGGACCACTTCACCTATCAACCAACATGAATATTGTGTGGTCCATGATAGTGAAGATATGTACTGATTTTTTTTTTCTTTGTCAATTGCAAAGGAAGGGAAAGATTGAACTTTTTAACATTTATAAATAAACAGATGCTTTATTGTTTTTGTTAGTTGTTTTTTTTTTTCTTTTCCAAAGTTAGCGTTTTTTTGTTTTTTTTACATTTACTTTCCTTCGTTTTAGGTGTATACAACCCCCGGTACGGAAAAAAAAACTGTGGAATGGCAGTTAGGTGGACAAGTAGTAGAAGAGTTGATGATAAGTTACTTAAAGAAACCTACACATTCATGCTCCGTCCAGTTCAGAGAACCCGGACATGAGACGGCCATATATGTGATAACATTATTTGGGAAGTCATTCAACAGAAAGCACCTTTCCTCATGATGTTATTTCAAAGAGCCATATGCAACAGACTTCCAACATTGGAAACATGTCGGAAACATTTACATGGATGTATGGATGGATATAACAAGGTTTAGTTTTAAACAATACATGTGTGTTCGGTTACGGCATCTAAGAATGTATCTAATAGTATGGCGGGTATTTAATTTGTTTCCTTGTACACTCCAACGCTGATTTCACAGACTGGAAGGGAGTTACATGGAAAGTCTTTTGAATGCCCATTAAATTGAAATTTAAGTGACTCGGTTTGTTCTACCTCATAGCAGTCGTCATCTGTTGACATAAAGGCTTAAGTTACGCTACCCGTCCAAGTCATGAATGTGAAATGTTTTCTTTCTTTCTTTCTTTCTTTCTTTCTTTCTTTCTTTCTTTCTTTCTTTCTTTCTTTCTTTCTTTCTTTCTTTCTTTCTTTCTTTCTTTCTTTCTTTTTTTTTTCTCTTTTTCTTTCTTTCTTTTTCTTTCTTTCTTTTCTTGACTACATTGATTTAATGCACACAGATACACATACATAAATAGAGAACAATTGGATCAAACAGTTATTAAACGTTACTTTTATTCATGTGTTTTGAAGTTCATGTGTGAAGATGTGACAACTGAGTGTTAACTCTTAAGGTATACACATTTTCTTAAAAGTTAGTTTTTATTCGAACATTTTCTTCAAGTCCACTTGTGAAAATATAACAATTCAAGAATGTATGCTAACCTCTTTAGGTATAATTTCACTCTCAATATTTGGATCAAAATACATTTTTTCCCATTGATATTTAGAACTTTACACTTTATTCTTGAGTGGTAAATTTTGAAATAAGAGTGTGTGGTTGAGATGAAATTGGGTTCGATTATGAATGTATTCCTTGATGGATCTATGTATTTCACCCAAATGTTCATCCAAAACGTGCTTTTTTCTTTAAAAACATGTTCAAATTCACACCATCTGCCTTCGACTCTCCCACGTAATAAGAGATTATGGTGTTAAGCATTTCATCCCAAGTTTCGAGGTCCCGATGCACATTGTTCACAGTATTATTTTGAAGGTTTCTTAGTATAATGTGACACCTTTTCACATCATCCAATATCGCTTCCACCACAGCTTGCTCACTTAACCATATGGTTGAGGTATAATGTGTTGATGTCTTGAGCTTTGTTTTTTTAAGTCTCTATTGCTCTAGGGGCATCATTGATTTCAGGGAGTTTATTGATAAGGGCAGTCATTTCATAAAAACTTAGCTTCAAAAATGCCCACATAGTCTGTCCTCATCATGAAGATAAACCTGCATTATACTGTAATCTTCCTGTGTATCTCTTGTCAAGCTTAATGTCATATGATTGTTTGAGAGATAGTAACTGATTCTCTCACAATTCTGATCCATAATGGATACAGTGGGGTTTAAGGTAGGCACAGACTGCCATCTGTCGACTGCTGCATGAACCAGTCTGAACATATCCCGCCAGTGATCTTTATAAATGTATATAGTTGATTTTTTTGTTTTGTTTGTTTCATTTTCACTCCATTTGATGTTGGGGGATACCGTGAGGCTCTGATGTCACTTTCAAGACTCTCTTTTCGCTTAGTTCAAGAGTGGTCATCTTGAAGGTTCAGTTACAACTGATGCTCTGCTCCACAAGACAGCCTTTTTTATACAGTCGCTGTAACGTCACACCCTCTAAATATAGATCGTGACTCGAACACGGGACTTCCCACCAAATTGCTGGGTCAGCCACGCAAACTATAATCCTATAACAATCCACAGGGATTTGCATCAGAAAAATAAAAGTGTGTCAATATCAATTATCGTTGTTTGTCTTGCTCTCTGATCGAGGGCGCCGGACTGAGGGCGCGAGTCACTTTAGTGACGAAGTGACTCGCGCCCTCAGTCCGGCGCCCTCGATCAGAGAGCAAGACAAACAACGATAATTGATATTGACACACTTTTATTTTTCTGATGTTAATCCCTGCGTAACAATCGGTGCAATCCAACCGCCTATCTTACAACTCATAGTGGCCGCGACTTCTATTCAAGTAATCAATTGTCCTTTTGGATTCAAAGTAGTAAGGTCAGGGCGCGGCTTCTATTGTTTTTTGTTTGTTTGTTTGTTTGCATGTTTTGTTTAATTATTTTATTTTTGTTTCTGTTTTGTTTTTCCGTTTTTGTTTGTTTGTTTGTTTTGTTGTTGTTGTTTTGTGTGGGGTGGGTGTTTTTTTTCCCTTTTGGGGGGGGGGCTTTTTGGCAGAATCAACTGATATCAAAGATAGATAGATAGATAGATAGATAGATAGATAGATAGATAGATAGATAGATAGATAGATAGATAGAAAATTAGCGTCACGCTAGTTTACATTTTGGCCCTGAAATAAATGTTTACAATATATACACATAAAAAGAAGACTGTCAATAAAATTCAAGGCTTGGTTTTCCAGTAGCTCCTTTCAAACTTTTCCAGTGATGGTTCCAGACGAACAGATTCCGGAAGTTTGTTCCAATTGAAGTGGCCGGAGTAGGAGAAACTATTGCGAAATATATTAATTTTAGGTTTAGGGACATATAGGAGAGATTGGTTGGTTGATTTGGTACTTCGTGTGGAAACGTCATTCATAAAGACCAATCTATCACGAATATAGGAAGGCGTTTTCCCATGTAAAGCTTTATATGTTAAAATACATTTGTGGAATTTGAAATTGTCATATAAAGTATGCCACTGTAGTTGTTGAAATAAGGGCTCGGTATGATCTAAGTAATAGGCAGCAGTGAGTATTCGAGCCGCACGTTTTTGGAGCTTGTACACCTTGTCCACCAGTCCTGCACTACAGTTACCCCATACAATATCACAATACTCAAAATGGGGTTTAACGATTGCATTGAACAGTAGTTTCGTGTAGTCTTGGGGTAGAATTGTTCTTAGGTACTTCAGAAGTCCAAGTTTGGGGGAAATCTTTAAAGAAACGTTAACGTTAAAATATCATGTAAATCCCACATTGCCTGATTTAAAGTTAAGTGCAGCTTCTATGAAGAGTTTTACCACAATCAACCTGTCCAAGAAAATAGCACTGTGGGAAGTCAAAAGTAGGGGTGCAGCTCTTCGCAGAAAATTTACAGTGGCCGTGATGCGCAATAGAAAAATAACCTAGGTGTTTCTTTTTGGCCCCCCCCCCCTTTTTTTTTTTTTTTTTAATCGTACGTATTTCACTTTTGAGTGACAAAGTTAAGATTTAATCAGTTCTGGTGTAAGCATATCCGTATTTTAGAACTGTTTCTGTACACGTTTGCAGTAAGTAGAATCTAAAGGTAGGGTCCTCTGTCAGGTAGGCGCACATGCCCGGACATGAGTATGACTAACACACAGAAATATAATATTATAGATTTTTAAACTGGATAAAAGGTAAAAAAAATCCTCCCTCCCACTGCAAATTTTAAAGAAAAAACGATAAGAGACAAAAAATATTTTTAGGGCCTTACTCAAGACAAGCGAAAAATACTTTAGAAGTGATTTGATCAGTATCAACAAATTTATATATTTAATTGTTCAAAATAATCAATTAACTTATTTTCTTGTTTCACTTACAAGAATTATTTGAATTTACTTCTTTTAAGTATAACAAGTAATGACAGATAAACTGTTTACTTGGAACAAGAAATAGTCTCGTTTTAAAATGGGTAATTTGTTTTAGAGTGATAGGTATTAACCCTTATCAGACTCATTCAACAGCTTTAGCCGGCGCGCTCCGGGCGCACAGAGGCAGGAACGCACCGGCTAAAACTGTTGACTAGGGGCATATAAACTGATTGGCTTCTCCAACTTTTGTTAAAAAATTTCGATAAAAGCGAAAGATTAACAGAATAAGGTAAAAGCAGAAATTTTATTTTACAGGTCGTTGAAAACCGGTTTGAGCGGGAAAGTGCGAAGGCATTGAAATGCATTTTTGTTTCTTCTCTTTCAGACAAAGTAGGCCTACGGAAGACTTTTAATGCCTAAATGTCAAAAAGGCTTTTTCCTCATCACCATGGTCAAGTGCCTGTATTATCTGATCGGCATAGTGACTGTAATACCAAGTAGAAATCAATTAAGCCCACTGCTCCTCAGCCTAAAAGACTTATATAGCCATGTGTCTTATATAGCCATGTGTCGTCTGGTACAGCTGAGAGAAATCTACTGTCACTTTAAAGTTTGGCAAAGGAAAATGTTGGATATTATTATTGGTTAACATTCATAAATATCGGAAACAATATTGATGACCTAGAGAGTTTGTTCCATCAAACTTAATAACCGCTATATTGAATTCAAATTTCTGGGCTAAACTTGGCAAGATATCAGGGTAAATTTGGCTTGGATGTCTAGTTAAAACTGTGCCATAGGCCTTACCATTACCAAGTTATTTTGGAGTTTATCCGTCCACTATGTTTTTTTTTCAAAATAAATGTGTCTTACGTTTAGCTTTGACTGACCTGGCCTAAAAAGTAGGTAGGGGTAAGTATTCTGGCAGAAAGCGTTTTTATTAAATTTTCATGAAGACTCACCTGATGATTGGCAATAGCCATATAGTTAATCAGTATGGTAAATAAAAACCTGCAGAAAAGAGCTGGTGCTCAGGCAGGGGTATAGTTTGGGGCCACATTTTATTGCATTACGATTATATGCTTACTAATATTACGTTGAAAGTATGCAGAGTTATTGAAAAATTCGGACTGGACTGATGTGACTGTATCCCTTTAAAAAGGAAGCCAATAAAACTTGTTCAATTAAACGTGCAAGTGACAATCACATATTTCCTGAGTGTCAATTTTGTGTAAAAGACCCAATTGGCACTCAGGAAATGATTCAGCTCAGGTTCCTTACTGGGTTTTTCAGCAATTGGAAAGTTAATAATTACATGGATAATATATATCAATGGAGTATACAGGGCAGCTTTTTTTCTGTACTGTCTAAACATCATGGGCACATAAGTGCTGATGAAATTATTGCAATGTTATGGAACATTTTAAAAAATCTGACTGTAGGCTACGTTCAATGAATATTTGAAGGTTTAAATTAAATTTAAGCGCTCTAAAGAGGCACATTTTAGGACTGATTGATTATGTTAGACAATGATATATTTTACTACTAATATAATGTTTGGTAACTTCCTTTATGAATTTGTTTTGTTAACTGGTATAAAACAACACCACTCAAGCATTAGAAGTAGACAGACAGAAAAAATGAGACTTTAAAACTCATTCATGAAGACCTATTGCGTTTATTGCAATGAACGGATAAGGAAGGCATGGGGATATTTATATGCGACGAATGTAGACCATGAATGACTTTTTAAGATTGTTCATTGTCTCCCACTGGCCGCATTTTATAAAGCATAGGCTTACACTTAGAACAAGTAGCCTAATATGGCCATTCAACATCTTGGTAGCATTTTTCTTGCATTTAATTTGCTCTATTTAACCCATGCTTTTCCAAGTAAGTACTTACATGCAGTTTGTAATCTCAAACATATTTAGGCTTGCGTTCTTGCCCACATAATCTATTTCATAGGGGTGATGGTCTGTACACCTACACCCATAGAAGTAGGTTGATACCTACCGTTGCATTTACAATGGGGAATAAAGAAATCTATTGACATTGGCTTTCTCCTTGACATAACTGGTTAAAGGAACCATAAAACCTACCAGCTTCTACAACTTTTTTTATCCATTGCTAAAACGACAAAAAGTAGAAGTGTGCCACTGCCTTAATGTGCATGGCGCATAATCCCTCATTACAGCCCCATTAAAAACATTACTTGTTTATCATCACCGCCCGGCCTTTTATTTTTGCCGCCCCTACATATCATTTTACATTTTATTTTCCTTAAAATCGCACAAGTTACAATTTGGGGAACAAGGTCGATGCTCTGTTGGTTCCAGTTTAAGTAAATTCCTACTTTTGGCTCCGCTACCGTAAGTGTGAGCTTCCAAGCTGCAGACAAGCAATGATTTTCTCACGTGTGACAAAATTACACCCCCGCCAAAAATCAGACCGACATTTGTTTTTAACATTTTTCTCGGCGTCTCTTTGGACTTTCAGCTCGATCTCATGATGTGACCTTCATCTTTCCTGGTGCTTCTTTGTTCTTTGATAGAATTTGGATGACCAACACACGTCTGTTTATGCCCAAACACATCAGATCCTTACGACAAAAATCCGCCCCTCCCCCATTTTTTGCGGTCCCTTCACTCTGTCTAACACTGACCGTTTACATTTTACGAGCTTCAAGTTGGAGTGGGTAATTCCTGAAAACAATGCCTATCGTTCACATACATGAGCCAGATTTCAAGTGGCATAATTTCAAAAAGAATTTCAGCCATATATTTGAAATTTTCAGTAATGTTAAAACTCAGTTACTATCAGAATTAATCCCTTTGCCAATATCAGTTGACGATCACTTACTAATATCTAACATTAATTTCTGACATTTAATGATGTAGGAAGTAAGCAATTTTCGGTTAGTGGCTGGCGGTTAAAGTGGAAGAGTTTAAATTAAAGTAATTTGGGAAGTAATAAAAATATTAGGTTTTTTTTAGTTTTTGTAAGTGGCTGGCAGTTTAAGTGGAAGAATTCAAGTAAAACAATTGGGAGGAAATATCATCCGCTTCTGGTATATGTCACACGGTTTAAGTGAGAGAGAGTATGTTAAGGGATTGAGAAAAATAAATGTTAGGAAAAATTGTTAATTTTCGTACATGTTTGGCTGTTTCAGTGATTAAGTGAAAACATGTGCCGAGAATGTCAATGCTAGGAAACAATGTTAGTTTTGATTCTTATTGCACAGTTGAAGGGAGACAATTGCCACAATGAGTAAAAGTAACTGTTTATATAAGGAAATATTGTTAAGTTTGGAACACGTCGGCAGTTAAAGTGATTAGGTAAAACATCGAGTAGGTAAATGTTAGGAAACATTGCTAGTTGAGGTTCGTGTCACACTGATTATGTGTTACAGTTAATGCATTGAGGAAGGAAATGACTAAACGTAGAGACTTCGGTTTGATAGATGTCAAACAGAAAATAAAACGGAATGCGTTTGCCTGCATGCATTTAGGGGTGTGCCGTCAAGGTGAAAAAAGTAACTGATATGGGTTATGGGAACACACGGGGTAAATAAAAATATCTGCTCTAAATGTTGATAGGTATAGATTGTTTTGGTTCTTCAAGTCAAGCGTGGTTCAGGCATAGTAAAGCCTTGGATAGGGCTCAAAATAGACGGAAGCAAGGATCTTCACCAAGCATATGAAAAACTCATGGATAAAAAGTAAAAATGGAATCCCCCGCCACAGAATTTATAAACATAGTGATGATAAACAAGATCTTTTTTATGGGCCCTAGGTTACCCTTGTGATGCCTGCCGTTGTGGATATGGTCCCCGCTGATTTCTAGAAAGCACACCGTTCGAGCTTGTGGATCTATGAAGAATTATCCGTGTACATCAAAAGACTTTTGTTCTATCTAAAGTAGCAATTGACACTATGTTTTTGCCAGAATGCGCTAAAAAGAGCTGGATTATGGGGTTACTAAGCAGACGCACGGGGCCAATTTTTTTCCCAAGAGTATGTTGAAGTACAAAGCTTTTTGCAAGATCCTAAACAATGTGACTGAGCCTTAAGGGTCAATGTCAGGATATTGAAATGTGCACATTATGTTATAATCATTTGAGGAATGATCGATCACTGCACTTGTTACCTACATGTGCATCTATAAAAGACACTAACAAGGGACCAACCTTTTCCGCACAACTACATATTTTTTTTCTATCCAAATGGCCCATTTGGAGGGAAAATATTTTTGTTACGACGATTTGATGAATTAGGGGCCGGGCCCCCAATTCATCAAATCGTCGTAACAAATGGAATTTTCCTGTGTGTTTGTTTGATTGTTTGTTCATTTATTTATTTATTTATTTATTTATTTATTTATTTATTTATTTATTTATTTATTTATTTATTTATTCATTCATTTATTTATTTATTCATTCATTCATTTTCCTGTGGGAGCATTTTTTCCCTACATTTATTTATTTATTTATTTATTTATTTATTTATTTATTTATTTATTTATTTATTTATTTATTTATTTATTTAAAAAGTATCCTTATCAAGGGAACATTTGTAAGATTCTAGCCACACTCTTCTACTACAATTTTTGGCAAGAACCCCCCACCCCCTCCTTCCCTGCAGCGTGTGACATAAGCAATGTGGCTTTCAGCAGGGTAAGTATTTACTGACGTAGTACCGGGTCAGGACCGCTTTCTAGAAGCTGCTGCGCCAACTTAGACGAGTATATTTGACATCGAGAAGAGTCAACATAGTTTGAACAGCTTTTGCGCATAGATTTTTAGGCGGAACGTGAAAACGTAGTCAATTTTACAGATTAAATGGCGAGAAAAACATACATGTGTGATTTGCCATGCACGCAGGGGTTATGAAAACTACGTTTATCCACATTCCAATTTAGTGTGTATAAAATGTACCTGGCGACCTTCAGAGTGACCGGCCATGGAGTAACAATACCCTAAGGAAAGACCCGGATAGCTATTATGCCTGTGCAAGCAACAAAACGTGATGTACATTAAAGTACGGAACTCCTATTATGAAGTATGACGTATAGGTTTTTTGAATGCATCTGCTGATAAATATGCACTCTCACTTCTGTTTTTTTGTCATTTTCATGTGCATGTTTTTTTTTTCTTTTCTTTTTTTTTTTTTTTGTTTTTTTTTTGAGACAGGAAAAAATGGGATTCAACTTGCTGTGGTTATGTATCTATTATATGAAATATATCAACAATCCCTGTCACTGAGGGCAACAATATCCGAAGACTTTGAGCTTATCACGCGTTACCACTTTGAAGTAAGCATGTCCACCCGAAAGAAACTGGAGATACGTGTTCTCGTCGTTTTTTCATTTGTACTTTATAGGTAATCAATGTCAAGAATGGACATGGAGTGTATCTAACTCGAGGAATCGATTTTCGGGCACTGGTGATATGGAAATGGTGCAGGACATTTGTATGTATGTATGTATGTATGTATGTATGTACGTATGTAAGTACGTACGTCCATACATATATATTTTTACACATACATACATATATATTTTTACACACACACAAACGCTATCTCGAATCAGTCCCAGTGGACAACAGAAGTGGTAGCATGCCGGGCCTTGGTCAAACAATGGGTTGTAAGATTGCTAAATATCACAAGACCGCAGTAGATTAACACCACACCGAAATATCTCATTTTTTTCTTCGAATGTATTGGGTATGATTTATTGAGAAATGAATTGCAGACCAAAATAATATTTTATGCGAGTTTTAACACTCGCACGTTACTATTTGGAATTAAGGGAAAAAATAAATGAGGCAATTTTTCAAGCAGTACATCGATTTAAGGTATGAATTTTGGAAACTGCTTCTAGGCTAATTAAAGTTATTGTAATCCGACTACACATCAAACATGCTCCCTCCCCACCTATTCTAAAATTGCAGTCCCGTATGTTGCCAATCTGTGTATAAGTGTTTTGAAATATCAATGTTGTGTTGTTCTAATTGTACAAGAGACCCTAGTATCGGCTGGTGAGCTTGTCGGTCAATTGCTTTTCACTAAAATATGTTTAAACCAAATATCTCATCCACGAAAAGAGAAGTGTTCCATTTTTTTTCTAACAGGATTCCTCTTTGCCTCACACATAATTCAACTCACAAAGCAAAGACAACACAGACAGAGCAACGACAGAACATGTACAAGGTGGGCGCACAAAGAGTTCTTTTTAGCCAAACACGGAAAATTCATGTCGTATATGTCTGCAAGCAAAAGACTGGAAATACATACGACGAAAAACAACTTGTATACCATATTGAGCAATTGAATTTGTCCCATGTAGACCACATCTTAACCAACACCCGTGGTTTGAAATGTCCACTTTCAACACTAAAATTATACACTGCTGAAACAATCGTCAAATTTTCAGATAAAAAAGTTTGTAGGACCATATATTACGGTTTGTAGAGTGAATGGGGCATAGGGAGCAATTTCAGTACTTTGTAATTTTGCTCTAGGAGTTACCAAGGAAAAAAAAACACAAGAAAAGAAATAATGTAACACTGGTGTTCGTTTAACTTTCCCAACTGTTTCTTGGATGAAAACCCTTGATGCAGGCTGACAGTTGCATTCAAACTGAAATTTGTTTCAACGGTTTTGACAGAAAGTGTCCTTTTTCCGCATCAATGATTCTGGATCAAGGGACACAACGGTTGCTAAAGTTGCAGAAAACAAAGGGACAAATTGGTGGTACTACAAGATTGATTTTCTAGGAGGAGTAAGACAAGGAAGTGTCATTGGCGTCGTGCTTATAATATTTTATATCTAATTTCTTTTGTTACCAAAGGTGAATGAGAACTCAATAAATATGCGGTCGACGATACGTTATCTTATCATTGCAAGTACTTGACAAGTGTCAAATCATTCCTGTAAAATGCAGTAGTTTGGTATCTAATAATGTATGGATTACGATATGAAAGCAAATCCTGATAGATATCATGCCATGATTCATGCTCCTTGTAATTCTTCTGAAATTGGAAAACATTTATGTTGCCTAGTTGATGTCTCGCGATTATTTGGGAGAAATGGGTCAAATGACTAGGGCTACATAAGCTTCCATGCATCATGTATTCCATGCGAACAATACCATGATGTGTGGCAGAATCGTTTTGAGGTACCAAGGGGCCAAGCTATAGAACAAATTACCTGCTCATAGAAAAAATACCCTGCTTATCTAATTCACTTTAGGAGACTAATATGGATATGACTTGGCACCAAATGCCCCGCCGCCTTCTGTTTCTTGTGCAACACTACAGGTTTGGGTGGTGGCTGCAAATATCTCATTACTGGCCACAGACTACCGTTATAAATCCTTCTATTTTTCATATTAGCATTTTTCAGTCTAAAAAATCAGCATTTTGGTATTTTAAAATTTCTTCAAGGGCATTTAATAGATAAAAATGTGAGAAAAACACGGACAAATTTTTGTCACACAATTCCCAGCTCATTATTTCGTGATAATTGAAATAAGAAACAACACCTAGATGTCAGCTTTATACAGGTGTATGAACTGAGCTCTGGCCGGGGTGACATCATTGTCCTTCCTCACCATAAAGTTGCCACCTGGTCTGGAAGACAGTGCACCTATATGACCACCAATGAAGAAACTGTGATGCAGCAAATCAGACTGTGCTAACTTTATTTAAACAGAAGCTACAGCATGCTGAAAACACGGTATTTTCACAAATACGGACTACCTCCGTTGGGATGCGCAACCAGCCAATCACAACTGTGGTCTGTAACCTTCTGGTTCATTTTACATATCATATCCCCTCTATTTTCATTTTATCTTATAGCCAAATAAAATTGCTTTGGCGCTCATGTTCATATTCCCTGAAACTAGATATTCTTCTTGGCCGTTCATCATAAACTCCAAAACCTTAAACAAAAGTAATTCATAGACGCGACCTGATATTCTTTGCAAGAAGCGTCGCTGGTTGCATTTGTACTCATATTGTCAAAGTAACGGAGAATGTCTCGTCCAGGAGACAGTAATTATATATGGAATCAATAAATACATGCATGGAAAAATGTGTACTAGTTTTATGCGGTCTCACATTTGTGGAATGCGTTGTGATGTTGGTAAATTTTTGCACAGTCTAACCTACGGAAAATCGGAGAATACCCAAGGCCCCTGCCCTAAACACTCTCTCAAATGCCATCAGCATACACAATTTTAGGGCCCTTACACACACACACACACACACACATACATACACACACACATACATACACACACCAATTAGATTTGAAGTCATGTTTAACATGCTTCCCTACTAATACTTGTGATGGCCATTCAATAGGTTTCGACAGTTACCGTTCTTAGACTGGTGCCGGATCTTTGTTTTTTGAGGCACGCTGTGCCTGGAGGTCAGGTCGCTACTCCGGTCTCGTTTGTTTGTTTTTGTATGATTGTTTGTTTGTGATGACAGAATATAGAATGGAACAAGGCCTGCTCATTATCTGTTTTCCAAATTAATGTATATCTACCTCAGGGAATACAAACGATTGAATATCAGCCTCGAACCCTATATTGAGTCGAACTTCGTTGACAGTTGTAACTGTCTATTGTGTAAATTTAATTTCCCTAAAAGTTATGAGCACCACAGCCTTGTAACAAACGAGAAATGTAAATCGGGAATTTGGTCTTAAATTATAATACGAGCAATGTAATGCAACTTACTTAATATTCTGTGTCAAATGTGAACTAGAACATGTGGATCAACTTCTCAAAAACTCACACAAGCTGTAATCAACATGAAGCGCGCACAAACAAGATGATCCTGATTATCCTGCGCTCTGATGACTAGAATCTACTGCTTCTTCAAATACAATCTAGACTTAATGGATCTATTACATGTACAGCATCAGTGTTTACCGATATGTGGCCAAATATTAAAGATAACAGCGTGTATGTCAGTTCGAGGTTGCGGAAGGTCACAATTTACAACATCAAAAGAAACACATAGATACTTTCTTATTTATTTTTTAAAAGTAACCATAGGCCTGGGATCTAGTTTATGATATGAGCCAAAAAGTCCGCAAAAAGCTTGAATTATACTAAACACTCCAGATCAAAGCAATTCCTACAACATATTTGACCATTTGCATACACAGCAGCACTTACCGACACATGGAGTCCGGATACTTTAATTCATTTGTCTGAGATTAAAAGGTTTGACCATGCCATTTTGTTCACAATTTTGTTTTGGATTTGCAAAACGAAGTTTTTTATTTAACTAAGATCGTGGATACTTTGTTAATATTGCATTTTTAAAATTTATGATAGCACATAAAAGACGAACAGTTTCCCAATCCCCATGCTGTTAGTGTCAAATTGTCTAGGAGAAACATCATAAAGATCTGTATGCATCATTTAGTTGTGTTCGTGAGTGTGTACAAATGAATTCTAACCAATATTGTAAATGTCGGTGAAAGATGTCTGATATCGCTGCAATTTTGTATTTTATCACCCAATAAACAGCTAGAACCGACGCTATCAATTGTCTGATATTGCTACTGTGTGCCTAAAATGTTTTCTTTGTTAATCCCTAAAATGAAATGCTGCTTGAAGTTGAGGCTGTTTATTTCAAAAGTACTTGTGGAGTTTTGAAATACCCCGAGCCCCCCAAATTTATAACAGCTCTGAAGTTAACTCATTTGCTGTGTTTTAGATATTTAGGTAAAATATATATTGAATTGAATAGTTTGAATTTTTGTGTGGGATCTCGGGTTATTCGTGGAGAGAGGTTTTCAAAGCAGACCTTTTACACCACGCCGCCCCTCTTCGACCACCAGACAGAACAAGCGAGTAACACTGGCTTCATACTTTGATTCTGAGCTTTTCATTCTACAAATTTCTGGACATTGATATTTGAGTGGTGAGCGCGGACGTTCAGGTAGACCTTCACACAGACCCGGATTCTCAGTTTGAAACTAAGGCTGTACATCTCAAAAAGTTAATCTATGCTTGCTTGTCACTTGAAATATGGAAACATTAAGCTAACTACACAACAGATTTCAGTGAAACTTGCCATAAATCATGGTGAGATAGGAGCATATCTGAAGCTTGAATATCATATTTGTAGATAAGGGACTTTGACACGAAACTTTGAAAACACAGCTATTTGCAGACTCAATGCCATATAATAGTATTTGTCCTTTCCCACCCATACACTGTTTTTCAAAACAGAAACATCAGAAATTTACATTGAAGCCAGTCATATTGTTCTGGATAAGTACATTTTCAGACAGGACAAGTGATTCTTCTGTGCTTAATAGAATTTTGAGCCATGACACTTGTCTAAATTTCAGAGAAACAGTATATATATATATATATATATATATATATATATATATATATAAAACCAATGGTCGCAAACTGTACACTATTATGTGTGCAATTATGTTAACAGATAGTCCAGCATTGCCAGGACTCTTCAGCTCATTAGTTGATTCGAAGAAAGTACAACTAACATTTATTGCATTCCTTCTATTTGTTGTTCAAACTTGGTTGTGTTTGTAATGCGCCAACCTATTTAACCAGCTAAATGGACATTAGGCTTGCTTCGGGGCCTTAACGACCAAGGAGCCTCTGTAAAATGGCATGCATGGTCTTAATAACTTGCACAGGTGTCACGAAGCTTAGACTTGCGCCAAGTTGCCAATCAGTGGAATGGTGATACAATACATACAAAGTCAGCCTTGTTAGAGCGATGATGTATTCCCTGCTACGCAAATGAAATTAATCTATGAATGGGTCATCTCAGGCCCATCGTAATTACCACTCTTAACGGCTGCTTTGTTGCCCATGGCATGCAGAACAATATAACCCCCATAGCAGCAGTCCCACTCAATCATTATAATTTCTATTGTCTTTGCTTCACCTGACAGGACTCGCCATTTGTGATTGCGCTGCTGCTGAGGGCAATTCAATCTGATACATTACAGAAAAATAAATAAATACGTAAGTTGCCTGCAAGTGAATTCCTTATTAGAGCCGTTCACATCTCGCGAAGTAAATAATACTTCGTCTTATCTTGTTTTCAAAATTTGATAACTTCATAAATGCAAGACAAGTAAGGTAAAATTCAAGATTTATATTTTTGTCAGATAGTCGCAATTGTACCTGTGTAATTCCTCCTATTCCCCCGATATGACTTCCAACGTTATAAGCGGACATAAGAAAACTATGTGCACCTTTTCACATTTTGAGGACTCAATGCTAGCTTTTTCAGCTACTTGCCAGGACAATGCTCAAGGTCACTTATCTCTAACGAGCGCCCACATCAGTGGACAGGGTGACCGCAACTGCCAGTCAGGGGAACGCTTCGGAGGCAAACACATCGGCATATAGAGTGATAATCAAAGTAGGGGTCTTTAGAAAATCATCGATTGATAATTTTCCTAAATATCGGTCACCCTTATACTGACTAGTATACGTAGTAGTCGAATTTTCCCAGTTGCTGCTATCTGTCCTGGCGGATCAATTGTTCAGATAACTTTTTCTGCATATATCCCATATTGTGACAAATTATAACGAAACAGAAATATTTCTCTCTGCCATTGATTCTTTACAATACGTTTGCCAAGAACGGCACATTATCCCCTGTAAAAATATGTGGAGACACGAACGTACCAGAGAACAACAGGTTACACAATTAATGGTGTCATACTAAAAATGTTGGAATAAACATTCACATATTTTATATGATTATTCTTTACCCATTAGTATTGGTTTAAACATATTTTTTTATTATTGCCAAAAAATTACATACTTACTCAATCAATAGAGCAATTGGGAAAAAGGGCATGTCCCTATGCAAATCCTTCTTGCAGAAAGTGAGACAAAATATACAGGACAGACAGAACAAACCAGAACAAACAGAAGGAAGGACAAACATGGACAAGACAGAAAGTGGGGCGTCAGCTGAAAAAAAAAAAAAAAGAAAAAGAAATTCATAAATTTACTAACTAGGGAATCGATGATAATAATGATAGGAAGAAGAACAACAACAAACCCAAGCACAGCAATCATACCCACGGGGATCCCATGAAAGATACAGCGTAAATTTGACCAATGCCTACAGTTTTAAAACGCTCAGTGGCAGATATATATTCATGGACAGCTAAAAAAATGTCTCTATTTTCTTCAAAAGAGCAATCGGGTGAGCCATGAAGCAGAGTCTGAAGGGTAAATGGAGCAATATGGACAATTTTGGAGTGTAAACTTCGCCGAAATTGGTCAAAGTTTGGACAAGTGAAAAAATAATGAAAGGTATCTTCAATAGATGAACCGCACACGCAGTCAGGTGAATCTTTTACCCCAATTTTGAACAGATAGGAGTTAAGAGGGCTGGCTCCTAAACGAAGGCGAGTGTGTTGAATAGCGTTAAATCTATTGCCGACAGTAAACAATTCTGGATATTTAGAGGATCGGGACACCACTTTATAAATCTTGGATTTAAATACAGATACAGAGTTTGAGTTACGTGTTGCAAGTGGTAGCTGATTCCAGAGTCTAACAGTACAAGGAAAGAATGACTTATGAAATAAATCTGTTCGAGCTTGGAAATGGGAAAGGTCGAATGGGCGACGGGTATTGAAAGATGGCACACTGGAAGGTATAAGAGAGCATAACATATCTGGTACAAGCTTATTAACAATTTTGTACATAGGGACTAGTTTGGCTGACTCACTACGCTGAGCCAAAGTGTGCCAGCCAACTTCTTCATATAGCCTTTTTATGCTTGTTCCGTGCATAGCACCCATCACAATGCGAGCAGCCGAAAATTGAACATCTTCAAGTCTTTCAATATCTGAATTAGTGCAGCCACTCCACACAGGACTAGCATACTCCAAAATAGGCCGAATGAAAGAAATATATATTGTCTCTAATGTTCTTCGATCCAGAATATATTTCAAACCTTTCATAATGTTAATCAATTTATTCGCTTTTATTATAATTTCATTTATATGGCCATTCCATCGGAGATCTGAACGTAATAATACTCCAAGATGTTTGTGTTCGAAATTGTCATCCAGAACATGACCTTGAAAAATAATTGGCGGGTGAGAGGGAGAGACACTTTTCCGAGAAACCAGCATGGATTGAGTTTTTTTTAGCATTAAAAGTTACAAGCCAGTCTTTAGACCACTGTTCAATGTCGGACAGATCGGCATTGAGTGTATCTGCTGCAGTAATAGGGTTTTCAACAGTAAGGTAAAGAGACGTATCGTCAGCAAACATTTTTATATCAGATCGAATAATATCTACAATATCATTGATATATATAAGAAAAAGTAAAGGCCCGAGGACAGAACCCTGAGGCACGCCTGCTTGGATATGTCCCCAAGAAGAAGACTGACCATTGATAACCACCCGTTGATAACGATTCGAAAGATAATTGCCAAACCAATGCAAGAGATTTCCAGAAACTCCGGCTTTACTGAGCTTGTACAATAACGCGGGGTGCCACACTTTGTCAAAAGCTTTACTGATATCTAAAAAAATAACTCTAACTTCCTTTTGTTGATCAACAGCAAGACATAGTTGATGGTAAAGAGCAAGCAGCTGATTGACTGTAGAGTCGCCTGGTATAAAGCCTGACTGGTGGGCAGAAATTATCAAGTTTTCACGAAAAAAATTAAAAACATGTTTAAACACAATTTTTTCAAAAACTTTGCCAGTACAACTAAGGAGAGATATTGGTCTATAATTGTTGCATAAGGATTCAGTGCCTTTTTTATACAGCGGTGACACATGAGCATTTTTCCATTTTGAAGGAAATTCCTTCTTGGAAAGTGAGAGATTGAAAAGGTGAGTAAGGGAAAAAGAAATCGCAGGAGCAGCTTCTCTAAGAAGCTTTGCACTGATGCCATCCGGACCAGATGCTTTAGACGTATGAAGGCTGCGAAGAGTTTCGCATACTTCGGACTCGGTTATTGTTATAGAATTCAGGCAGGCATCAGGTGGGTCAGAAATTCCGGGTTGAGTGGCTGAGCTACAATCGATATTACATTGCTGCAAGAAGAATGAATTAAAAATATTCGCTTTGCCCGCGCTATCAGAGACAACCTAGTCATCATGTAGAAGAGACGGTATACTAGTTGACTGTGTTCCGTGAAGAAAATATTTGACGGTGCGCCACCAGCATTTGCTATTCCTTGAAGAATCATTTAAATCAATTCGTAATTTATCGTTATAATCCCTCTCGGCACACTTTAGTTCGTCTTGATAAAGATTCCTAATATGACAGAATGAACACCAGGCATTTTGTTCAAAATTTAATCTTTTGGCTTGATCATATTTCCGTTTTACTTGTCTCTTAAGCGAACGAAGTCTACTGTTATACCATGGCAAATCCCATGGACGAATCTCCACCACTTTGTTCGGAATAGATCGAATAGCCGCTTCCATAAAAAGATCTGACCATGCTTCGCAACAAGAATCAACATCGTGACTAGTAAAACAAGAGTCCCAATTTAAAGAATAAAGATATGATCTAAACGTATTGAAATCCGCTTTGCTATATTCCCAAATATGACGTTTGTATGCCGCCTCCGTCGGCTGACGAAATATTAACTTAGCCCCAACGACAGAGTGGTCGCAATTAGCTAACGGGGGCAGCACACAAACGTCGCAAACAAAATTGGGAAAACTAGAAATTATCTGATCTAGACATGTTGCAGAGTTCAATGTGATACGCGTGGGCTCGTGAACATGAATTCTAAGGGAGTTCATTTGAGCAAAGTTAACAAGTTTATGACCAGATGTAGCATAAAAATCTGAATTTAAATCACCAGTTAGTAAAATATTTGAGAAACCCGAGTTCCTAGCGAGGTCTAGACTGTCTTGGAATTTATCCCAGAAAGAAACAGAAGAATTCGGAGGACGGTAAATAACTCCTAATAAGAATTTATGATTATGTAACCTTATTTCGCACCATAGAAGTTCCAGGTCAGCTACCTCTAAATCAATACGACGCACGACGTGGAACCGAGTGGAGACATAAAGGGCGACACCACCACCGGTGCCGCCGGGTCGATCTCGACGAATAATTTCGTGGTAACCATTTAGCTTCAAGTTTTGAGAGTCGATGTTATCGGTCAGAAAAGTTTCAGACAAGCTTATGATGTCAAAATCATTGACGAGGTCTGATGAAATATGTCTCAATTTGTCAGCTGATAAACTCCTGACATTTGCATGACAGAATGAAACATTGCGATGTCCGCATACAGGACCAGGGTTGGGGTGGATATCACCTGCTAATAACAGTAACAGTAAGAAAAAAGTGATAATATATCCACAATCCATTCTGTCCCTATTGCACATTACTGACAACGTATAAAGATAATTCATTTTCCTATGAACGGATATCGGAATAGAGAAAAAAAGAAAATAAAAAGAAAACAGGTAAATATCAATCACCAATATTATAGACGGTAAGTTATATAGGTAGAACGTGTCGAAAATGTCAGCAAAATATACATCTGACACAGCAAAAACTACTAGAGGGTAAAACAGCAAGTTTTTCACACTTAACCGAAAAAGGTAAATTATTAAGGATATAACATTAAAGAATGAAGTTAACATAATTTCAAATTTACGTACCCAGATTTTATCGAAACATGTATTAGGAATAGGACCTAGTGACAACAACTTTTCCAGTAATTTGGACTTATACTTTTCATTCTTTTGATAACTTGTCCAGTATGGCGTAGAAAACATATCAGATTTATGATAGGTACCATTTAAAGTAGCAGTATTAGTCATCTTTTCGTTAATCACTATGTCAACATCAATACGTACGAGGAGGTGGTGCCTGACGTTAAGTGATTCCTCCGCTATGATAAAGCAATCCCTGGTATTATCTACATCATAATGAGATGACAAAATGTGGTCCATCAGGTGCATGCAGTCCTCTTGTGACTGACACACGCATAATGGACAGTTTGTTTGTTGATGAAATCAGTAACAATGAAAGTCGTTTGCTGATAACAAACATATCAAATATGTGAATGTTAGAAGTGAACCTAATGATGTTTCTACACTGATTGAGATGTTGAACCGAAGTTTTTCACCCGCTATTCATGATGTCACACTGGCCATGTTTTAGGCGAAAAGTGACACGCTCTGTAGGGTGTTAGCGGAATTATTCTCTATGTTGTCAAGAACTACTGTACTACATGTACATTGTGTGGCATGCTTCCACGACCTGCAGGCTCTTTTTGGATATTGTTTCGTATTTTAAACATGAGAAATCGTCGTTACATGTAACCAGTCTCGATGATGAAAGGTACGTCGACAAAATCTGGCATGTTGATATATATATACTTTCAAATAATGGGCAATTTTCACGCGCCATATTGGGCGTTTTACATCCATGGTGTAGTAACCTTCAGGGCACTATTAAATGGAAACGAACGTTATATCCCCTGTTCAGATTAATATTATAAAGTACACAAACTGGTTTTTGGTACATTACGCGACATCTTCCTATACACTGTGCAAAATTACGATAATGCTCCTTCATATTTCCAAGAACATGTTATGGTGGCTAGATATATGCGGAAACATCAAAATGTAATCTCAACAAATTACAAATAATACAAAACAAATCCTTAAAAATTCTTCTGAACCAGACCCCAAGGACCTCTACCAACTACATACACTCACAGGCAAAGGTTTTAAAAGCAGAACAAATATGAATATGTCACAATAACTTTTGGCCACAAACAAATCAACAGCAAACTACCCTCTATCTACTGTACATATTTTACTCCAAAAAATCGGATCCATCAACACTTAACAAGATAAAAAGCAAACGTACATTTTCCTCAAGTCAACTCAACACATGGTTGCAACATGACAAAATGCAAGGGTCCACATCTGTGGAAAACACTACCCCCAAAAAATTAAAACATATTACTGATAATTCCAAATTAAATTTTAAAAAGCTCTCAAGCATTTTATAGTTACTAGATATATTCTGTAAATCCAGTCTCTTCTCTTCAAGTGTTCATTGTTTATTCACACATTTTTGATAAATGTTAATTCAGCCGCTAATCACGGTGCTATTTAGCGAGTTTCACCACTAATAATACATCAAGTAAAATATAGGACTACATATACTTTGTCTTCATTTCATGCATTTGCATGCAGTGTGTGTGTGTGTGTGTGTGTGTGTGTGTGTGTGTGTGTGTGTGTGTGCGTGCGTGTGCGTGTGTGTGTGTGTGTTTGTTTGTGTTTGACAAAACAGGTATTATATTTAACCACTGTTAGCTAATTCATATGATGTCATGGTTGTGAAATTGTAATTGTGTGTGTTTGTGTATGTGTGTGTGTGTGTGTGTGTGTTTTCTTTTCTTTCTTCTCTGATTTCTGTATCTACAACTCATGTATACAGAAGACTGACTGGCACCCAGCTAGATGAGTGTATACTCACATTGGGAGCTTTCATTTCCTACTGTTGTATATCAATTTATGTATTTATTAAGGGAAAAAATCAAATTCAAATTGTTTGTTGCATGACTCCCCCGTGTTTTCGGGGAGACTTTAAATGGGCACTGTAACACATCAAGCCATTTTCTAGAATTTATGTTTGCATAAACGTAAACGACTCCTGAACCTGGCGACAGCAATAAATAGACTTCATGTAGCATTCCATTCAGACACGAAATCATACATTTGCTTAATCGGATGTCCTTTTTTGGCTAAAATATACTCCCAGGCGAATACAAGTTAAAAGGCTCCCATTATTCTTATAGAGGTGGGTATAATATTGCTCAGTTCATTATAAATTATGAAAGGTTTCTCACAGTCATTATATTAGAAAACATCAACGCAAACGATTGTCCCTGTCAAACTAATAGTAAATTCTGTGAATAAATAGACCCTCATTACAGATAACTTCACAGGGGATACACGTTTGTACAAAATATATAACTAAAAGTGTCTGGAATAAGGAACAGACTTTCGTGTTTGCCCCAAACTTAATATTGGTTTAAAATGATAATTGTAAAGTCCCATTTATTATTTTCAACTTCATTTTTCAATTCTCTCTCTCTCTCTCACTCTGTCTGTCTGTCTGTCTGTCTGTCTGTCTGTCTGTCTCTCTCTCTGTCTCTCTCTCTCTCTCTCTCTCTCTCTCTCTCTCTCTCTCTATATATATATATATATATATATATATATATAAATATACTGCAGAGCAGAAATGGATGCATAGGACCAAAACTCTTTTACGTACCAGTGACGGAAAGTTTACAATGACATATATGTTTATAAAGCAGTTTCCAAACACACACACACACACACACGCGCGCGCGCATTTATATATATATATGTGTATATGTATATATATGTATATGTATATGTATATATATGTATATATATGTATATATATATATATATATATATATATATATATATATATATATATATATTTATACTGTGTGTGTGTAATTTACATGTATGTGTTGAAAAGGGACGAATACAGATTAAGTACATTGAAGGGTTGGTAATCAAATCATACGATGGCACTAAGAAATGGGTGCAACACCTGAAAATTGTAATTGCCTTGAAGTATCTTCAACCAAGATATGTCAAATATAGATAACGCGAGTAATAATATTGTTTCAGTCTTCGCCAAAATTGACATTGATGTCAAAAAGGGAAGTTGGCATACACAACATGTTAGACATAAACCAGTAAAGGTTATGTATATTACTATATGTCATTTTTTTATTTATGTCTTTTACATGCGGATGACAAATTGCTCATGTAAAGCAGTTGTCCATCATGCTTCACAGTTCTGATAATTTTGTAATTAAATTTGGCAATTTTTTGCAGTCAAGGGAAATCCAAAGATCTGGTTATAGGTGGTAGAGCAGATGACAATAACAGTTGGATGTTGTTATAGGTGGTAGAGCAGATGACAATAACAGTTGGATGTTGTTATAGGTGGTAGAGCAGATGACAATAACAGTTGGATGTTGTTATAGGTGGTAGAGCAGATCACAATAACAGTTGGATGTTGGGTAAGAATGAAATATAAGTATCTGGGCATAATTTTCCTGTTCATGATGAAACCTGTATCAACGAGAAAGTTCTGCATCTACCAGCACGAGAATGTAAATCTAGTCAATTGCGGAAAGAGTATTTGAAAAATGCTATTGTACCCTCGCTCAACCACAGCTTAGGTCACCACCACAGGCACTCATAACGTTCAGTCAGTCAAGCTTTCGTGCTAATATACGCGGGTGGCTGAGGTGGGGGTACAGGTGTGAACTTGGAATATCTATACGTTCAATGGCCCACATAGGGCCTTATCTGTAATAAAGTATTGTGTATTAATCTGTGCAGTCAGTCACTCGTGCTAATAAGATGATGGAGGGTGGGCCTAAAACCAAAGCGTCATCAGATGGAAGCTCCATTGAGAAAAAAGGTTTGAAGCAAAGCTCACATCTGGACTACCATCCTGCTTCACGTTTTACATGGTGTCTCAGTTTCTGTACATTCCAAGAAGCTGCAACTCACCGGCATATTCCAAAACTATTTTTACAGGAATATCATACAAATAGTCTATTGGAATCCTTATAGATACATAGCAACACGCCTATAATTGTCGCAAATGTCCCACAAAATCCATTTCGGGCAAAAAGTCCAACATTCCAGACCCATATATAAACGGGTATCGCATCCTGAACCGAGTTCCTTCCCTGGCATTATCCGTATGACAACTGTTTTCAATTGTCAGTCAGACCGTATTCACACATTTTGAGCCACAATCTACTGATTTGCTTTCTCCCATTGTCTGTGTGTTTGTTGTCCTACGTTTATACAGCAGTCGTACCAATTGAAAAAGCGTGTCTCAGATTTTCAATAACAAGTGTAGCTTTTTCAGCAGACTCAGTCAAAGTTTGATCCCTTTTATGTATTGTGTGAGTGTCATCGATGCGACTTCAAATGTGAATACCACCGTAAAAAACATAAAAACGTAAATCACCCAAAACGAGACACGCTTTTCAGTTTACATTGTTACGAACACTTTTGCCACAAATTTAATGTCTTTACATCAGAAAAAGTTAAATCCAAGTATCTTCAAAGTTCTTTGAAAAAGTGGATGGTACTTGGTATGATTGCTATGTAAACTTAGGACGACAAATACACAGGACAGTGCAAGAAAATAAATCAGTAGTTTGTTATCTTTCCAAATATGTTTAATTTGTCTCAGTCTGTATGCATATTGATTGTTTTGTGATAGAATCTGTACAACCACTCTCAAAATAGCACTGAACCAGATGCTCATCCCTAATATCATTTCAGTTGATTAATAATATCTCGAGTAATGCAAAAACCGGATTTTGTTCAACATTGCCGCCTGTTCGGAGAAAGTAGGTCAAAGTCATTAGTCAAATATCAAGTGCATTCAGGACATTCCTGGGACTTTCTGCATTCTGAAATTCCGGTCTTACAAAATTTAAAAAAAACAAAAAAACAAAAAAACAAAAAAAACAAATTTCCAAAAATTGCCATATGACCCTGACCTTCGATTCCGAACCCATATATTTAAATGGACAAAATGTGGTGTGGGCACAAAGATTACCATATACAGTTTGTTTGCCGTGATCGCATTTCAAGTTTTCTCGTACCGGTGAAAAATCCAAAAGTGACAGTATGACCCGATTCCCAGGAAATCTAGGTCGCAGTTGCCCAAAAGGTAGGTGACTAGTACAAATGTTCCTGAAAAGTATTTTGTGTGACTTTTTCGAGATGCAAATAGTAATCGAGGTATGGTTAAAAAAATGAGTTGGGGTTTGGACTATTTGGGAGTAGGGAATTTCAATTGTATAGGTTATTCACGGGGCTGCCTATTGTAGAAATGTACCGTACAAACAGTATAAGCCCCACCGCCACACCTATCCATCAGGGAAGGTTTAATTATTAGTTAAGATTCATGGTGGGAAGATCAAAACGTACAAGCGAGCAGCCACCGACTGATGTAATATGTTGTGCAACGGTCATCAGAGACCACTTTGTAAGAACTAAAATATAATATACAAACACGTTCAGATAAGTTGCTTTTCAAACATTTATAATTCTATGAAATTTGTCCTTAAATTGCCTACATAAAAATGTGACAATAATAAACTGTTTTGATTTTCTCACTTTATATTCCAATATGCCCAGATAAATACAAAAGCTACTCTTGATAAGATAATTTTTTTAATATCTATTCATACGTATATAACATTTTAATGTCACCTCGAACACGCTTAAGTCATGTTGACAGTGTCCACCTGTCACGAAGATAAGGAATCGACAAGACTTGTAGCATCTTTGTCTTGCTTCATAATGTTTTTAAACAGCTGAATGTATGTGTCATTTTTGTATGCAACATTTCTCACGATTTGCGCGAAACAATCATCTGCTACATATTTTTGCGTGAACCCAGCAGGGGAGACGTTGTATCGTGGTACAATATGATTATATTCAATAAACCCTAGAATGCAATGTGATACTTTTTCCAAAGCAGAAATGACAGCTTTATAATCTGCCATTTTGGATTTGATCTCACACATGTTTCTCTGCAGCTCGTCAATGAAACCATTAACAATTTTGAATCCTCGGGTATAGTGCAGCGTTAAGTCTTTATGCTCTTTTTCATGCAACCATATTTTAACGATGTTGAAACTACGTTTATCAATCTCCCTGTAATAGGTGACGATGTCATTAAGAATGCTGATAATCATAGAACCTTGGCACATAATGGACATGTACTCTGTAGGATTGATCTTTTGTATAAGACATAGGCCACACAGTGCATCAACAACCAAAATAAAAGGTATAACAGCACCACCAAACCCCCTCCATTTGAAATACGTAGTTAATGTTGTTGAGTCTGTGCCTTTTGATTCGCACTTCACTGCCTTAGCATACAACTGCAAGCTGGTAAAGTATGCGGATCTCCATAACCGTACATAGTCCCATCGACAGCCATCTTCACATAAACTCTTTGTGTATAAGTTTAGCACTTGGATGAAGCTAACGGCACTAGCCACGACAAACGATTCTTTTGTCACAATGGATGTATGCCTGCTAGCCCAAGATTCCCATGTTAAGCACAAATTAGGGTAGCATTTCAGCTCAGCAGCTTCTAATGTCTCCAATGTATGCAGCAGAGCATCTGCGTCGCTGCCAGATGAGGCTTCTAACATGTCATCAGTGATGAAAAGGAGCAAATTCATTTTTAACGTAGTATTGATGATATCTCTGACTGTTTTTACCTTGGTGTCGGCAGTGGGATAAATAATACGTGTGGAAGATCCAGGACCCACCATTTTCATTAATTGTCGTATTTCAGATTCTTTTTTCAGGCCAAAATTAACTGCAAACTTGATACAGTCTTCTTCCATTTCGTCTTGTCCTGCAAAAGTGTCCTGCATAAATGATTTCCCTTGTTGCCATGAGCTTGGTATCAGTACCATGTACTTGCTATTCATTCCCAGAGGTAACTGAAAAAGCAAGGATGTAAATCACTGCCAAGCAAATAATACAGATTTTGAATAAAGACAAGCCTCCGATGTTTTTCAGAAAAAGTCATTCTTTCATGTAGTACAAAATGAGTTTGTCAATGTACAGCACAAACAAGCAGTAGCTTAATTCTTTAAATTATTTCCATCCTCATTCTGGACAGATTTAGATATACTCCTGGCAAAAACAAACAAAAACCACGACCCCCATCAACGTTGAGCATGTGTGCCAAGATGTGGGGAGTTTGTTTTCATGTCCCTCAAGTGAAATTGCCAGTAGCAGCTACAAATGAACAGTGACATAATTCTTCAAATTACTGTTGTAGTATTCTGTGCCTCCAATGATTTACCTGTAACCCCCCCCCCCAAGAAAGAGGCACCCCTTCTTCAACATAGGGCATGTGTGTGTGTATGTTTGTTTATTTCATTGTACCAGTGCTTTATTACCTCTTTGGAGAGGTGGTGGGCCTTATAAAAACCTTTTTGTTTGTTTCAAAGCTGTACATATCAGTTGTGGGTGTAATCACCACGTTCCTTTAATTCAGGCGGGACCCTCTTTTGCATGCTACTGTTGAGCTTGGCTGTCTAGGCCTGGCGAATTTGATTTCATTGGTCTGTGAGCTACTGTGCCGCTTGGTGCAGAGTGTCCACTGGGTTACTTACCCATTTCTCAATGGACAAACACAACCCACAAATATTAAAAGGGGCATATCAGGAGCCCAGGATGGCTATGGCAATGTGGATGGCAGGGTGGTATAACCTCAGTTTCGGCAACACCAGCCTTTCTGTTGATTATACACCATGATGCTGCAATGGTGTAGGCCTGGTGCCACTGCTGGAGAAACCTTTCTGCTGAAAGAAGCATGAGTCCCTTAAGAACTGCACCAGGTAACAGTTGTCCTTCCCATCTGAAAGTAGTTTTCTTCCATATCCAGCTTCCCTCTTGCATTCTAAGACATATTAAAATGGCTCCACAACCTCTGTCCCGCTGACTTGGAGCACCCTGGTCTCTTGTTAATCCTCACACTGGGAAAGACAAGTTGAGCATGTGCCATGATCCTGTTTTTGTCACGTTCAGAGACTTGAGAGTAACCTGTATTCACATTGATTAATGCATTGCCATAGGCCCCTTATAAAGTCCAAAATCTTCCCAAAGCCAGAACTGCTTTTCACAGCTTTGTGGCTGTTATCTGAATCCCAGAACATCTTGTTTTGTGCAATAGCTCAGGCATACTCTTGACTATCCTGTGCATGCTTCATAACAATCCATGTGACACATTATTTCCAAACAAACTAATAAATACTTAAAGTAGCTCAAGTTAAGCCAGTTGGGATACCTCTTTCTTTCTTTTTCTTTTTTTCTTTTTTTAGCACAAGTATTAATATATTAGCTTAAGTAGCAGCCAAATGTTATCTGATAATCACAGTGAAAGGCTATTGGAAATCTATAAATATCGCAAATATTGTCTATTTTTAAGGACCTTAGCCTGGTTTTGACAGGTGTTTACACCAGTTTTTTAAGCATATTTTGGGACAAAGACATCAGAACACAGCCAGCTCTAAAGGATATTTCACAATCTGAGCAGAGCATGGTTCCAACCAGCACTGACAAATAGTGATCAATACATAGCGTCCATTCTGATGTAAGCAGTAAAACCACAAGTGGTTTTGAGATTGGCTTCTCACTGAAGTTGACAACTCCTCCATGTCCAAGTTAGCTCTGGGTTCAGCCAAAGGTTAACACAGACCCTTGTAACTGGCCATGTGTCTAGGTCGATGTCTTTCTCCTTTTGCCTTCTATATGATTGCTCTGCTCTGCCAACTACCAATGCACGCTGAATAGGTCCTTAACCAGACAAACGAAAATTTCGCTTCCTATTAAGTTTCAAATAGATAACGAGGTTAAAGATTGTCTTGGCACAGTATCTTACTCAAGCTTGCCACTCTAAAGGGCTTCTTTATCTCTTTCATTATGACGTAACCTTTTCATCTTTGCTTACCAGGCAGTATACCTTCCGGAATGGCCCATAAAAATAATCCTGTTAATATGCAATGGTAACTGCTGGGCGGCTGGTGCCAAATTGAGAAGAATCCTGTCTACGATTAAACAAAATCCAAACAAGGTTTGTCCTTTTTGCACACGCTCTTCTGTAGAATTTTGACACAGTTTGTATTAGCCCAAATAATTAAAGTGTCATTGGGTAACTACTCAGAACATGTATTGAAGCCTGTACCTGTACATGTCTCTTGACATACCATAGTTGATGGGGCAAACACAAACATTTTAATGAAGACAGGATCCTGCATGTACGATGATTAATTAATGACAGAATTGTACCATGTACATTGACAAGCAATACAGAATAGTAAAATGAGTTATGTTACCAAATATCACAGATTAACACTGGAATATTTAGGGCCACATGATGCCAAACGACTAAACCATTTCATGTGAAACAGCTAGGTATACATATTGTATCTGTCAAAACATGAAAAAGAAGTCCAGACAAGAACAACAAAATGGATATGAATGACTCAGAAGTAACTGCACAGCTTGTCTTCTATACGGAATAGATAGCAAGCAACAAATACATTTATTTCTATTTTGTATTAGCATCAGAAATATGCAATACATCATGACCCTTATTGATGGGTTTTGATCGTACTCTTGTTTGTGTATGAAGGCACGCTATACTTTTTAAACACTTCTTAAGAGTGCACCACGCATTTTCAAACGTCTGCGGTTTCTTTTCTGTTAAGTGACTTTCGTATCGAAGATTTCTGCGGACTGAATATTTAGTGAATGATCTCCATGATACTGTAGCTTGCAAAAAGATAGCAGCGAATTTCTTATGTGCATTTGTGTGAAAGTCGGATGTGAATGATATTAAACGAAACCTATAGGCCCACTTTGTAGCTTTGTATTTTGCCGCAATACTTGTTGTTTTGTCACATGCTTTATTATTGATCCGTATATTGACGTATATGTTTCTTTAATTGCACAGTAATCTTGGGTTTATTTTAGTCTACGGGACAGAAGTAATTTGGGACCAAAAACCTTATATGATCTAGAATTCCTTTCAGTGTCTCTATGTCCCTTTATCAAACTTAATGTTTATCTTCAACCAGCGTGCAACCAATCTACAGTTAGCAGCTAACTGTTCACTTGAAATCTTTAGTCGGAAAGAGCTGAAAACTCCTTTTCAACGAATTTGTTAGAAATAGTTCTTGGTTTTCAACTGCTGGGAAGCTGACAACGAGGTCTTTAAACAATTAACCCGTTGGAGATTAGGTGAAAACGAGGACACCGTAAAAATTACACGTAAAAAAAACTTGGTTGAAAAACAGGACAATGGAAATCTTTGGAGACCAGATATCTTGGTTTTATGAAATACAGTGGTCCCTGATTTTTAAGGGGGGCCTTCCTTGCAGCAAAAGTTGTCTTGTATTACAGGCGGTTTTAAACTGCAAGTTAATTTTATACAGAAATAGACCTTAGTGTCATTAAAAGACAACTGGTCTCTCAGGAGAGGTGGTTCTTAAAGCAGGTTCCACTGTACAGGGCTTGACATGAGGGCTTTGTGCTACTTGTCCCACCACACGTTTTGTCCAAATTTCGGACGTGTTACGAATTAAATGCCATTCAGCTCCACACTTATAATGCCTTCTCTGAAAATGTACTCGTTCCTGACAAAACGGGTCGTCTGAATGCAAATCCCTGCTGTATGACAAAATACAATTTTGGATGGACCTTCAACATTAACTATTCTATTTAACTGAATCTTATATTGAAATACGTCGGAAAAAAACAAAGAAATAAGAGCAAACTCGCATCATAGAACCGCGACAACTTAATATACCAATGTACTTTTACACACAGAGACACAAACATGCACACTAATATATATATATACATACATATATATATATATATATATATATATATATATATATATATATATATATATATATATATATATATATATATATATATATATGTGTGTGTGTGTGTGTGTGTGTGTGTGTGTGTGTGTGTGTGTGTGTGTGTGTGTCCTTCTCGGAAAAAAAACAACACGTGGTGACAGTATTCTTTCAGTAAAATATGATGGGCAAATAGCAGGCATAATGTTTAGATTTAAATAAAAAATTCCAAAATTATAAAAGTGAAAGGAACATATTAACATAAGCATTGTTTCAAGATTTTGCATAAAGTATATAATAAATTGAAACAGAAAGTTAAAACCTCAAAAAAAAAAATCACGCGAGCATGACCATGTGAACAAAATTGGTAAAGACCTACACCCAAAATCAAACGCATAATGTTTGAAGTGAATCTCGGTAACAGGTTTAAAGAAGTCAACGTGTGACATACCATTACAATCCCTATTGACTTACAGGGTAATCATGGTTATATATATTCATTAGCCGATAAGCACCCAGATTGAAAAATCCGTCAAAAATCAGAGACGCAGTATATCATCACCTAGAAAACAACTTTGCTTGACCTTCCATAAGTAACACTTCCATCCAGGTTTAGAATAGTCTTGATAGTATTGAAGAAGTCGAAAATAGCTTTCACCGAAATAAAATAATAATAATAATTAAATAAAATCGCATAAAACGAAATATTCGCAACGTCGTGTGGTGAATAAATTATAGTCGGAGTTGGAGGGGGTCCCAGAGGTGCACCTATGGAATTTCGAGGCCATTGGCTTAGTGGTTTCGGTGAAGACGGTTTTCCAAGAATTTTTCATAAATATAAACAAGTAAAATGAAAAAATTAAAAAGTAGTGTTTCGACAACTTATAGAGCCCAACTGAAGATACGTTCCCACCAAGTTTCAAGTGAATCCAGACAAATGTTTGGGAGAAGTCAAATATAGGAAATATGTACGACGAACGCCTGACTATCCTATAAGCTCACTGACAAGTCAGCCGACCTGAAACGCTGTGAATTTGTGTGTTTTGTCAATCAGTACTAATTCATTTTTCTTTCAATTTTAATTTATAATAGTTTTTCTCATAAAAATTGTTCAGAATATCACCTCATTGACATGTTATTGTCTTCCTGGTGATACAATTATTAATCCCATGAATAAGTGAACTTTGATTTAGTGAAAATGATTCCTGCAACATATTGTCTTCTCATGTAGTAATTATGGTCTAGAGATACATGTATTCCATGAACGATTTCTGACAATCTGAATGTCCAAGATTGATTTCTAATTGAGGTTTGCTAGTTGTTTAACAGCTGTAACAAATGTCGAACTTCAAGGCAGAGTAGGAGTTATTAACATATGTGAAACAAACTTAAAATGCAAAAGTATACATATCAACCTTTACACAAGAGATCTGCCTTAAAAAAGGTTATTTGTTCATGATTTGCAGTTGAATATTACTTTCATTTAAAATATTCACTCAGCTGTTTTCTCAACCCTTTTCGGTTCGTCGGATCTCTTAAAATATTGTAGGCTGTAGCTGTGAAACACGTTGAACATTACATGAGAATGATTGTAGTTAAATATAATTGTGGTTCTAAACCGTTCAGTATTTCTTTCAAAATTTATTGCCTGCGCGTTGTGTTAAATTGACCTTAGGTTTATTGTTGTGATGCAACTCTGCCCATTACATATCAAAACGTAGTGTAAGGTGTTGTAAATGTACCATTTTTTAAAAATGATTAGGTTCCCAGCTTTGGCATCAAGGTGGATCTAAATTGAAATACCTCTCTGAATCGATCTTTGCTTAACTGTGTTTATAAATGACCATTTTACGCCGATTAAAAATAATATATTAGCCATACAGTTCTCTTTCAATGTTGCTCATTTTTTTATTTTCTATTGTGTTATTCGACTAAGCTTTGATAAAAAGAGCTAGATCAGACCGTTCAATATGTTCTAATTATTCAGAAGGTCTTCATTTAGATGTGCGTGAAAACTCACTGTGTGAGGGAGCAAGGAATTAACGCATGTAATATTTCCAGGGAACATTCCTTAGCAATAAAGTCCATTGCAATAGAGAAACCGCCTGACATGGATCATCAATTTCAGATGCTGTCTACCAGGTTTTTGTTTTTTTTTTCAGACATTCGAACGATCGCGTCTGTACTCATTTTGAAATACTATGTATTATGCTTTTTCGTCGTGTATCCTTTTCCCTTGTAAAATGTGCCGAAGCGCCTTTTCTTCAAAGTGTGTGTGTGTGTGCGTGTGTGTGTGCGTGCGTGCGTGCGTGCGTGCGTGTGTGTGTGTGTGTGTAGAAAACAAGCATGAGAAAGGCCGCAATATAAATGGGAGTGAAGATGCGTAAGGGTTCGTTTTTGGCCTTGTAAATTAATGGTAACTCTTAAGGCAGATTTTGAAGAAAATTGATGAGAATAAGTGATTTCTGCTTTCTGCTTGGATCCATATTTGTCTGAAACTGGGCAAAGAAGGACATGATTTATACAAAAAGACTGAAAAAATGAATTTTTTTCTTTCCATACAAAAACACTTCGGGCAAGGTTCTGAAATTGGCACAGGCGGTGTATGAGAAACAGGTCTCTTGCTTTATTGACCGTTCCCACAGTTATCATGTTTTGTAAACATTCCGCAAAAGATGCAGAAAGTTAAACCTGTTACAGTTTAGTTAAGGATGCACGTACTTAACGTCTTAATATTGAGCAGTCAACGGTCAGACAGGCTTTTAACTTTCTTAAGTAGTATTGTTTCTATCTCACATATCTGCATCATACTCTTTGCTACCACCAATTTTAAATGATTACATATCATGAAAATATGGAAGTTTATTGGTAGTGTTATATAACATTGTTAATGTTAAAGGTTTGCAAATTTTAATTTTAAGACAATCAGTATTGTGTATAAATGGAAACCATTTTGTATAACAAAATCAAATACCAATATTTTCTTGCTAAACACAACTTTTAAATTCATATACATTCATATTTTGGACTGCATGGCTGTCAATGATAAGTTTGGCAGGGTGCATATCTTTTGTTCCTCTTTGCTCTTTTTGTTAGTAATTTTGCTATGAACTGAGACAGATACCAGAAGCAACATCGTTTCTTAGTGCCATCCCTGTGATTAAATGCTTTTGTATGCTGTTGTCAATAAAAAACTCAAAATATGTCACAACTGTTGCCGTGCGCAATGAAAGACGACGATGAAAGAAATCAACATTATCTGATTTCTTGGCACAGAACTTGACTTGCCGATCTTTTCACATTTCACTTGCAATAGTAAATGTGTCGTGAGTTACTTCATAATGTGGTGAACGCTGCAATATCAAATTTTGCAAATGATACAAACAACGGAAAACGAGAACCATCTTCATTATGCACTTACCTGCAGTGCAGAATCAGAAGCGAATGTAGTTGATCTCAAGTATGTACCGACAGTGCATGAGACGGCTGCGGAAACTGCCGTGATGTGGAGCACTTATCCAAAGCTTTGGCAAATATAAGACTCTGGACCGATTATTAAAATACGTCATACGTTTACCTACACCAGATAACAAGCACGTTACAAATAAAGTCTCACTTATTGTGTTACCTGAAAAGGGAGGATTCGTATTTGAGCGTAAATATTTTAAATTAAAACCAGGAATGAGATATACAGTGAAAGCAATCCAGGAATGTCTATATGTTATTGAATATACCCCAAGCAGAGGTGAAACTGTGACCTAGGCATACATACGACATGGCCTAATTGTGTTTGATTTTTTAAATATAAAATGGAAGGGCGTACATGCATAGCACACTACAATAATGGGGACTGATGTGACGTGTTTTTTTTTTTTTTCAAATGCCACACCGCTCCTTAGCACATTTCGGCAAGGGTGATGCACAGATGCGCCCATTTCTTCATGTTATCCTTTGGACCGAATTACGACTATAAATATATATTGATTAGATTGAACCACCCCGGGAAGTGGCAAACCTGGAATGCCTATATGTCATTGAATACGTCCCAAGCAGAGGTGAAACTGTGACCTAGGCATACGTAAGACATGGTCTAATTATATTTGTTTTTTTATGTAAAATGGAAGGGCGTACAAGCAAAGCATACCACAATAATGGCGACTGATGTGTGTGTGGTTTTCTTGGTTTTTTTGTTTGTTTTTGTTTAGGTTTTTGTTTTTGTCTTTGTTTTGTTTTGTTTTGTTTTGTTTTTGTTTTCGCTTTGTTTTTTTTTTTTTTTTTTGTCTTGTTTTGTTCTTTTCTTGGTTTGGTTTGGTTTTGTTTTATTTTGTTTTGTTTTGTTTTTTTTTTTTGTTTCGTTTTTTTTGTTTTTTGTTTTGTGTTGTTTTGTTTTTTGTTTTAATGCAATACCGGTCGATAGCACTCGGCAAGCGTGATGCAAACCCATCCCTTCATGTTATCATCTCTCTCTCTCTCTCTCTCTTTCTCTCTCTCTCTCTCTCTCTCTCTCTCTCTCTCTCTCTCTCTCTCTCTCTCTCTCTCTCTCTCTCTCTCTCTCTCTCTCTCTCTCTCTCTGTCTCTCCCTCCCACCCTGTGAACTGGCATCTTTTAAAACTATATAGTTTACGTGTTGAACTTTGCATTGGTCTAAGAGAAATATGTGAGTCAAAAAGAACCACCAGTCCTCCTACGCAAGAAGAAAAAACGGACCTAATAAAAGACGTTTTCACAGTGTCACAAATATTTTGTTCCCTTTATTTGCAATTTTAAACAGAAAATGTAATTGGAAACTTAGATGAACAATAACAATGCTCTTTGGCTTCCTCTCATACACTTAGTTTAAGGCCTAATCAAAGTGGGGTTAGCCTGGCAAAAAATTGCAGCAAATCCTCCATTTGGTTGATTGTCACCGGTGTGTCATGTTTAGTTGAATAGACTGAGATACCTAAGAAATCTTATGGAAAATCTACTAAAACAAAATGGCTGCCGTATTTGTTTTTCCCTAATGTAAGTGACGTATATATATATATATATATATATATATATATATATATATATATACTATACTATCATAAATTTTGGCGAGGGATAAATAGTCCCGAAATTTCCCGCGAAAACCCAGTTTGGGAATATTAAACTCGGGAAAATTGTAGCACATTGAATGTGAAATGTAAGCCTGCATAAAATTGGGAAAATAAATCTCATGAAATTCTGATTTGGAGTGTATTCGATAAAATTTTGTGCCCGGGAAATATAAATGACTCTACAGTACATATTATGTACGGGACATATTTTGAGATCTTTCATGAGGTAATACAGGGTAAGTGATAGCAGAAAAAAGCAAAAAGGCTTCGAAAAAGCAATATGGTTGGCATTCTGTCCGTCACACGCTTGGACATCGGCACTTTATCCAGAATGTCCAAACAAATGTTATCAGGATGTTGATGTTGTTTTCATTTGTTTAAACCAACGAAACTGTCGTGAGTAGGCCATACATGCAAAATGAACCAGTAATTAGTCAAAGTGACCACGTTCAGGCGGAAAAGAATTTTAGCTTGGCTGGATACTCGGTCACGAGAGCTTTTGTGATCGGCCATAATCTTTCCATCAAGATATCACATTTTCGCCTTATTCTCCAAATCCCTATTCCAGATTACCTCGAAACTTGCTGGTGGTGTGCTTTGGGTGAATTTTTCCTAAATGTGTTCAAATTGTTTAAGTCCACTGATTTTTGGGGATGTTTCATGAATTTTGTGGTAAATATTTTTGATATATTCTTTTTTAAATCGTCTTCTACAAAAGTGCTTAGCCTCTTGCTTCCGATTTGCATAGGTGTACTTCTGGGTACCTTCAAACCTTAATTTGTGCAAATGTCGTTATTTTTTTCCTTCTCCCTCCCTCTCTTTGTTCTTGTTGTGCAACTCGGTAGAAATATAGTTTGTGGAAAAGTCAAACAGATTTATACACCAGATGATGATATTCTGCATCCCTAACAAAAATTCAATTTGGGTACTTATTGGTTAATGCATATATTCCTGTTGACTACAATGCAGGCCAATGTGTATTCTGTGAGAAGCCAATTTCGATATGTTTTTCCAAAACCGTGACTCACATCCACTTTAAATTGGTAGTGTGTACCTTGGGTTGGTCTCTTACAAGTTGGAACAAATGGCCACGTTCCAGTGTATTTGGATCTTTCTAAATCATGTATTGGTAAATTTTTGTCCTTATCATATAAAGTCGTCTCCAAAACTGCTTCACCAATTGCCTTGCAATTGCATATAGATAATTATTGAGATCCCTCAGACATTTCTTTGCTCAACAGGTGGCGCTATATTTTTTGTCTTTTTCTTTTATAATTGTTTTGTGTGTTAAAGCTGTTTTCGACTTCCAATCCAAAACCATCATTTGGATTATCACGGAACACCTTAGAAATCTGGCTAGTTGAAGCTCAAAGAAACTTGCTCTCTAGGAGATGATATTCCGCATCCTTAATTTTTCACAAAGTTTTTCATGTGGGTACATATCAGTTACTACATGCATTTCTATTGGTTACAATGCAGGTCAATGGCGGTTGTAATGGATAAGTCAAATTCAATTACTTCTCCAAAACTATCTGCCAGAGTAACGTGGATGCGTGTCACTCATTTTGCAATTAATTGCCTTGCCCTCTTGATAGGAACACATCAGGGGGCTTCTGGACCTTAATTCATTTAACAAGATACATGGGTCTGTGATTTTTTTATCATTATATTTTTGTACTTTGAGTTAAAGCTTTTTTGAGTTCTTCAAACGTGTGGGTCAGGTTGTTCTAAAGCTTGGTCTTGGTGGAAATGTAGCTTGCGGAATGCTTAAACTAAGTTGCTTTCTGTGTGGAAATAATTTTTATCTCTGATTTATTTATTTATTTATTTATTTATTTATTTATTTATTTATTTATTTATTTATTTATTTATTTATTTATTTATTTATTTATTTGTTTATTTATTTATTTATTTATTTATTCATTTATTTATTTATTCATTTATTTATTTATTCATTTATTTATTTTCAAAACTTTTTGGTCGATGCATTCATTTTTTATAGTTACCATATGGGGATTGCAAAAGTAGTTTATATTTTGGCCGTTTTCTGCAAAGTCGTCAACCAGATTCACTTGAGACGTGTTCGGGGTGTACCTTGGATGGGTGTCGACCAAGTTTGTTTAAGTGGTCTTTCGCCAATGATTTCTGCATCTTGTATACTTATTTCTGATCTTTGGTAGAATCTTTAAATAATGTCGGAAACAAAGACCACAGACCATTTCAGTCTTTGTGTCGAAGGTCAGCTGAGCAAGGGACTGACACAGTCCTCCAGTTATCATCTAGTGTGGCAATAGTAAGTTGGAACCCGCATAAACCTTTCCTTAAAGAATGAGTGATTTTTGCCGGTGATTTTCATGAAGCCTGTGGAGATGAGACTCGTTTGTCGATGGGTGCAAATTTTGTCTCACTGACACGATTATGGAAATGGGTGTCCCTTGTGTCCGTTTTCACCAATACAGCCTTTGCAACTTTTTCTGTTCGGAGGTCTACACGTTGGAGGAGGTGTTCATATTAACTGGAATCTTGTGCTGCCACCTAGACTTCAACAAGGAACAGGACAGGAAGCTTAGGACAAAAATTGATGCATTTTGCTGGGCCAGATGAGCTCCTGTGAGAAGAATAACTGCTTGAAAAAGCAAAAAGCTCAAGAAAGGTAATTCACTAAGTTTAAAAACGTACACAATACTGAAAATCTTTACAAAAGTTTACTGGTATGATAGAAAAGTGTTAATTCCGGATGGTTCATTAACATACGTGATACAAGTGCCCGTTGCTTAGCAGCTGATGGTAGGTCTGCAGTTACTATACAATAAAATTTGCCTGTGAATCAACCTCTGCTAAGACCATCTGAGCTAAAGAACCAGTGGCAGCATCCCCATTAGCATATTTTAGTTTAATTTTGCCTGCCTTAAGAAACCACATGTCACAAAAGACCATTAGTCATATGTTTTGTGGGTGGTTCCTTAAGACAGATTTCACTGTAATTAATCATATTCGGTCAAAAGAATGCGAGATATAGCCTGCTAAAAAATTACAGCCCGCAGAACAAACTTATTTTTGATAGCCTGTTGACGTAGGACTCTAGACAGTGAGTGCTTAACGAGTGATAAGAGCTATTAAAACTGGGAGATACAGCAGAGATAGTGTATTTCACTACAAAATTGAAATATGTATTTTTAAAATGTATGAAATTCAACTTTTTAATATAGTGTTAAAAGAAATGTCAAATGACAACATCTTGCTTTTGTTTTGAAGAATCCAAAATGATTATTAGAATAAAGTGCCGTGAAATCCAATAATACATATCCATAAAAACATCCCAATGTCACCTTTTCTGATATTCCGGCTTTACTGTTTATTTTGCATCACATGCATCGCAATTTCGAGTTTTTAAAACTAATTACGAAACAACTTGCAATAAGGAGAAAAAGGGCTCTCAATTTTGTGTTTTAGAAACTTGTTGTTAGGACACAAAACTAATGATTAGGAAAAAACTCGTAATTACGGGAAAACATTCATAATTACAAGAAAAACTCGTAATTACGGGAAAAACTAGCAACTACGAAAAAAGTATAATTTCGAGTTTTATAAACTCGTTATTACGAGAAAAAAACCATGTTATTATTACTTTTTTAAATACTTTAGATGGCCTCATTAGGCTTCCGTACAAGGGAAAGGTATAACAAGTAAAATAGATAAATTCATACAAATGTTAAAAAGGTTAAATGGGTGAAGAGTTTAGTTTCAGGTAGCACTGCTGACAGTGGACTTTCTGTTACAAACTCTTGATAGAATTAAGTTTTGAAATACAGTTTGATTCATTTGTACGTGTTTGATGTTAAAATATAAGGTAATTAAAATAGAGGGAATAAACTGAAGTCTGTAAAGACTTTAGCACTATCCACGACTGCTGACAGTAGACTCTCTGTTGTCCCTGTAGTATATATCTTTTATATTCATCGGCCCCTTGAGTGTGAGAACATTTATTATCTTCGAATATGTTGTCGCAAACAAAACAATTTTATCTTTTCACTCCTTTATCTCAGGGAAGGTCTCCATCTCTGTTCTGTTAGAATTTCATATTTGAATTCCTTTCCCATAATAACTTTCCGTCAAAAAGCAATACATGATCTCAAACCAATGCTCTAGACTTGGTCCACGTCGAAGGCTTGGCAACCAAAGTTCACCGATAACAGCTGTTGACGCAGTCTACAGCCAGCATTGAAAGAGTTAATATGTGTCACAGTTGTGTCAAATTGGATTTAATGAGGAAGAGTACCGTCGAAGTCTTCACTTCCCTTAAGTTCTCCAGCTTCTCTTCTTTGTTGTGTCAAGTAGCACTCTATAATCTATAAAATACTAGGGCCGCGCTACCAAGGCTTGTAATTGCTTCGTTGATTTGAGGTCCGATGGCTAATTCTGATAATGAAGTATGGAGTGTTCTCCTGAGACATATCATAAGTTAGGGTCATGAGCAAGCCCACTGTTGTATGAATATATAATGGTTTGCCTCCTGCCCAATGCAGGCAATTGCACCGTTTGTATAAAGTCATTACCGTCCATTTTCCAGGCACTCAGAAGATGAAGTCTTATTCGAATTACGTTAAGTACACTTCATCGAGGTCAGGTAAAAGTGTACAAGGGATTATCTTTCTGACTTGGTCGGTGATATGAGTCAGTGTTGCACAATCGATGGGAAGCTCTCCACATGGCCCCCCTTCCCATCGTTCCACTGGTCTATGCCTTTTCAGTATTAGCTTAAAACGCGCACACTCTGAGAGGACTGCCTGCTGCTCATAGACACCATGAAGACCACAGTCTGGCTCCCGGCTCTTTGTGTCTTCATGCTCATCTTGTCTTGCAACTCCAGGTGTAAGTAAGATCAATCAATAAACAAGAATTTTCAACCTCAATGCTGGAGGACAACGAGTGACACATCTTCCAAATCATAGGTGCTTTCAATACGTATGTACTTTGCTGGCTGACTTGAAGCATAATATAACAGCAACATATGAAAGACAAATTCTGAAAAACGAGCTTCAAATGCATCTACGACTGAGGACATGGGGATCGACTTTAGATCTGTCAGTAGCATAAGGTTTTGTTTTCTTTTAATCGTGTTTATGTTCTGCATATGGCCTATACGGTATTAGTGCACGTTTATTCAGGGAAGCGACTCCTGTTATTTCAGACTCCCTTTCAAAGTTGTTTAATATTTCTTTGCATAAATGTAAATTTCCTACCAGATGGAAAATGTACAATGTAGTACCATTTTTTTAAGTAGGGGCCTCCGAGCCACTGCAATAGTTATAGGCGTATCTCACAATCAAGTACTGTAGGTAGAATCTTTGAGAAAGTAGTTATCAAATATACTTTCAATTTCTTTCGAGATAATTTAGCCTTATCAGAAACAAAATTTGGTTTCACCCCGTGTGACAACACGATCAATCAACTTGTTTTCTTATACCATCTTTTTTAATGTAGCAGTTGACATCGCAAAAAAATGTTCGAGTAACTTTTTGTGATATAACTAAAGCATTTGACCGTGTCTATTGCCCCGGTCTCTTGCACAAATGAAAAAAAAAATCAGGAATTCGTGGACCCTTGTTGCAGTGGTGCGGTGATTATTTAGATGGGCGTATGCAGAGGGTCTTTGTCCGATGTTGTCCAGGGAGCCACATCACATTGGGGTGAGTCAACGCAGGTATCCCACAAGGCAGTTGTTACAAACTGCCGCAATTACCCATCTGTACGGATTTTTTGCCGACCATACATCTCTGTTTATAAGAGTTGATGATGCGTCTGATGCGAAAATTTTTGTAACGCAGCGCATATCACTTGAAAGAAATTGAAGAATGGTCGCAAGAGTGTGTCTTGTCTTTTGACCCTGCAAATTCCAGCAGTGTGGTCATTTCTATTAACCGAAATCCCGTACAGAACCCCGATGTACTATTCATGAATGTAAAGTGCCCCCCCCCACCCCCCACCCCCCAAAAAGACTATCGTAAACATTAAGGCCTAATAATTGGTTCCGATATTACATGGTCTAGTCATATCAACTAAAGGTATGAAAATGGCAAATATTCTGAAACATTTGCAGTTTTGGCTTGACAGGAAATCTTTGACAATTCAATATTTTTCTTTTATTAGACCTCTCCTGGAATGTGGATCTGTGGTCTGGGACAACTGTAACTTACAGAAATGTCAGTAATTGGAAAATTTCCAATTAGCAGCAAAGAGAATTATGACAGGAGCTGCCTGAGGGATTAATCCTAGTTTGCTATATGAAGAGACAGGTTCTTAAAAATAACCAGCACGTCAAGAAAAAAGCTCATTAATACTCTTCTTCAAAATCATTCATTGCGAAGTTCCGCGATATTTAAGGTACCTTCTCCTAATTCTGGTGACGCAACAAACAAATATAATGTTAGATTTAGAACGGACTGGTCACTTTTCCGATCACAAACGAATTTATTTGGCTCATGATTTGTTTCCAACTACAGTGCGACTTTGGAATAAATTCCCCCTCAACATACGAAATTATAAAGATCATGTTGAACTTCAGAAATAGTTAAACCGGGGTACGAAAAGTGTCAATGAATTATTAGGTAGAGGCGAGTGAGGACTGTTGCGCATGTGGTACAGTAAACTCAATTCTGTCTCTCTCTAAGATGGGCCTGATAGCATTTCCTGAGTGTGCCTGTGGCAACGCAAAAGACGATGTTGTCCACTATTTTGTGAATGCTTTCTTTTCTTAGCGGAACGCAATACGTTGCACAGCAAAATCTTTCCCTTTGCGTCGTTTACAGTAGCAACATTACTTCGTGGCTCTGAAACGTGTACCGTCCAACAAAATGGAATGATATTCGATGCAGTACGAAGTTACGGTAAAGCAACAGGCAGGTTAGGAGCAATTACATAGGTTATGATGCAGGTTTTGTGTGTAAGATTTAGTGACGGTGTACATCGACTTATTTCCGTCTGTGGTGTCATGTGTTGTTATAAATCCTCAAACTCGAGTGGCATTGCCACTCTGTCTTTGCATATTGCAAAGTCTCCTTTGCATCTTTGTCCTCAGGTCTTCCGTCCATTCTTCCTGCATTTTTCATGTAAAAGAGGTATTTTTATAGGGCTCATCGCTTTTATCCAATTGTTTTTTTTCAATTAAAACGTTTTAACTAATCATATTAAATCTAGTGTGCAATATCTTATGTTGTTTTGTTTGGTTTTGTGCATGTGCTCATTGTGCCGTATCTGTGTAATCCTTTTGTTCTCGTTTTAATTGCCCAATACATTATTCCTGAACGCAGGCCTAATCCTCCATCATAATATTAACCAAGTATTATTAAATGCTGAACAAAGTCGTAAGGATGCACTGACGTAGGAGCTTCCAAGTCCAGCAGTGCTTGCTAAACGATTTTCATGCATGAATAGATGTACTCGATCTGGCACCGCATTGATGCCACAAAGAGATATCCTGTGGCAACCGAGGCTGTCAAGCAGGAGGCTTGCGATATAATTGGACGTACTATGCACAAAAGATATTTTTAATAGTAGAATGATTCTATGGTATGGTATGTTAGCTGACAGAGACACGCCTAAAAGAGCAACTAGTCTTCAGACAAGGCCACACTGCAACGTAATCCAAACAATGACACTTTTATAAACCCTTATAACCCAGCTGTAAACTTCGTCACCTATACACTAAAAACATTAAGGCAGTCAAAAAGGCTTCATAATTTAAATCGTGTAAAATTGACACACGTAGTGTTAGTTTGAGGTGCCATAATGCTTGCCGGGGGTATTGCTATCGGCACTTTGACCGAAAATGACGTCAAGTTTTTCATTGTGATCTTGCTGTTGGCACTTTGACCCAAAATGTCTCGACGGTTGTCATGGTGATGGTTTAAACATATTTTATTCCAAAGAAAATATTTGGGGAGAAGGGCAAGGCCCTATATTAACCCCTCTTGTCGGAAGAAGACAATATCTCACAGGACAAACGAGACGTCAAGGGTCCAGAGCGAAGCTCTAAACTACTGGCAGTTAAAAGACACCGCCAGGAGGAAGAGCTCCGCTCTGGATCAACAAAGTAAAGAAGGACACCACAAGTCACAAGACAGATAGTGGGGCGATTCATTATAAAGAAGCAATGAAATTGCTAATTAACGACCATCTCATTGAAGATTCATAATTATGTAGTGCAGTTGTTTAATGCAAATGCAGGATTAATTGTAAATCAATTCACCATGTAACAACACCGGTTTGAAAAAGTTTGGTTTTTAGAATGTAATCTTGGACTGCCAGGAATATTTTCTTATCAATTTCGAGAGTGCATTCGGAAACGCCATATAAAACGGTTTCAAGGCTGAAAGGGGCATAATTTGTAACTATCGTATGAAGGCGATCACGAGGAACAGCATAATAAGAACAGACAAAGAAAAAATGCAAAATGTTTTCAATACCTTGATCGCAACGACAGTTTTGCGATTGAGTAACACCAATATCGAATAGATGGGCATTCAAGTGGCTGCGGCCCAAACGCAGTCTTGTATGCAAAACTGCAGCAATTCTGTTGCCGACATAGTACAATTCTGTTTACTTGAGTGACCGAAGCCCATTTGAAGAAATTTTGTTTTTAAATTCACTTAAAGTAGTAGAGTTCTCAAATCAAGAGGTAATTCGTTCCATAGTTTTATCGTAGAAGGAAAGAATTCTCAAATAATTCAGTTCTGGTTCTGAATTGAGGCAAGTCTGGGGCCTGTCTTGTTATATACCTTCTGTTAAGATTTTGTTCATTGGAAATTATACTATTAGTCATGGTAATATTTTTTTAAAACTTGGACCAAAAACTACCAAATCGAAAGGAATATTTACGCAATCTTGGAGGCAAAGACTGTTGTGACTTTGAAAGATCAATACGACAACTGTAACTGGTTTTCATTCTAAGGTGCGGGGGGGGCGGGGTTTTTCGGTATGTTTGTGTTGTCTTTCCGCGTTCTATATCCGTTTACTGTCTGCATGTATGTAATTTACATTTCAGCACCAGCTCTACTTCCGAATTAACGTACGTGACATGTGGCCAGTGCTGCCTTCTTAAGGACTGCAAGGCGGCAGTTTATTGTAGCCGTCATTTCCAGTACATTTCTTATAGGACAAAAATATTTTGATCGGCAGTGAATGATTTATGACCTGTTTCCAAATTGTAGTTATAAAATGGATGTAGACAGCGTTTTATCTGGTTTATGCTTTAATGTTTTCTGTGGATTTAGTAATATACAATGTATATATACACATATCACTTGTGTTTCATAAACATTAAGATACCATACATTTGTCATACATTGGACAAACTATGGAAAACGGGTCTTAAGCAACGCCATGCAGTCACTGCAAATGGCTTAAGGGATAAATACAGCATGTGAGTGCGGGATATGACCACACTGAACAGCCATAGGGTATGAATCCTTTTCCTTCATGGTAATACAATAAATGTAATCGTAAACTCTGCTTCCTGACAGTATCAGTCGCTCTCCTGCCAGCCGTTGCCCGTCAGACCGTCGAACGTGATTGGTGTGGAGTAAGCATGTAACTGGTAACCTGGTATCCGGATGTATGAACTGGACTGGAACGTGAAAATTACTCCAGGCCTAAATTAAAAGAACTAGAAAAGACAACAGTACAATATACTATATATATACTTTTTTAGAGAATAACTTCAGTATTTGTTTCATCGAAGTTAGTATCATGTCCACTCCACTTACAGTCAGCCATAAATGAAACAACTAAGTTTATAATGAACAGAGAATCCTTTGTCATATTTGACATGTCAACCTAAATACTTGCTTAACATGCACATACTATTATTATGTGACATCAAACATGACCGACAGCAGTTGGTTGTTGTGCAATATTTTGTCGACTAGCATTAAAGTTTAAAGTGATCCTGCAATTTGGGCCAAATGTTGCACCAGCAAAAAGTGAATCAAAGCCAGTTGGAGAAGATAAATTACCTGGCACTGTCTCCGAAGGTGCAAGGATTACATTTCAACGCGTCTCCTTTCCATCTTGTGAAAGTACACTTCCATCACAAGTAAGCCTTTAGGGGGCAGCAGGTTGCGACAGTCGGCAGCTGGCAGCATCCGGCGGCCAGCGGCGCGCTGCCCCCTGCTGCATTCCGCCGCCGAAGATAAGTAGGCGCATTTTGGGATCGGCGGCACACGGCGGCAGGCCCTTTTTGATTGCATTTATGTCGCTCTGCACCGCTGTCTGCCGCTCTCTGCCGCAAGTATTTGAATGCTGACTGCTTTCGAAAGTAAAAAGCCTTTTTAAAAATTACCACTGTTGGTCTGAATGACGGACAACCAAGACTGGAACTTCTGTTCACCTATTCATTTCAGCGTATCTGCATCGGAGTCACAACTTACAGCCGGGATTTCTCGCAAGCGAGCTCGTTCTCGAGAGGTGCTACCAACTAGCGGCTGGTCAAGACACTACATATCTCAGCTGAATCTCAACATATGAAAAGGCTACCTTTAGCAATTGACTTGCTTTTGCTTCGTCACAATTATAAAATAAAATTTTGATCAAAAATTTGCAAAAAGTCCACAACTGAAACTCGAATTACTACAAGGTCTTATATTTACAATTTAAGTTTCCCAAGCATTGTCCTGTTCTCTGAGAATTGTACATCCCCATCAACTGGAGTGACCGATGTAAATGTCATGTTAAATGGCATCAATATGCAGTTTATCTGATACATTAATTTACCAGGAAGGCCATAACTAATTATTTTTACAGTTTACAGGAGTTCCTTATCACTATCCCGTTCTTAACTTTCGCGACCGTTTATTTTAGAAGAAGACTCGTGATTCTTCAAGTTTTTATATGGCGTTATCACGCCATCCTACGGGCAAAATGCAAACCTGCCGCTGAGTTGATCACAGAAACCTTCAAGTTGAACCACTCGACTTTGAAGTCTTAAAGCAAAGACAGGATATGAATAAAGTTGCTTATATGCCACGATTTGTTTTAAAAGAGCATAAGAAATGTAGAAACGCACGTCTTTTGAAGAAATATGCTAGTGTTCAGTACATTTGGAAAATGCATTGATGAACGCTTGTACCATCACCCAAAAACAACGTGCCCTTTTCTCAAAAGGTCGTGCTCAAAAAAAATATATGTATATTATATATATATATATATATATATATATATATATATATATATATATATATATATATATATATATATATATATATATATATATATATATATATATATATATGAAAAATCATTTGAAGACATCCCCTGTGAAACCACCTGGCCATCTGCTTTGAAAATGCAGAGGGACCCACAGGCCCCAATTTTTTTCACAGGTGATGCTGTATCTTTTATTTTTGTGTGTCTGATATTTTATACTTCTTGCTGTTTATTGTTTTCTCTCTATATATTTTTGTTACATAAATTTCGGTGTGTGTTTGCTATTTTTGACCCATGCAATGATGCCATCAGCGAGATTTTGGTAAAACTTAATAGATATGAACCTGTAGAAGGATAACAGAAAAATGATCACTAGGTGTTGATGCTGCATATCTCAGATTAATAATACATTTTTCAATTCAGGTGCTTGCCGGTTGATGCATTCTTTCCTACTGTTTACAATGTAAGTCATGAGGGATTGCGAGTCAAAATACATTTTTGACTTCTAATCTAAAAACGTACATCAGCTCCACTTCATATGTGGCGAGTGTGTATTTTGCATAGGTCTGTACTGAGTATGTTCAAACGGGCACCCTTCAGTATTTTTAATTATTAAAAAATCATTTTTTTTAAATTTATTAAATAAATTAACACATTTAATCATTAATTTTAATGCATTAAATATGTTTATATATTTATTTGCGTATTTCTCTTTTCATTTTATTTTCAGTTTACCTTGCATAGGGTTTTTTTTTTTTTTTTTTTTTTTTTTTTTTTTTTTTTTGGTAACCGTAGACTTGTGTGCGACTTCCTATTGGTTGAATGTCAAGGTCAGCTGCGGACGGGCTGCTTATGATACCTGAAGAAAAGAAAATGTCGAGCGGCCATATTGGTTCTTAAGGGTTGACATGGCTGCAAATTGTCAAAATAACCCCCCAAATGGATTTCTTGACCTCGAATTAGCCCGTTGCGACTATTTCCACATTTCCCTTGGTACCAAATCTAATAACTTAGGTACTACTTTATTGCAGGTGCTAATTATCATAAACTATACTAATTACAGGATTGTGATCACTATTAATAATATTTCCTCACCAATGCAATGCCAGAGCTGAGTCCCCTACCCTCAAAATATTAGGATTGTTGTAAAATATCCGTGTCTAGCTCATACAGGTCTAAAGCCGTTCACTGTGTCTGAGAAAAAATATCCAGCGACCATCTTGGTTGTGAAGGTAAAAATGCCAGCCAATTGTCAAAATAACCCCTAAAATGGATTCCTGACCATCAAATAATCCAGTTGCGACTACTCACACGTTTCTTTCTGTTCTTTTGTTAACAGGTTGTGTACTTCTTTCTTCCAGGTGTCAATTATCATAATATATGCCAATAAGATAAATCTGAATATAGAGACAAAGTGTCTCTTTCGATTTGATTTTCGTTTTGCCCCAAAAGGAAAATTGGATCTGGAAGATTAAACCTTTCAGATGAGAAGAATCACCTTTAGCTGGTGCAGTACACAAAGAGACACAGGTTCCTTTCAGTTTTAGTAGAGAGGTTTTCTCAGCAGTGCCGCTAGGCCTGCAACATTGCAGCATCATGGCACACATTCAACAGAGACTGGTATCAACAAACTGAGGTCGTCATATCTCCCTGCAATCCCCATCCCTCTCTGTCTTGAACACAAAGCTGCTTAGATACGATGGTGTTAGGGACATGCTTACTTTACTAGAGATTAATGGAGGAGTGCGATGCTGTTGGACGAGTCATGATTTTGCCTCAATTTCTATGATGGGAAATACGGGTTAGACATATGTCTTTATAGAGATTTGTGGACGCAACAGAAGCGCTATGGAGGAAGGAGCATCATAGTGTGCAGGCAATCATGGTGACAGGAAGTACAAAACACTCCAGCCTAAATGAGACTCTGATGGGCAAGCGCTGCGTGGATAAGATCTTCCTAACAGCGACTGAATGGTTCCAGCAACATCCTGGGCTTCTGTTCCAGAAAGACAATGGCCACATACTGCATGTTGTCACGGCCAGCCCGATCACCTGACCTGTCCTCTACGTTAGCAATTATAAGACGTACTTGACCATCAAGTCAGGAAAGAGTACAACGAACCTGCACTTACCCTGGATCAACTGGTCCCTGGCAACTAGCACAGCAGCTCACAGCGAAATAGAACCAAATGCCGTGGGATGAGATAGCTAAGCTTGCCAACAGCATGCCAAAGAGAGCCCAGGCTTGCTTGAAGACGTAGGGTGGTTGCACCCACTACTGATGCGCAAAGCCTTCAGAGAAAAGGGTCCCTCTGAGGACAACCACATTTTCCCAAAAGAGGAAATAAATCAATGGCACAATAAAACAAGCAAACTCTACACACATCCATTAAACACAAACCGAATGTTGAAGGGCCAGGAGTATGTATGTATGTATGTATATGTACATATATATATATATATATATATATATATATATATATATATATATATATATATATATATATATATATATATAAGTATGTATATATGTATGTATATATATATATGTTTATATATATATATATATATATATATATATATATATATATATATATATATATATATATATACATATATATATATATATATATATATGTCAAGTACTTTTGCAGGATTTACAATTAGGTACAATCTTTGGAGCATTAGCAACGGTCCTGAAGACTCATTAAAATGCCTCATGCTTCACCATAATTGTGCCGATCGTACAGAACTAAAAGAACATTTTATAATCCATCATTTAGTGCCTGACGCTCTTGAATTTCTAACCTGGTTACGTTTCTCAACAGCCACTAGGTTATTTCTTTTCTCATAATTTACACAGTGTTGTCCATATTTATATTTGAAGTATTTTGTGCCTTTCCCCATATTTGGGGGTCAAAGAATATATATATATATATATATATATATATATATATATATATATATATATATGTATATGTATATATATTTATATATACATATATGTATATGTATATATATGTATATGTATATATATTTATATAAATGTATATGTATATATGTATATATATATATATATATATATATATATATATATATATATATATATATATATATATATATATATATATATATATATATATATATATATATATATATATATATATATTGAACCATTTCCCCAGGTTTCATTCCGTTGCAGTTTGCCCTGTAGAACGTAATGGTGCACTAGTTCAGATAAGGTCGAATCGGTCAAACTTAGTTTATGTTGATTTATCAAAAATTGTATGACATCTGATTTCGTGTACACATCATAATTGCTTTACATGCCATTATGTGCCCCAAATTTCAACAAAATTTAATTTTTTGACCGTGGATTGCGATTTAAATTCGTAGAATTGGACAGATAGCAAAATCTATAACGGATTGTTCCCTTATTATATTTTTCCCGCATTTACTGATTCGAATTTTTACTTCAGGTATAAGGACAGACTTGCCGACCTACTTGTTTGTCAATGGCAAATATTTATGTTGCTCACGGACACCCAGTTCCGAAAAATGTGTGACTGATGGCAAGGTTGCAGCATGCTACCTTCCCACGTAAGTTGCCTTGCCTGCACTGCTCATCGCCGTTGTTGGTTCAATTAGTTACCATTTGTGGCAAAAACAGTTTTAAAGAAGACACCATCGGCCACTGCTTTATCATATCACACCCGTCCACCATTTTTTTTTTTTTAACTTTCAATGTGGACAATTATCATTCCATTTTTCCGCTCAGAATTTACATACGGTTTCTGAAAAACAGGTGTTTGGACACTCTTTAAGCAGGGTGGGCAGCGGAATCCAGGGGAATGTACATTTGCGCCCCTTCTGTCTGCCTTTCCGTTCTTAAGTCAGGAGATGATTGCCCATGCCATATTCCTTTTAACGTACTACTCCGAAACATAAAACTTCCAAAATTTTTGGGAAAAAAATGTTAATCTGGCATGATTAGAAACTCTGCATAAAGCAGATAGTTTAAAAGATGACAAAGGTACGGTCTGATGTACGCCATTCTTTTCCCAGAGTGTCTCGGCTCACATGTAGATTGATTTATTCTTTAAACAGATTTGATCCTGCCGGGAAAATACATGGAACGGACACGGACTGGAATGACTTATGCAAAGCTATCTGTACAGTAATGGGAAAGCAGTATGGCGGGAAATATCACGTAAGTCTAATACACACACACACACACACACACACATGTGTATATATATATATATATATATATACAGAGAGAGAGAGAGAGAGGGGGAGAGAGAGAGAGAGAGAGAGAGAGAGAGAGAGAGAGAGAGAGAGAGAGAGAGAGAGAGAGAGAGAGAGAGAGAGAGAATCAGTGGCTCAGTGCCAGGTACCATTTTTTCTCATTAGGGCGCAGTTTTAAATGGAACTCGCCTCAAGACCTCTCTAATTTTATCAGCTATAAGGTCTGCTTCATGCGTGACGTGTGCCTTCCTCTTCAGGATCCATACCCCACCGCGAACAACACCTTGCACTGAAATTAATGCTGCATGTTGCTGGTGCCCGTGCCAGATCAATGTGAATTCGAAAAAGAGAAGATAAGATAATAAAATATATATTGAACATCCCTTTGAATACAGTTTAGAATTATTAGAACATAAACTGGGTCACTTTAAAACGAAAATTCATTAGTCTACGTGTTCTTGCCCTTTGGGCGTGTAAACACAACATATAAAACAGCTTCGTCCAGATCCGCACATTTTGAATGTTGACAAAATATCAGGTTCAAAGTCAAAAATTAAAAACATATATATTTTCAGTTGATATGTATAATTTACTAGCATGAATATGCTATGCATCCAGAATTTTGGAATTTTATCCAGAAATTGGTACTGCATGGCTAAACCTGGAATATATATATATATATATATATATATATATATATATATATATATATATATATATATATATAGGATGTAGTGCTTTCTTTTTGGGGAAATGTTTTAATATGAAACAAGTGTATATACTGCCTTCTAAATGTATGAAATACCTGAAACAAACTTCTGCAAAATTTGGAAAATAATCGATAATTTTATTCTGAGTACATATAAACGTGTCAAATATTCTCCCGAAACACTGTGACCAGTTTTTTGGCTGCGAAGCAGAGAGGAAAATGCCCCCTCCGCTGCCATTCTGACTTGACTTTTGTCAACCCTACCTTGTAGACAGATTCACAAGGCTGACCTCACCCCCTCTGTATGCATTATTACGTGATGAATACATAGTGTGAACTGGCCATCCATGTTTAACTTGATCCCAAATAGATGGGTCTTGCACAGATTTTATTATAATTCCAGCATGGCTTCTCATTTAGAGTATATAATAATAAGAAATCTATATTCCATACATTTGGAGACCACTTAATTATATACATATAACATATTTTTTAAACTTACTAGTAAAAAAATCAATGATAACTTAGCAATATTGCAAAGGATGAAGCAAACGACATTTCAACTAATTATTATAGGTGACCGACTTTAATCAGTTTTTAAATAAGTTCACTTCATAGTCGGAAGGACTTGACGTATCAGTGGTCACCACGACTTTGTGATTGTTGGGTTAAGCCTAGAAATGGAAACTTCAAAGAGCAATATTTTCATGATAAAGAAATTAGGCGTGATTGACTGAAAGTTGTGGGTGGTAAATCACTTTGCATGTACTTCACTTGAGAAGATCGAAGTACACACTGTGAGTTCTCGATTGGGTCCTTATGTTTACCTAACATACCACAATCGGCCGAAAGTATGTGTTTGTGGGATCACGGTCTTAGCCAGCGCCAAATTATATATAAAGATCTTATTAGTAAAAAAACAAATATCCTTTTTCAGGCGAAATACACCAGTATAACTCCCAACTGGGCATACCGTGGTTCTAATTGGATTGCACGACCGGCTTCATATGCAAGATATTTTGAATGTCTCTGGATATAAATGCTCTGCAGCACAACGTAAACAGAAACTACGACTTTTTTTGTCCCCCAACGTAATCTGAGAGATGGAATAAAATGAGAGCACAAAAGTAAAGATATGCCTTGCGTCGTTATACAATGGACTGCTTACTCACTTGTTTGTATTGTCCTTTATGAATCTCACTGCATCACTACAAATAATTGCATAAATTGTGTCTCCATACCCAGCAATTAATTTGTGTGTTATTCCGGTCTGGTGGATTTCCCGGAGCTTCAAAGAATATAGTATTGGTGTTAGCCATGTGTACACAGTTCCTGCAGTGTGGTATGTTGTACTCTGTGCTTCCTGCTTGCCACAGATTTCGTCATGTAAGACGTTTTCGTTAAAGTGCAAGGCTATTATATTTATGTACGTGCCGCCTCATTACATAATGTTATGTCATTTAAAGTACTGTTCCACTGTTTGTTGCCCCCACATTCCACAGGGCGTTTTTACAAAACAATGTCAGCACAGGTGAGAGATAAACTCAAAAAAGGCTAATAAAACTGCAGCGGTCGGAATCAGGAGGTCTCCAGGCACAAGGCTAAGATAGCAAAAGTTTTGCTGGTAAGTGTTGACAAAAAGGGTTACTTAAACACTGCTCAGGCGACCGACCAATCAAATAGATCTAAAGGGACCATGGCATGTTAGCTGCGGCGTGATATGTTGACAGAAAGAATTAGGAATGTTATCTTCCACTTTCTGCAGATCTTCCTTCCTACTTTTAGTGCGCCTCAAATTGTAATGTTGCTGTTTCCAATCAGTTTCAATTGATTGCATAAAACCTGTTTTGCACATTCATTTATCCTCATAAATACCGCAGATACCCAAGTCTGTTTGTCTTAATTGGTAGTCCAGGTACTCGGCTTCTCAAACGTCAGTGCAATATCATCTGGTCATATTTGTCATATTTTCATCTGTGCCATTTTTGTCATAATATTATAATAAATATTTAAGAACTGGAGCATGCTGAAATTAATGATTTTTTGATACATTGGAATACAAGAGAAGAGACACAGTATTGACTTTGAAACAAGTGTACAATACGTTCAGCATGGTCGAGGTGTGACCAGGTGCGAGTTACCACTTCCAAGTGACCTGTGTTCGCATTTCCCAGTTTTGGACAACTCACTAAATCATGCCCACTCTCATAGAGAAATGAGTATGTCCAAAGCTAATACGTCATCAGTAAGCACCCGCCCCTCCCACTCCCTGGTAATCAGCAGAAGGGTTGCAGCTCTAATCCACAATTGGTGGATATATTACTATGAACTGGATCCTTCATCGGTAATAAAGCTCAATTAACATTATATTATTATTATATCAAATTCGTAAACATTTGCACAAGTACAAGCATATTTTGATCATAAGGTCTTATGTATTTGGAAAATGTTACGTAGGAAGAATTTTATAAAATTGAGACAGTTTACAGCAGTTAAGTCATGATTATAAAGTACTTGTTCATGATCCACCTTTACTGCAAAAATAACTGCAAAGTAACCGGTCTGGTTTAATTTAACACCATAACTGATGTTGCATGGAACTTGAGATAAAGTTACTTGCTCATCTGAGTTGAAAAAACGTGACATACCCAAATATAATTATGTCCCTCTAATACACTGTAGTTTTGCCAATTAAAGCACTCGACTTAACTTGGCATGATGAATGCGCACATTCACTGAATGCACCAAATAAAAATGTGCCAAAATGGCGCTCTGGATGTACATGCACAGGCGCAACTATCGATACGGGGCTACATCCAAACACAACAGAATGTTAAAATATAGGAAACATGCAGTTGCGCTACTCAAAGTGTGCAAAGTTTTCCAAGGACCACAGTATTTATGTCAGTGTGAATAGTGAGTCAAGCTGATTAATGATTAACATGGTTATATAGAAAAGTGAGGCAGGCAAATATCTGCGTTGACAAAATTACCACTAAAATAATAGTAGTTAAAGGACAACTGACAAGTGGAATAGAATTGGCAACCGCAAAATAACTGGCCGCTGGAATAGATGGTAATAAACAGAAACCACCACAGTGTGACGCATGATAATCTTAAGTAGGAACGAACAACTATTGAAAATGCCAAATAACATAAACATCTCGGTTTGTTAGTACAAGCAAACTTGTCATGGAGTTCACATATCAATTGTATTTGTTCTAAAGCTATAAAAATTGTAGGAGTTTAACGTACTCTACAGGAAAACTAAACTGACGTTTACTTGACATTTTCTACTTTTCGTTTCTACGCCCACTCTTGGAATAAGGAAACGTAGTATTCACTAATTCATCGCGAGCCAATGAAACAGAACTGGAAAATGTGCAACTGGCAGCGGCCCTTGCAGTAACGGGGACAAGGCGTTTTACTAGTCACAGTCACATTTACAAGGAGACAGGATGGGAAACATTGACTGTTCGAAGGGACAAGCAGAAATTAGTACTAATGTACAACATTTTCAATGAGATTTTCAGTCAATGTACCTGAATAATTTGCTTCCGCAAACAGTAGAGAGTAGGACAAGATACAATGTCCGCATGCATTCTAAATTCACTCTTTTTCAAACCGGTACAGATCCGTTTAGTAACTCTTTTTTCCGTCAACCATAATGCTGTGGAACAGGCTACCGATTGAAGTCAAAAGGAACGAGTCTGTACAAGAATTTAAATTTAAACTGAAAAAAGACAGATCAAAAGGAATACTTTGTATTATGTTGGAAAAAGGGATAAAATATAGTGCTTGCGCAGTTATGTGCGGGATCTAGTTTTCTGAATGCTGATTAGCTTAAAATAGGTGTAGTTTCAACAGCACGGTTTTACTGCGGCACAGAAAACGAAGATATTTTGCACCAATTTTTTGGAGTGTCCACACATACCGTCCAACGAATTCTTTACATAACATAGCAATACTTCATGCCTGTCACACAGTTAAAACTTAAAACGGACCATAAAACAGCAACATTTCTACTGAACTGTTATTGTTAGGTATATGCAAGGAACAAAATAATTTCCATAGCAAGTGTTCCATTTATTTTTCCATGGTAGGGGATCACAAAACCGTGATGTGACTTCACAATCTGTGTTATAAAATCTGATGTGAATCTTTCTGATGTCTGGGTTTTTTTATGTATTGTCCTGTAACACGTCCAGATGTGTTACATTTTTCTTTTCTTTTTTCACCACAGGGGGTCATATAGGGCATTGTCTGCTGCCCAGTCGTTCTTTCTTTCAAGAAATAAGACAGGTTTAAACCAATAGGATTAGCCACTTTGCAGAGCCGTGGTAGCTGGCTAAGAATTTGCGGCTGAATGCAGAACTGGCGGTTGGAGTAAAGCTAGAAGAACAAACAGCTAGAGCAAAACTGACAGCTTGGCAGGGAAAATAGCAGCTATGATTGAAGGTGCAGTTGGCTAACAACTGGCAGCCGGTATGGAAAATGCCACCTATAATAGAACTTGCAGCTTGCTGAGAACAGGCAGTTGGACTACACCGGTAGCTTGGCATGGAAAATGCCAGCTATAATCAAACTGGCAGTTGGGTGAGAACAGAAAGCTGGACTAAAACTAGCAGCTTGGCAGCCAAATTGGCTGCTATGATGGAACAGGCAGCTGGCTGAGAATTGGCAGCTAGGTATGGAAAATGACAGCTATAATAGAACTGGCAGCTGAATGAGGACAGGCAGTGGACCAAAATTGGCAGCAGTGCATGGAAAAATTCCATACTAGAATTGATAGCTGGCTGAGAACGGGCAGCTCAAGCAAAACAGGCAGCTGGGCATAGAAAATGGCAGCTGTTATTGAACCGACAGCTGACTAAGAACAAGCAGGTGCACTAAAGTTGGCATCTGGGCATTAAAATGGCAGCTATAATAGAACTGACATGACTTGATGTCATTTCGACCAACCTATATTAGTTCTGGCATCGAAAATTAGAAACCCAATTGATTTTAATATGTACAAGACGATATGATGTTTAGAAAACATGTGTTTCATCTCCGGGAATAAGATGGTAGACAGTCAGCCCCATCCCCACCCGTATGACAATTTAGGGGGGGGGGGGGGGGAATCCATGATCTAAGTGCTCGCAAAGACCAGACAGGAAGCGTGCAAAAGAAAATGGTGGTAACTAATGACAGGTCCCTTTAGAATTGGCAACAGACAACTGGCAACTGCCAGCCAAGATAACAGACGTGATATGGTGGTTGTTGTTTAAAAATTTGAGTCTACGTGTTCTTTTTGCTAACTTCAGATAACTTAAAGGGATGGCTATTCAATAGTTTTCATTGTAATACATAATTGAGCTCTTTGTGGCAGAGTTAATTTTCCTACAGGATAAAGTCCAGCAAGCATGTTTTCAGCTACGTTTCTGCATGTGATTAAAATGCATACCCTAATGTTCATCTATTACGGGGTAAAATTTTATCTCAATTTTAGGTGTCATATCAACTTAGTTTGTTCAACATTCATGACTGTTTATATATTTAAGAAATCGAAAGAACGAAATTAAACATAGTTGAGGTGGCTGTGCATAATCAAACTTGCGTCCATATAGAATATTGCTTTTTAAATTCGACTGATAGAGCAATTAACTGAACAGATGATTATTTCAATCTTATTTTTGCTTTATCGGAATTTTTTGCTTGAAATATTAGCATTAGACTAAAATATAAAAAAATAATACACTCCAAAAAATGCACACAGAGGCCCAGACGGACACCCACCCACATGCAAATGCCAAAATACAACTTCCACCATGTGTGCTGCTCAGAATCCTGTCAGAAAAAGTGCAATACATCATGAAAAATTGCCAGATCAGGCGTGTTTCAACAGGTATATACAAATTTCAATGATGATTAGTTTGAATCACTTTAAATATATCTGAAGGCGGTGTTGCTAACATGTATATTAAATAATAGTACATCCTTAATCAAATTGAAGGTTATATGAATAGATGGTTAGATGAACAGACAGACATAGATGGACAGACGGATAGATGGATATATAAAAAGAGATACAAATGCATTAGACAAACACACAGCATAAGGATAGATAGATGCATAGACAGATAGATAGGGAGGCGAGTTGGTAGACAGACATCCAGAGAGATAGATAGAGAGATAGATACATAGATAGGTAGATAAATAGGTAGGTAGGTGAGTAGGTAGACAGATAGATAGATAGATAGATAGACAGACAGACAGGTCGGTTGGTCGATCGATGGAAAATAATAATAATAATAATAATAATAATAATAATAATAATAATAATAATAATAATAATAATAATAATAATAATAATAATAATAACAATAATAATAATAATAACAATAACAATAACAATAACAAAAACAATAATAATAATAATAATAATAATAATAATAATAATAATAATAATAATAATAATAATAATAATAATAACACTTTTCTTCGGAATACTACCTCGTTACAACGGGGGCATCAAGAAAACGGGGTTATTTCATGGTGCATTCATACATTGCCTTTGAATTCGTGTGTAAAAGACTAGTATAAACTATAAAAGTTAGAGTGTTCAGATTAACCCCGTTAAATTACATAAATAATGTACATACATGCATGATATAATAATATAAACCTCATCTGACAAAATATACGTGTACAATTCTGAAAATCGCAAACTACTTCCCTTACTTTAAAAGGTATCTGCACAACACCTAATCTGTAGAGATTTTGGGGAATGACATATTGTAGAGACATACAAAGGCGAAAACAGAAAAAAGAAATAAAAAAAATAAAGATAAATAATATTTTAAAAAGCAAACACGAAAAGTCGAAATTATGACAAATACGTATTTTGGCATATAAGTGCCATCAACAAAAACCTCTGCGCGAAAAGTAGAAAACTAGGAAGCAAAAACACGGATGACAAAAATTGAAACTAAGAAAACTAGAACCACGAAAAGTCAAATACTCGAAAAGTAGTAACGCGAAAAGTAAAATACTGGAAAAGTAGGAACACAAAAACCAGAATATAAGAAATCTAGAAGGCGAAAACTAGAAAAGTAGAAGGCGAAAACTGGAAAAGAAGAAGAGTGGGAAGCGAAAACAGGAAATAAGAAGACAAAAACAAGAAAAGACGCTATCAAGAATACTAAAATGCAAAAGAAGGATAAGAAGAGTAGAAAAGAAAACATCACACCTTTATATCATCGCATAAAAGTGCCCTCATCTCTCAGGGATTTTTGATGGCACTCTTATGCCACCATACATACGGCACGTACATTCCAAATTTACGCCTCTCGTCTCGTCCGCGTGCTCAACGAGGGGCACACGGGGGAGACAAGTTGAAGGGCACGCCACTAAACAGCACAGACGGAGGAGCCATGATGCAATAACCGTGGACAGTGCACTAAGCTATTGTTTCACATAGAAAGCGTTCAGTTACTTCAATATAATTTTGAACTGATAAAAAGGTACGGGTGTTTTCCTCTAGGGAACATTTACCATGACCATACAAAACAGTACTGGTAAAAACCGTGCTACCGAACTGATGGAAGTGTGGAGGATATCGCAGGCTATGACATAGCGTGGGCAGGTTAGGAAATAGAAGCAAATGCTTTCGGTGGTGGCGCCGCAGATCGACTGTTTGGATGCAGTTAAAGGAGTCACAATATTGTAACTTTGTGGCCACAAAGGGGGGGGGTAATTATAACAGCTGTCTTGCAAACCCAACTAGCTAATTAGAAGCTCCATTTTATTGCTAACATCCCATGATTAGTATTCTTTGTGTCGCTGTTCCTCACCGAAGCAGGCGAGTCTGTGGACCCTCACATTGGCCTGAAAGTTGGAGTGTACATATGTGTGGATAGTAGCATCATTTTGACAGCATAGCAGGCGTGCACTAGTTACAACAAATGACAAAATAAAACTATGCGTTATTCAACAGTTCTTTGACGGAGGCACATTGCATGGTGGCCTTGGAGTATGGGTAAGTCCCCTAAGCCTTTCTAAGGTAAGTATTTAAGTCTGTTCGTCGCACCACACACATGTACTCATGACAGTGCATATATATTACGTATTGAATTGTAAACATATTTTTCTAAATTGGAATGCCAGTAGCATACAATGTGTAGCTAATATACCGGTTTTCCAGAGGCGAAAATACACAATATATCTATATTCCTCAAGTTCCTGTGTCCCACGTCGACAAATACCAGAGTTACTGCACATGTTCAAGCCAGTGACCACCCTGAGCCACATACAAATTAAAAGCATTGTGTGGTCATATTTGATAGAAATTGACTTTTAGAACTTGAACTCTTCAATACGTAAAAATATCGTAGTGAAGTGTTGCCCAATTGTCATTTTTGTACGCAATTCAAGTCAATTTTTGTATCATTTTCTTACTTTATTTCAAAATAAGTCTAAGAAAGCTAGCTGTGAGTGGTTGTGATGATTTGTCTATAACAAGCGACCACTGACTGTCATCTGATCCATGTAAATAAATTGATGATTTTGTTACGAATTTGAACACCTCACGTGCAGTCATTTGGATCCCAGATTGCACCAAACTTTTATTATCAATTAAGGCCCATGTTTTTCAAACTTTATAACTGATCCATGTGAACAGCCATGCTTCTTTGCCCACTCCCTCCCGTTTTGCCTCTGGGGGTCCCGTGTCACTTACCAACAAAAGCCGTTTGTGAGTGCTTCGAAGGTTTCTGTGTCCTGTTTCCCTTTTCAACTTCATTACGCAAGAACCTTACCAACCTTCTCCCTCTAAAAAGGCCGTATTCGATTCGCCCCAAGCCGGTTTGTTTTGTGGAAAACTGGCTCGAGGTGATTAAACGAATGACAAGCTTTGCATGGTTTTAAACTGCCCATTCGTGTAACCAGTTTCAGTTTATTCTCGGCAAACCGTTTCCCCAATGGGTTTGATAGTTTGGTAAAACCACTTTCGGTTCTTGGTCAAACGAACAGCCAGTTCGGTAAAACCGGTTTCGGCTCGACTAAAGGTTTGTTGAATCGAATGCTTGTACGCGGCAACAAGCTTGCTTCAAAGATTGAGACGAGCGTGGCGCAATCATTGACAGGTGCGTGGCCAAGTGTGGCCCGAATTCTGGACAAACTCTATAAGGCGGTATGTGCTGCCACAATATAAACTGCAGTTGATGAAACATGTAAACGATCCCTTCCAGCCGTTTTGAAGGTAAGTTTACGATTTCTCGGTCAACAAATTTCCATTGACTTCGAGTGAGCTACTTCGATGAACTTGATTATTTTCATCGTGATGACAACTTTTTTAAATACACTTCTAAAGGACTCAGTGGATCATTGCTGCCATACATTTTGTGAAGTTGAATGTGTTATGTTGTAGGGCACTACCAACTAGGTATGGACTGACAGAAAAGCCGAAAGTAAAACTGTATTAATATTAAGGGGCTGTCTGTAAAGCTTGGCATATATAGCGTCGCGGTATCTTATTCTACTCTCCTTTCTAAAATATTGTCGTTAAAATATATATATAAAAACACACTCACACACATTTTCTTTTAGATATTAATCTATACTTTCATTATGTGAAGGGAAAAGTCATCATTTTCTCATTATTTGAAGTTATAGGCGATATATTACAAAGGGGTCTACTTCAGAGGTTTTCCGGGCCTACAAACCATAGTATTTGACGTAAAATATTCAAATTTGGTAGAATAAAACTCTGATGTAATGTTCAGGAACTTTTTTCTTAGTTTTTCTTTAAAAACAAAAGGAATGATTTTTGTTTCATTCATAAAAAGGCACTGTTTTAATCTTCCCCTTTGTGTAATTCAATATTGAAAAAGAAATTACTAAAAATATAAGAATATCTACAAACGCCAGATACCGTTCCAAGGCAAGAATGTATATTTTTATTCCATCAAAATCGGTTAAACCATTTATGAGCAATCTGTTGAAAACCTCTCAGAAGTCAGACGCAAATTAGAAATGTGAGAAATTATAATTTAGGTCTAATTGACTCTCTGGCAGTGGTAAACTGGCCATTGTGGAAAATGTACTCACTCTCTCTGATTGATACTTGTCTTGTGAGAAGTACTCTTATAATATTATAATTTTAATGCTGTCATAAAAATGTATCTTTTAAGTCCTTGTTTAAAAAGGAATCTTTGAAGGTTTTCCACGAGAAGATCACAAAGATGTGGTTTCCCAATAGCTGCTTTCAGTCGCTAAAATAACAGATGAGGGGTGCCCATTGTTCTCTCATTAGCCCACCGGTCCATTGTTCTCTCATTAGCCCACCGGTCCATTGTTCTCTCATTAGCCCACCGGTCCATTGTTCTCTCATTAGCCCACCAGTCCATTGTTCTCTCATTAGCCCACCGGTCCATTGTTCTCTCATTAGCCCACCGGTCCATCGTTCTCTCATTAGCCCACCGGCCCATTGTTCTCTCATTAGCCCACCGGTCCATTGTTCTCTCCATAGCCCACTGTCCCATTGTTTTCCCAAACCTATGAGCTGCTTGATCACTTCCCATTGCCTAGTAGACCCAAGTATGACTGACAACTCATTTACATTCTGTTGTCAATACAAAACTATGTGGGTGTTTGGCCCCAAACAATGATTTCTTTAGCTCTAAAATTCTCATAAAAATAGACATTTTGCAAAGCCAACATCCGGCCACATTATAGATTGTTACCTTCTGCACAAAACCATTTCTTGAATTTCTAAAATTTATACTGCAAAATAACTTTACAGACGGCCCCTCAATTTAGAAAGGGACAAAGAAATAAAGAAAGAAATAAGGAAACAGATAGACCGTCAAACGGAAAGAAAGAAAGAAAGAAAGAAAGAAAGAAAGAAAGAAAGAAAGAAAGAAAGAAAGAAAGAAAAAAGAAAGAAAGAGAAAAAGAAAGGAATAAAAACTTATTTCAATCAAGCTTTTTCAGTCTCCAAAATGAAAACTTATAATGGATGTAGCTATGCCTATAGCTCACCTCAATTATTTGCGGAGAGTGATTTACTAGTGTAAAGACCTGACAGCACATGATAATTTGATTACTAGAATTTGAACATCTCCACGCTTCAAAAATGATTTTTAGCATAGCTAACTTTTCACTTCTTTTCCATAACCACAGGCCATATTACCTTCACACATGGTGAGGATGTACATTGGATGGGTCTCTATACCCACCTGTTCAAATGGTCATGGTTTTCTGTTCCTTTTTTCTTTTTTTTTTTTTTCTCGGGCGAGGGGGGGGGGGGTGGCATCAAACCAAAAAAAATCGTCTTCTCCGAAACCTCAAATGCAATCGCTTCTTGGGACCTCTAGACTTCAATTTGTTCACCAAGTGGCGCTATGATTTCTTTAGCTCAGCTGACTTGCCAGTCAGCTAAGCTTTCGTGAGGACCCGTCATCCCTCTGTCGTCCATAATTTACATTTTGGACTTCTTCTCAAAAACTGTAGGCCAGATTCACTTCAAACTTGGTAAGGGTGTGCCTTGGGTAGGTCTCTATCAAGTTAGTCCAATTGGGTACGTTCTAGTGATTTTTTTTTGTTTTTTTTTGTTTTTTTTTTTTGTTTTTTTTTTTGTTTTTTTTTTTTTTGGTTTTTGTTTTTGTTTTTGTTTTTGTTTTTTTTTTTTTTTTGTTTTTTTTTTTTTTTTGTGTTTGTTTTCTTTTTGTTTTTTGTTTTTTTGTTTTTGTTTTTTCTTTTTTTGGGTGAAACCTTAACACATGTTCTCCAAAACTGTTCCGCCAGTTGTTTTAAAATTACATAGGAACTCTCCTGGGAGCCCCCAGACCTGAATTTTCATCCGCTGGAGCTGCTATTTTTTTCTTCTATTTTTTCATGATTTTTCTGTGTGTTTTTGCGATTTCCGATTTTTTTCGAGACCCATTACTCAGATTAAGCAGAAAATTAGTGTATATGTTCCTACTGGAAGGGTCAAACAACATTGTTTACCAGGTGGCACTGCTGTGAATTTCTGATTTTAAATGATTTTTTTTTTTAATTCGGGTACTTATGGGTAAATGCACATTTTCTATTGATTACTGTGTAAGTCAATGGGCATTCTAATGCTAAATCACATTTTTCACTTCTCTGAAACCACCATCCAAATTCACTTCAAACTCCGTTGCAATGTACCTTGGGTGAGTGTCTACCAAGTTTCTTCAAGTGGTCATGCGCCAGTGATTTTTAGAATTTTTATGATTTTTTTTTGGGGGGGGGGATCTTTAAAAAAAGTTTTAACGGGAAAGTTGAACATGGGAATTTCTTGTTATGGTTTTAACTTACATAAGTTTGGCAAGATTTGTGTCAAACTTGGTAGTTATGTTACTTTGATAAGTGTCTACCTATTTTGTCCTATCACAAATTAATAAAGCCACAAGTTTGATGAATCCCTCGGTCAGCTGAGTATGGGCTTCTGACAGCCATCTTGTTTTTGTTAGTTTTTTTTTTTTTTTTTATTTATTTATTTTTTATTTTGTTCACATATGGCTTATTCGTAAAAAAATTATTGTCCAAAACCGCCTAGCTAATTGCTCGGAAATTGCATAGGGGCACTTCTGTACATATTCAGACCTGATTTTCTCACCAGGTGGCGCTGTTATAATTTTCGAAAGGCAAAGAAAAAAGCGGGCCTTCGCCGTTCTCGTGATATATATGGATCTGGAACAGTGTAAAAGCTCACAACCTCTATTATAACTATTAGCCGGAGGACACAACCCACAGCACAGCATAGGCAATGAAGTGTTTATCAAATAGTTTAGAAAAAAAACATTAGCCATATTTATATATTTCAACCCCAACGAGAGCAAAGCTAATAGCAGCAAAAGGAAGGGATTTTGACCCCCCCCCCAAAAAAAAAAAGAAAAGACCAAACCACTTAAATTCAAGTTTCTGCATGATGCCTATGTTTTCACTTACAGGTATCTGATTGCACAGGTTTATGACCCCGTATAAGGGGTAACTTCAGTCTAAAAATTGGGGACCTTCCCCTAATTACAAGATCACAAAGCCCCCCCCCCCCCGCTTTGCATTGCAGGTTCGGCACAATAACTCAAGACGTGTTTGAACTACGACTTGCAAGCTGCACAGGTATTCCTCTGTAAGTGCTACCCTAAGTTTTGAGATGGATGACATTGATTTAATTTCCAAGGTGTCTTGCCCATCTGACCTGAACTTGATTTTTACATGCTAGCTTCAGGTAGTCATGCTATGCCCCGGTTAACTAGGGCTTCTTTCCCCGTTTGGGCCAAATAAGTGGATCGTTTTCATACAAACCTAAGCAAAGTCTATATTTCTGGAATAGCCAGGATCAACAGATCTTAAGTAAAATGAAATTGTGATCCTTTGTTAACATTTGTTGTGTAAACATCCTTTACTTCCATCTGAAATAAAGATTGCCACGTGATACGGGAATACAAATGTGGAAATTACTTGTTACTACTGGCTCAACGAAATTATACTGTTTTCACTGAGTTCCTCCCAACATCACTGGCTAAAAACAGCGTTCAGAAAAAAAAAAGATTACCCTCGGCACTCACGATATTTTTCCTTAATTCTACATTTTAAAAATAATTGAAACTTTGCAGTATAACACTTTATATACAATTTCCAAATTGTTGTCTATGAAATGAAAGAGCAATTTTGGATGTGTTCTTGGGGTAAGTTCTGGTGACAGACACCACTGCACTGTGCGCCCCTCAGAGAGCCTTCAAATAGATACTTCAAAAGTTTCATGACAAGTTTAAGGGGAAGCTGGTTTTCAATAGGAATGTGATCCATTATGATGTGCATCTCTGATAAAAAATTAAGTGAAGCTGCAGCGGATCCTTGTTGAGAAATTATGGTAATGTTGTCCCCTAGTGCGCCACTCAGACAGCCTTGAAATAAATACTTTAAAGTTTAATTAAAAGCTGATAAATACCAAGAGGAAGCTGGTTTTTCAAAGGCACCTGGTTCATTATAAGATGCATCTCTGACAAAAGTTTAATAAAGGTGCGGTCAATATTTGTGAGATACCTCGGTAACGTCGTCAAGGTTGACGCCACTCAGACGGCCTTCAAATAAATACATTTAAAGTTTCAAAATAATTAGAGAAAGCTGGTTTTCGATGTACAGCTTCGGTGACAATATTTTGAGATATGACGGTAACGTCGACAAGACAGACGGACGGAAGGAGACACAGGGGACAACAATAGCCTCCGGCACTTTGAATGGAAAAATGCCTCCCATAGATTTTCTTTATTGGTGTTTGTTTTGGAATTATAAAGGGCTAAATCTCACAAATCCAAATGTACAAAAGCAGAAATTTCAAAGCACAGTAACTGCAAAACAAACACAGATAAAACACTTGTATATGACGCTTTTTTAGCCACAAATGTGGCCAGTAACTACCTGACAACATTTTGCAGTTTAATAAAATCATTCAGACCTTATTTCCGCTTTTGTTTATCGGTTTCATTCTGTGCTTTCTGATCAAAGAAATGGTTTAAACAATAATTTAAATCAAAACGTTAACGTTACAATTTTTATTTGTTTGCAACCTATTGATCATGACCTTTCCAAAAGTGTATACTTTGGTTATATTTTTGTCAACATTTCTCTCTTGATGTGGCGAAAAATCAGACAGTAGACGTAGTTTTTGGAGGACATACCTTAAATGAGTTTCCATGAGAACTTTCATATTTTAGATTTATGGTCGTATATAAGGGATAAGTTAATTTTGAGGATGGATGACCTTGTCCCAACATGTTACGCGCACCTTGATGTTAAAGGTACTATGTGTTTTTTGCACCTTTTATAAGTCCTGCGTGGTATAATATTTGGAATGCGTCACTTTCTTTTCTGGAGAACTTCCTTCTGAGAGATCTACATGTACTAGGTTAAATAACAATGTTTACAATACAATACAACAGAATGTCAGCTCCACGTTTTTGTGGTGAGAAATACCTATGCGTTAAAGGTTGACCCTGATTATACGGTAACGTTTGTTGATGTTTGGTATAGTATTAACACGCTTTATCTTAAAAACAGAAATTATATTTTTTCTGTTTTTTTTTGGCTTGATTTACAGAAATTGGTCACTTTTTGTCGCCATTTCTGGATTTCAAAACATGGCAGGTCCACATATCTACAATTTTGCTTGAGTGGACACAGTCAATCCATACAAAACCCCGTTAACAGACCTAACTGAGTGACTCAACCCAACTCGCACAAGAAATCCAGAACGAGGTCCACATGAGGAAAAACGCTCACTTAAACCTGGTTTATATCTATATTAAAGCCTCGGATGAGTAGAAACACTCAGTTTGCACTACTATAGTGCCAAATTAGTTCCAAACGAGGAAAAACACTCTGCATTTAAAATACAGCTCTGTACTAAATCCTGCCTAGTTGAGTAATAACACTCAAATGATTCAAATATGTTGTTTATCATCCAAATGAATTAAATGACTTTAGAACATACTTGAGTCTGTTGTCAAAATAAAGCACCCCCCCAAAAAAAAAACAAACAAACAAAACAAAAACAAAAACAAAAAAACTGAACAAGCAAACAAAAGCAAAATTTAAAAAAAAAACTCGGATAACACATCTCAAGGTGTGAAAATACTCCTTTGAATGTGTGCTTGGTCTAAATAGTAGCCCTTCATGAGTGAAGACGCTCAATCAGTGAGTGCAAAATTGTTTGTGCAAAAGGAATGAAAGAAAATCGCTGAAAATATCCATTTGATACACCAAAGATTTAATGTGTGGTCTGCACGCAAATGATGAAACATACTCAATGGTACAAAGTAGTTTCAGTCTGATAAAGATCCCAGTTTAAAATCATTGGTATTTTTAGCACTTTGTGAATTCAAGAATAAACTACAGTAATATAGTGGGAGGTGGGGGTGGAGGGTAAGGGTATTTCTGCACTGCCGCACTAGGGCGCATTATTTTTCAGTGCGTGTACCAATATACTGACGACCTCTTATTTTTTAGTGCTGATCAGTATTTCGGAATATTCTTATTTTCTGTACTCTGTATTTGAGCAAAATTATTTTCTCTACCAGCTTGACGGGATACCCTCCCCCCTTACCCCCCCCCCCCCATATACTCAAGCTTCATGTATGGACAGCATCAAAACAACTAAAACTCTCAGTGCATCAGCTACATTTGGCTATTTGCTTTGGTAGCATGATTATTGTTATTACAATTCATTTCAAATGGCACAGAACACATACATGCGTGCACATCAGTATATGTGAAAATATTCCTTGGCAAATGGATAAAACTTTCTTTCATGATGCAACACAGATCCCCTTGGAACTGCGTGGGTTTCCACCCCTTCCAGTCCAGATTTTCGACTTAGTTTTGTAAAACATATTGCCGAAATGTGTAAGAAGGCATCCAGACAGATAAATGTATTGAAAAGAATCGGCCATTACCTCAACAAAAGTTGTAAACTTCTCATTTACCACTCTTTCATTCTTTCAAATTTTGGATACTGCCCCCTGGTTTGGCACTTTTGTGGTGAGGGCAGTACAAAGAAAATGGAACGTATTCAGGAGCGAGCTCTCAGATTCATCTATGATGATAAAAATTCTCCATATGAAGACCTTTTGGAAAAATCAAAATTCCCATCCTTACACATTAGAAGGATGAAGACCATGGCGATCGAGGCATACAAAATTCTTAATATACAAGGCCCTTCGTATTTATATGATCTGCTGATGGTAAAAGACTCAAAATATTCTTTTAGATACACCAACACTGCCACTATACCAAGGGTTAGAACAACCAAATATGGTTTAAAATCTTTCCGGTATGGTGCAGCCAAATTGTGGAATAAACTACCAGATTATTTTAGAAATACCTCCGGCTTTAATCAATTAAAAAAAAACTAGTCAGCAACTGGAATGGTGACACCTGCAACTGCATGTCATACAGATAGATGCCTCTGAAGTGCATGTCACAGACACATATCTGTGCCAAAGTTGCTGACTAGTGTTTTACACATATTTTTATTATTACAGATTATTGATCACCATGAAAGATATATATTTTAACCTCATCGCATATTTATTGTATGTATATAAACACTGTTGATTTTAGTCACCTGTATATTTTACAACTTATACTCACGTCGGAAAGTAGCTCTTCAGAGCTAATGTTTATTGTAAAAAACGACCGACATGAAATAAAGCTTACTTTGACTTTCACATACTCACATGCATGGCGTAAAGCTGTTCTTGCTCTGAAGTCGTTATCAGCCAGTGGCTCCCATTAATTATCAACGGGGGGCCATATTATCGACATGGAACGTTTATTCACAGGTGTGTGTGTGTGTGTGTGTGTGTGTGTGTGTGTGTGTGTGTGTGTGTGTGTGTGTGTGTGTGTGTGTGTGTGTGGTAATGGTAATTTGATTAAGTCAGGTGAAAGTGACATCCGCCCACATTGCAATCAGTCAACATCACACCATACAGTTATACGACTAGCCCTGAATTTACCCTTCCTTTGCAAGATTTTACAACTTAAACAAGACCCCACTGAGCACTAATTGAGAGTTAAGTCTTATCATGGCAATAAAACAGCACCCATGTCAATCAAGACATGTTGTTTTTGCACACATGGTTGCATTAACCTCAGCAATGCGGGCTCCCTGACACATTATATAAAGATGCGTAACATTTCGTTCCCCGGTCAGGGCTACACATAAGTTCACTGGTGACCACAGAGCACTGTCCAGATTTATGTTGTATGCAGAAAAAGTTACATGATTGTATAACCAGCATTTCAGATTTGTAGAAGTTGGATACTGAGAGATCCGACAGATCTTGAACACAGCTACAGATGAATAGAATGTCTAAGTATATTTCTGTTTATTAACATATATTATACATACACTACAATGTAGTGAGAAACCCCATGAACTCACTGCACGTAAGTAAGCCGGTTAAGACAGATTTGAATGCCACACCTTTGACCTTAATCTGCAGCTTACGAACGAACAGTAGTATTTCCTTCTTTTTACTTTGTATTTATTTACGATAATATACGATTGAACCCGATTGGTGTGGTAATGGTGCCAACATTTCTGCCTGGTCCTAAAACCTTGGTATGAAAACAGGTAATGGTAGATGTGAATGTCATCCCTTTGACTTCAATCTGCATCTGACGGACTCAGTATTTCCTTCTTTTTTCTTTGTATTGATTTACGATAATATACGATCAAAACGGATTGGTGTGGTAACGGCGGCGACATGTCCACCTGGTCTTAAAACGTTGATACGTAAGCCAGTAAAGATAGATTTGAATGTCATACCTTTGACTTCAATCTGCAGCTTACGCACGTAGTATTTCCTTCTTTTTTCTTTGTATTGGTGCGGTAATGGCGCCAACATGTCCGCCTGGTCCTAAAACCTTGGTACATCAGGCGGTAAATGTAGATTTCAATGTCATAACTTTGACTTCAATCTTCGGCTTTTCATTTTTTTCTTTGTATTGATTTAGAATGATATACGATCGAATCCGATTGGTGTGGTAATGGCGCCGACATGTTCGCCTGGTCCTAAAACCTTAGTGCGTAAACCGGTAAAGGTAGATTTTCGGGCACCCATACTGCGCAGTATACTGATCCTAATCACCCTTACCAATTTAAAAATGGCCTGTGAATTAATTATATTCCAGCTGGCTACGGGGGGGAGGGGGGGCGCACCTGTGTTTGTGTTTATCACACAAAATCTCGATCCAGACACCAGTGGCTTTTTTATGGGAGCTTGTTAATATCATAACTCTTGGTCAGTTGCGTGTTCGTGTAATGTACATGAAATTTTTTTGAAGTTAATCATTAGAAAGCCATGGTCACATCATAATAACGCAACACTACCATAGTGCCACACTGCCACGCCACATCCACGTTTTTATGATACCGTAATAAAGAAGAATGCCTTTTGAAAAACAGGCTCTTGTTTCAGGTCCTTTTTTCATTATTTTTGTTTTGTTTGTTTTTGTTTTTGTTGATATTTGGTATGGTATGAACATGAACCTCAGTACCCTACCCCCAGCCAACTCGCACAGAGTTTGAGCACATGCATACAGGGCCGCATACTTCTAACAATATCTAACCTAAATATGAAAAATTAAAATATTCTCAGCTAGTCTACATGTCAAATGCAAATTTTTATGTCAACCTGGTCAAATTTTGTGCGGTAGATAAAGGTATATTTTTGGGGGTTTTTTGGACAATATCAAAACATTTATACGACCAATTTCCAAATTAACCCCTCAATCTTCAGCCATTAACCATGAATAATCAAAAATTTAAGTCAGTGATGGCAACCTCTGTGTGGTACTGACTAGCCGGCAGCTCATATACATTACCAAGTGCACATATTTTAGATTTTGTCACTGCATATATGCAAACATGTATATTTCATTCCTTTATCTTTCATGCGACACTGACTGTTGCAAATTAAAATACATGTAGTGCTTACGCTAAGAAAATAGAATGTTTGATCTTACATTTCAATTAACATTTGGACAAAATGAAAATCATAATGTATTCCTATCATTACCTATTCTGCCACTCTGTAACCCAGGATGTTAGAGAGAGTAACTGAAGTATTGAATCAGTTGCAGTTTTTTATGTGATGGCTATAAAGATTTTAATGTATTTCATTGAATAAAAATGCATTCGTTAAATTATTAATTCTGAACTTTTGCATTGAGCATTGTCTTAAATTAAAATACAACCAGCACTTTTACCATTAACATTGAGATCTCCAAAAAGTCATGCAAACTACCAGCTGTAACCAGGGAAATGCCTCTCTGGCACTTTCCAGCTGTAACTATGTGATTTCCATTTTCCAATTAGGCCCCCGAAACTGTTTATTTTATTTTACTTTATTTTATTATTTATTTTATTTTATTTATTTATTTTATTTTATTTATTTATTTATTTTTTGGTTTACGGGCTATGTGACCAAAATCTAAAAATAGGAGGACCCTAAAAAAGTCAGAGATAATGTAGATTGTGAAGAATGTTTGTTTGGTTTGGGTCTGTCAAGTTATGTAAATTGGATAAATTTATAAACTTTGTATTCTAAAGCTTGTGTATTAAGAAAAAACAGCTAAGAGCTGCTTATACCTGAGAAAAGTGTAATTAACGAGATGTTAAATGACTTTTCTATAGATGTGTGTGCTTATTTTGAAAAAAAAGGAAGAAAATAATCACAATTTTTGTTATTTAAAAAAAATGACGTGACCTTGTATACATAAAGAAGGCCATCATTAAAAGCTTGGTTTGTGTAAGTTATATTGAAAGGCATCCAATTAGTAACTTGTTATAATGCCTATGTGGTTAATATGAAATTACTAGCGTGACAAGGGGATACATTGCCTATACCACATTCAACCCTGACATCTCTTAGCTTGAATTGTGCCAAATGATAACCAATAAATTTGCAACACTGACAAGTTAACATTGTTTCTACTGTAAATGAGCTCCTCTTTTGAATAATTTTGTCGATTTCCAAATATTTTCTAGTTTTGGTGTTTTACTCTGTATGAATTTAAAACGGGTGCAAAATTCAAACCAAAATTATATATATTCTATGCAATTGTTCCTCAAGGACTGTTATTTAGCATGTATATAAATGTACATACTATTGCAGTAGAATATTCATTTAAAATCCCCCATAAAGAGACCACTCCCCTATTGCAACCAACTTTTTGACATAACCTAAAATTGACCTGCTAACTGCTTATTTCTTCTATCTGACACATATGGCAATGCGAATACACACTTTTGTGGTTTATTGTATGGGCTGGAGGTGAGGAATGTGTTAAAAAATCTGCATCAGGAATTTTTATCTCATGGTGGGGGGGGGGGGGTGTCATTTATCCCCCCTCCCCAACGGTGGAGGTTGTGTGGCCAGTTGATTTGATCACATTGCCCAAACATTTTATAGACTGTCATGTTTCACATTTTGACCCAGCGTATCACACTCCCTGATTTAAAAATAGTTTTTCTGGTTTCTTCTCAATTGTTTATCCTGGATGAATGATTACAAATTTAGCTACAGCCAAATATCAGTATTTATTCACTTTTGCGCTCATTTATTTATATCTGTGGACTGGAAGAACATGTCCAAAACTAGAAAAGATGATTTGCTGCATAGAAAATCAGTGTGTGTCTTCAAAGCATATAGGTATGGCAAAGTACAACTATTCCATAACACAGGAGTAGAAGTTGGAATGGTATATTTATCTATTATAGCTTTGAAGCTATTCACGATTTAAAATTTCTAATGGTGCTGCTTAGCATTGTTTAAATTGCTACAACTTTTGTTTTTAATTCATTAGGTGCGCAATGATCAACAACCCCCTAGTAGAAGTTTGAATGACATCTCTCTCTATGAAAGTGTTAAAGATATTCAAGATTAAAAATTTCGAATACTGCTAATAAACATAATTTAAATTGCTACAACTTAAGTTTTAGATTCATTACATGCACAATGGTCAACAACCCCCTAATTGAGGTTGAAATGACATCTGTATCTATAATAGTTTTGAAGATATTTAAGTTTTAAAATTTTAAATGTTGCAAATTACCATAATTTGAATTGCTAAAATTTTTGTTTTACATTCATTAGATGTGCAATGGTCAAAAAAAAAAAAAAACACAAAACCTAGGAGAAGTTGAAATCACATCTATATCTATAATAGTTTTGAAGATATTCACGTTTTAAAAATTTTAAATGCTGCTAATTTACATTCATTAGATGCGCAATGGTCAAAACCCCCCTAAGAAGTTGGAATGACATCGCTACCTATCATAATTGACTTAAATCTTCAGCTTATCCACCTAGTATTTCCTTTGTTCTCTTTGTATTGATTTACGATAATATACAATGGAAACCAATTGGTGTGGTAATGGCGCCAACAAGTCCGCATGGTCCTAGAACCCTAGAGCACAAGCCGGTAAAGGTAGATTCGAGTGTCATAACTTTGACTTCCAACTGTAGCTTACGCACGTAGTATTTCCTTCTTTTTTCTTTGTATTCGTTTAAGATAATATACGATCGAAACCGATTGGTGTGTTAATGACACCGACATATCCGACTGGTCCTAAACCCCTTGTACGTAAGCTGGTAAAGGTAGATTTGAATGTCATACCTTTGACCTCAATCTGCAGCTGACGAACATAGTATTTCCTTCTTTTTTCTTTGTATTCATTTATAATTATATACGATAGAAACCGATTAGTGTGGTAATGGCACCGACATGTACGCCTGGTCCTCAAATCTTGGTACCTAAACCAGTAAAGGTAGATTTGAATGTTATACCTTTGACTTCAATCTGCAGCTGACGGACATAATATTTCCTTCTTTTTTCTTTGTATTGATTAACGATGATATAACATCGAAACCGATTGGTGTGGTAACAGTGCCGACATGTCCGCCTGGTCCTAAAACCTTGGTACGTAAGTCCGTAAAGGCAGATTTGAATGTCATACCTTTGACTTCAATCTGCAGCTGACGCACGTAGTATTTCCTTCTTTTTTTCGTTGTATTGATCTTCGATAATATACGATCGAAACAGATTGGTGCGGTAATGGCACCGACATGTCCGCCTGGTCCTAAAACCTTGGTATATCAGGCGGTAAATGTAGATTTCAATGTCATAACTCTGACTTCAATCTTCGGCTTATTCACGTAGTATTTCATTTTTTTCTTTGTATTGATTTAGAAAGATATACGATTGAATCCGATTGGTGTGGTAATGGCGCCGACATGTTCGCCTGGTCCTAAAATCTTGGTGCGTAAACCGGTAGAGGTAGATTTGAATGTCATACCTTTGACATCAATCTGTAGCTGACGGACATAGTATTTCCTTCTTTTTTTACTGTATTGATTTACGATAATATACGATCAAAACTGATTGGTGTGGTAATGGCGCCAGCATGTCCACCTGGTCCTAAAACCTTGGTACATAAGCCGGTAAAGGTAGATTTGAATGTTATATCCTTTACTTCAATCTTCAGCTTATCCAAGTAGTATTTCCTTCATTTTTGTTTGTATTGATTGATGATAATATACGATCTATGCCGATTGGTGTGATAATGCCCGTACAAAATTTTCTGTGTTGATTATAACAGAAATATTGCAAAAATATTGCAGGATTTGATTTTCTCGCAAGTTTTCCTTCAAATTAATACAGATCTTTTCCTTTTTTTAATTTTCTCGCCTGCTTCATTCAAAATATGTAATGAAATTTCTTGCATATGCGAGATTTTCTCCAAATCTGTGATAAATTTCTTGTATATGCAAGAATTTTTTCAAGCATAAGCAAGAAAATATCATCAATGCAGAAAATTTATTGCATCATTACAGAAAAATGGACTTAGAGAAAATTTTCCATTTGGATTCATTACAGAAATAGACTTACAAAAATTTTCTCTCTAAACTTATAACAGAAATGAACTTCGAAAAATTTTACACTAAAATTATTACAGAAACAGGACTTTGCATAATTCGTCCTTCCCTAAATTGTGAAAGCAATGGTCTCAGACCATAATTATGTGCTTACAAGTACTTCATCCCTTTTTTCTGAGTTTATGGTAATTATAAACAGCAATAATATACGTATTTTAACTTGCATTCTGTATCAATGTAACAAATAATGTTCATAAAACGATTCCTGGAGGTACACATAATGCCAATACTCAATATTGGTGTTGGTTAAGAAAAGCATACAGAATATATAGGACGTTTGTACCATCTAACTAAGAACGTAAGCAATATGGGCAACACATGTCATCTTGTAGAAAAAGTGTCCTTACATCCTAAGAATTGCATTTTCGCTGGCCACTTTGCCTTTTCTTTTTCAATAATTTAATGGCAATTTATTTTCCATTTTTATGGGGTGAGGGAAGGTTAATTGATATTTTTATTGGGGTGGGGGGAGGTTGATATATTTTTTTTTTATAAAATTGTTGTTGTTCTTTATATTTCACCATCACGTGTTTAATTAAGGACTCTATTTAAAATCTGAATGTAGCAACAAATAACAAGTCTTAGAGTCTTTATAGCTGTTAAACTGTTCGGCGAAAATCAATACTCGTATTGCAAAAGTGTAAGAACATAATAAGTATATCCATGGTTTGTTGAATTCGTCTGTCTCTGGCTTTTAGACAATACGATCCAAACTGCATTGCCCCAAATGGTTCTATAAACAATGAAATATACCTCACAATGGAATATTGGACCACTTCACTCCAAACAATCAACTTCAAGAAATTTCATCACTTTTATATATAATATAATATGTGCATCACTAACAGGCTACCTTTGGATTGCTGACTGGTGAAAAAAGTAAAAATAATGGGAAAATTTGAGATGCCCCATTTTGATTCACAACATAAAACTTTAGTTTCCTGCACATTTGAGGGGAGTTTAATCTATATTTCTAGTAAATAATGATTATCATTTTTGTAATTGATGTGGAAGTGTTGCACCCAACTGATACTATGAAAGGGAAACAAACAACATTTCCATTATGTTAGCTCTCAGAAAATGTATTAAATAGTTTTTATTTTTTAATTTTTGTGGTAGTTATTTATAAATTAGAGCAGAGCAACCAGTAGCAAATTTGCAAAAACGTGTGACAAAGAGGGTGGAAAATGCAAAAATGCATTTTGCCCCAAAGTTGCAACAATATATCTTATGAAAAAAATGACGAGGTATTGGCATTCTAGAAGTTAGTTTCGTATTTTCCACACACCTTCAGCCATTCATAATTTCATCTGTCAGTTCGTATTTATCTTACCGCCAAACCGGAAGTTGACCAGTTTAAATTTTGAAGGCATGGGTGAGGCAAGATGTGAGCATGAGATGGCGGGGAAGTTGGCTGAGAGTTCCATACAGACTTTTTAAATAGGTATGTACACGCAGAGTCAATTTTCTGCATCAATCTTACACTTTGTATGTGTTTAGAGTCTGTGGGACCAAGTGAAGACATGTGTTGAGTTTCTGGTCCACAACTGTCTTTGCTGGCTTACCCTGAAATTTTACCCCAAATTTTACAGCCTGGCTTGCAACGGTAACTTTAGATAGTTTCAAGTCAGTGCTCAGGCAGTGAATTTATATAGCTGGTTGGTATGGAATGTGATCGTTCCTCAGTTTATTTCAGTAGTCTAGCATGGAATGCCGTGTGTGGGTCACAAACATATTGCACAATGCAATCAACCAAAATTCCATGGACCACCAGGCCATGGGCCATGCATGGTGCCTCAGGTTGCGAAATTTCCTTGAAGTTGAATCTTAATAAACATTTCCGAAATTCTGTGTGTACAAATTGCAGTCAAGTTTCCTACCCAGCTAATTATTATCAAAGTCCTTGACTGCTTAAAAAAATATAAATATGTGCAAAATACTGTTTTGAATTTGATGTTACAGTATTTCTCGGGTGGGAAGATTAGTTTAAAATAATTCAACTTAATGCTTGATTTTTTTCCTGCTGAATCATCTGTACAACAAATTTGAAAATTTGCACAAAAACTTTGGAAACTATTTTTTAGGCAAGGCTAACCTTATTTTCCTGCTATGTTCATGATTTTTCTTCAGGTGATATTACATTGACACAAACAATCGGAATGCTGAATATTCAGCCAGTGTTACAATTAGTAACAAATGAGTCAATGGCTCTAAATATTAACTAGAGTTGACCTGTGCAAGTGTGTGCTAAATTTTAAATTTTTGTTAAGAGTAATTGCCAGGATATCTGTTTAGACTTGATTGATAGTCCTACGTGTAGTTTGCTGTCTATTTTATACTTTTACATGGCACTATATTTCATCTGTTGTTAGAAGGACATGTAATTTAAGATATTCTTGCATTGGTGTTAGCTAACTCAGAAAAGATTTTTTTAAAATTCCTATATTTTCACTCTGACATGAGAAATTAAGTACATCCATTTTACGTGTGAAATGTTAATTGGTTTTCCATTTTATGTATCATATTGTTAAATTTTGAAGATCAATATTTCAGAAACTGCAAAGATAAATTTAAAATAACATTTTTGTCCAAACCACTTTCACAATTGAATGTAATTCACAGTGTTTTTGTTTTTTGTGGTTTGTTCCAGTAATGCCTTAGTGTATAAACATCATTAAAGTAGTGGTACATTTGGCAGGATTGATGAGAAACCACTGAAAGTTAACACGTTGTACACCAAGACCAATAGCTAATTACACTCTATACTTGTATAATATGTCTTATTGGTCCTACAAGGATTAAGTTGTACATATACACAGGATCTCCCATGAAGGACCACTCTGACAACAATTGTACAATGTGCATGAAAACACTTTTGTTTGTGTGTAATAAATATGGAGTTTGATCTGAAATAAAAATTATCTTATCTTGCAAAATGAATATTCATAAAATGGCCTAATTGCAAATATGGTAACTTTTGCACATACATTGTATTTTACATTTATAAAACCTATACAGTGAAAGCATCCCTATGGAAACTTAGTAAATAAATAAGTAATGATCACATTTCAAATTTAGACTTGAGGCTTTTTAAAATATTTTATTGCAACCTTACAGGTTGAGGCTTTGTGTGTTAGATTTTCCAGGTTTTTTCCCTCACGTGCAAGGCTACCATAGTTGAAAAACAAAGCTCATGCAACCAACTTCTAGTCATCAACCAATGTATATCTATATATTTTCATGATTCTGTGCAGGACAGATGCACACAGCAGGGAATGGCTAGTAAAATACCTGGAATACAGTCCAAGAAGCTATTTACCAAAGACCTAATCTGCAGCCTGGAAAGCGTGGTAGACCAACCCACTAAGAACCTCTAGATTGAAGAAAAAAATTGACTATTAGCATGCATGATTTGTAAATACATGTAGTTATGAATATACTGGAAATAAATGTTCAGAATTAATTCATAGGCACATTGTTCTCATTTTTCTTGTTCTTGTCAGGATGAAACTGTGTGATACTGTCTGAGTTTTTGTAGTCAAGGGTACAGGCTAACATTACAGTTCTTCCAAACCTACATGACTACTTGGACCATGGGCAAAAGAGTTCTCAACCATTGAATTTTCAGATTGGCCATATACTTCCTGTATTTTCAATATGCCCCATTATTTTGTTTGTAGTATGGCTGAAGAAAGGTACCCATATTATGCAAGAAAATGGCTATGGATTACAAATTTTGAGGCTCATTTACATAATCTGGTCATTTTTCTTTCATATATGGCCGATTTTCAATATAGGAGTCCTGCTATATATATAAGATCTCGCATATGCGAGAAAAATGCCATCCATTACAGATTTAAAAGCGCATTTACATAATTCGCTCTATTTCTCGTATATTTCTCGCACATATGCGAGATCTCGCATGCATTGCAGATTATCAATATAGCAGATCTATTATATATACAAGATCTCGCATATGGCAGAAAAATGCGATCCCATTACAGATTTTAAAGCTCACTTAAATAATTCGCTCTATTTGTCGCATATTTCTATAATAGATTCTGAATCTGTCATGTTGTTCCGTTATATTACAGATCTTGCCGAAATATTAAAGAAATTTATTGTAGATCTCTTATACTGTTTTCTTGTATGATTTTGTAATATATTTTTCGTACGTCTGCCTGGTCCTAAAACATTGGTATGTCAGCTGGTAAAGGTAGATTTGATTGTCATACCATTTACTTGAATCTGCAGCTTACGCAGGTAGTATTTCCATCTTTTTTCTAAGTGTTAATTAACGATAATATATAATCGAAACCGACTGGTGTGGTAATGGCGCCGAAATGTCTGCCTGGTCCTAATAGCTTGGTTCGTAAGCTGGTGAAGGTAGATTTGAATGTCATACCTTTGACTTGAATCTTCTGTTTTACTTAGAATAGTAAAGGTTAATAGTTATTATTCACAAGCTTTTGCTATAACAGGAGGTACCCACAAGGGTATATATTCTGGCTCCATAGCCGTCCTCAACATTTTTCTCGGTGAATTTTAAAAGCAAACAAAACCTCAGCTGTGTTGATAGACTAGAGGTTCTTGGCACATATATGGAAGCTACTTCCCCGATTATGATCATATTAAAAGTAGAATAGATAATACGAGATGAGCATATTTCAGCTTGCATGTGCTGAGATGAAATACTGTGGACTTTTATCACATGCTGAAATTTATTTCTGGAGTAGATTCTGTAAACCTACATTATCATTATTAAGTATGGATAGTTTATGCATCCACAGTAAACATATGCCTCGATTGGATTCATTCCAAGCTGAATTGCCAACAAAAAAAAATGTCTTGGTCTAAGTAGCAGGTCACATCACACTAAATTGCTAGCAGCACTGGATACTATGCCGGCCCATTAAATTGTGAAACGACAGTTGTGCTTATGATAGAGTCACACTTTTGCCACTGATGACCCTGGCTTAGATTTATCAGCATATTTATTCTCTCATTGTTTTTCCACAGGTAAAGGATAAACAGGCATGCTGATTGAGAAGCTAGTCATTCTAAATATTTATCTAGTTGTGGCTGCTGTCTTACAATATACAGACCTGAAATATATTTCTGAAAGCGTTGCAGTGTTGGATTCGTTCAATTTCTTAATTTATCACGAAACGTTTTTAAAATCCGTCTGGTGAGGAGCACTTGCTAGTGTCACTGTTGACGAGCGTGATCTGGGGGGGAAAATGTGGGGGTTCCTTCACGCTGGATTCATTATAAAAAAATCCTGTGAGGATAAGGTATACTGGAAGTCCTATTAATGTTCCACTGACAGTGCACGTTATGTAACTTATGCATAACCATATACTCTGCACTTTCAGTTACGACTCCAAAAGGTCTTTTACACCATGTCATCAATGTTTCGATACATTCACATAGAACTGGTGCGGGTTTTATCGTGCTTCAGGTCTATGACTGTGCAAGGTAGGTAACCACGCAGTTTCAATTTAAGTAAAATAATCAATCTAAGAATAATTTCATCGGTTTTTTTCCTTAGTGCATACAGGGAGTTAGGTTGATTTGGGACACATTTGTGCAAGATCGTATTCAAAACCATCGTTCTTTGCTTGGACTTCTTGGTTGTCAGGTACTAGTACATGAAACTGTCTGAGAAGTTATATGAAGTACACAAAATTAGCAAAACTACACAGATGATGTGGCATTGCTGCTTCTGTTTGTATAAACATCAACGTTATCCTAAAAAATAAGAATTTGATCCATGTTTGACTTACTATAATGATCATATATCAACATGTTATAACCTGAATCAGCTGTTTAGTGGTGTCTTTCAAACTGACTGCTATGTCTCGATAAAACCGGCGAATGGTTGGTAAACAATTGAAGCCCATTTTGGTAATTAAATGTAACTTATTCAGCTTAGACTAGATTTAAATTTAGTAAGTCACCGTCAGTTGACTGTAATTTAATTTAAACATATTTTTTTCCACATGAAGTGCCTAAATAGTTACAAAGAACTAATCTGGAGGCTCTCCATAAAAAGTTGAAGGCCCACAAAGTATTTACAATACGCACAGGATGTACAGTCTATGAATTGGCATGTGGTTTGACGTAGCTGTTTGGTATAATTGAATCAAAGACAAATCTGAAACGTTGACAGCTGAAAAATCCTAAAATATCGATATAATACACTAGAAGTGGCCCCAAGTCAAAGCGCCTCGCTTTCACGATAGGTCTGCACAGCTTCAAATATTTGATTATTAACATCATCGCTGAGTTCTGGGTTACCTTGTTTGAAGTATTGTATGAGTATGTCACTAGCTATGTGAACTAGGAGATTTGGATGCACACCAGGTGAAAGGATGTGACACACCGTATCCAGTAAAACTTGCCTAAGCACCACGAATTTAGGACAGATCAGGAAAAGGTGATAAATGTCTTCATTTTGGTTGGAGCATGAGCAGGCAGGTTATTGGACTATATTATAAGCTTTGAAAAACCAAGGCACAACCGAGTGTGACAGATATTTGGAAAGCGCTGTATGCAAAGTGGGTGAGTATGGCGTCAACAGATAATAAAGTCGATTTTAATTTAGATTTGAAGACATCAAATGACCAAGACTCTCTGATATCGAATGCTAAGTGATTCCAAAGGAGATTGCTTTATGGGAGAAAGGAGTCTCGATATCCTTCAGTTGTAAATTCAACCTGTCTAATGTTGAGCCTGTTACACAGGCTCATATTAGAGGTGAGTCCGATGTTACGAGGCACAAATCTGTGAGAGGTAATTAGGGTTCATTTTATGGATTGTCTTATAAAAGAGGACTAGTTTGTAACATTTACGTCTCGTGGAAAGACTTTGCCAACCGAGTTCAGTTAGAAGCAAATGACGGGGGGGGGGGGGGGTTTCAAGTCACCGTTACAGGTACGGGCTACTTTGTACTGAACGGCTTCAAGAGATACTGATAAACCTTCCTTGCAATTGTCAAATGGGACACACCTGTATTTGAGTGTGGGATGGATCATTGTAGTGCATATTCGAGTTATGGCATTGCGACATAGTTTAAACTTAAGACACCATAATATGGCAAAACTTTGACTGGATTTATTGGTGTTGCATGTGACATGAGGGCACCAGGAAAGCTTTTCAGAAAGTGTAATACCAAGGTGTTTGTGTTCATTTGTGTCAGGGATGGGTGTATTTTCCAGGATAAGGGTGGATGATTAGGTTTGAAAACTTAAGAAGAGAAAAGAACAGCTATTGATTTAATCGCATTTAAGGTGATGCGCCATAGTTTACCCCATACGTAGATCTTACGAAGGTCTTTGTTATGTCTTTCAGCAGAAATGGTCGGATTATGTATGATTTCCAATACACTGGCGCCATCAGCGAAAAGCTTGATTTCACAGGCTTTGTCGGCAGTAATGTCATTCATAAAAAAATGAACAATACAGGTCCTAGTATGGAGCCTTGTGGCATGCCAGCTTCCACTGCGAGCCAAGCGGAAGTTTGACCACAAAGAGTATTGCACTAGAAGCGGTTTGACAGATAACTATGAAGGAAGTCTATGACAGGGTTTGTGAAGCAGAGTTGTTTCAATTTCAGTGGACAACCCTCATGCCAGACACTGCCAAACGCCTTAGATATATAAAAAAATGCCATAAGGGGCTTCCTTGCCAAGTTCAAGTCCATTGTAAATATCACGGAGAACGCATACAAGCTGGTTGATGGTGGTGTCGTTTGCTTTACAGCAAGAATGTTTAGGGGTGAGTAAATTATCTGTGATGGGGTACTCATGAAGAACATTGTAAGTAACTCATTCAAAGACCTTTGAGACGTTACACAACAGAGAGCTGGGTCGATAATTTTCCTTGGACCGTTGTTGTTTTTCTTATCCACCAGGCAAACATTAGATTTTTTCCACAGTTGCGGAAAATGGGAGTTTTTTGGAGAGGGGTTAAATATTTTTTGTAAGAGGTTGGATAATTCCAGAAGCACTTTTTTAGAAGATTGTTTCCTATATGAAACATATGTAAGCGAGCATCGGTTCTGAAAGCTAAGCCCGGAAGTGGTAAGGGGTTATCTTCGGGTGGGAGCTTACATTGGTAAGCAAAACAGGTTTTAAAGACTTCACAATTTTCAATGTTGTTGGATATAACCTCTCCGTTGTCAATGAGTGGAGGAACTGATTGGTTGAGTTTGTTACCAATTATTGATTCACTAAGGGTCTACCACTTTTTAGGAATTATCTCTTTCGAAACAAGCTCAGAACGATTTTTTTAATAATACAAGCGGCTTGAATTCTTTATTGCGTTCATAGTTGTGTTGCACTTACATTTATAAAATTGGAAAAAGCGTTTAATTCTGTCAGCTGAAGAAAGGGGTATAGGGACGGGGTTGAAGTGTGAGCCACTTGGATCTTTTCCATGCATGGTTGCACTGTCTCATGAGACTGTCGAGGTCATTATTGATCCACGGTTTGTCTTTAGGTCTGATAGTTATTTCACGGGATAAGCTAAAAGTCTTCACAAGTATCTATAAAAAGGTCAGACAAACAGGATACAACGTCATCGATGGAGTCGGAGATGGCGAGACCTGTGTCCCAAGGTGCATATTGTAGGGCTGCGTTTAGGTCATCAAGGTTGGCACGCTTGTAGTCCCGCACAGTACGTTTAAAGGGTCGATTTCTACGGCTTAGGATGCAGAAGGAGCTATAGATCAAGCATGATCAGAGGTGGAAATATGTTGGGAGTACACCACAGTTCAGAATAAAGCCTGGGGAGTCGGTAATCATAAGATCAGGTAAACTTTCTGAGTATTCAGGAACAGGTCTTGGGTCTTGATATCAACTGGTACTTATTTAGTTATTCTGTGCAATGAAATAAAAAATAGGCGCTGGTCAAGTTTGCTGTCAATGTAAATGGAGTCCCAGGAATAATATCGATCACTGAAATCACCAGTCTGAATTCAAATGTAGGGATTGAGTTCATGTGCAGTTTAAATAGAGATACAGCTACGTAATCCATGAATATGTCTCTGTCCTCTGAGGTGCCTGCTCTTACTTAGGGTGTATATAATATAGTGGTATAAAAATTGCAACTGTGTCCATCCAGCTTGAGTGAGGCTTTTTCAAAAGTACCAAGTCTTGTAAAAATTTGTTTTTGAGATATTCACTGCAAAAATAACCAAAGAAATTTGCTGACTTTAATTGCTCACAAATGACATCTGCTCGGGCCATTAAGAAGGATGACTTAGTTCTAATTGCTTAAACTCTGTCATAACTTTGACCTGCACATTTACAAACAATATAGTAAAATAAAATAAAATAAATGAAATAAAAGGTTTTTGCCGTTCTGAAGGCCCCTTTCTCAGCGCAGTTTCCCTAACAAAGGTCCTGTATTTTGCACAAAAAAAAAAAAAAAAACCTAGAAAGGGCAATTTTTCTCTTTGTTGGCCCAAAAGTATGGACAATTTCCCTAAAAAAATCAAAATTTTCCTCATTTTTGTTAAAAGGTGTCCCAATGCAGGGTGGGTTTTTGAAAGGTCAAGCTGTGCACACCCCCACCAGAAATTAGGGGGAAAGTACCCCACCCCTCACCCCCGGCGATAACATGTCACCTAGGCCAACTTAAATATTTTATTTTCGCTGTGTGCCATTTATATTAGTGTGACAGAGAAGTTGGTCAGTTTGGCAATTACATGTCGGTGTTCAGACCTAACTTAAGTTTTGTTTAACCAATCTCTATATGTATGAAATTATGTGGGCATCTAGGGAAATGTGTAGAGTAAATATCTGCTAAACATTTTAACAACTGGGTAACTCTGCAAAATAGAGTTTAATACAGGTGTGACAGGGACTAATGAGCGGGACTATAGCAATATAATTTATGTGCCAATTTTTTTTTTATTTTGGGGTCTGCCACATTAGGTATTCACTTTTGTACACGACCAGTAGGCCTGCATGCTCATGTACATGACAATGTTCTAGCGTTGAAGGTCAAACTGTCTTTTTTTTTTTTTACTAGCTTAAAGTCAATTAACTAACTTCCTTTTAACGTGCAAATCATACAAACAAATTTTGTATCAAATTTTTATTTATTTGGCTGTAAAACTATACAATGATTTATACTGGAGTGCGTAGAGGGGATTTATGAAAGTAGACCCTGCCTGCCCGATAAAATGTGATATTGTATGAAATTGAGCACAAAAAACACCAGCATACTTACTGTATTAAAGGAAGGGATTTCATAACTTTCACGTGCTGCAATTCCCTGTATAACTGGATTGTGGGGTGCACATGTACATGAACGTTACAAATACAATATTAATGTCAAAACCTGAACCCTTTCCTCCTTAAGCTGCCTGAATTCTGGTTTAACCATGCATTAGTGAGTTCCACTACAAGATTTTGCACTGTCTTTACTTTTTGTCCAAATTGTTTTTTCACGAGAGTGTGGAGAATCTTTTGCAATGTGACCAAGTAGCTTTCCTTGATGGATTCTAGTTACACATAGCGCCAGAATGTGCCCAGGAAAACTATTGACTTAGTCTTGATCTATAAAGAGGGACGGGATACAACATACATGTACTAAAAAGACAGAAATATTAACTACATGTACATTCTTCACTAAAGTATATTTTATACATTACCAATGTTAGTAAATATACATTTGGATCCATGCTTTTGGTGCAGATGACTTCTCTCGCTACCAGAGGTAGTCGGAAATGTGTTCGACAGATACTGCGCGAGTTGATGACATCTCTGATGATGCAAACAAATTAGACAGGCCAGGGCAGTGACAAAATTGATTTCGAAATTTGTCAACCTCAGAGGCATATTGCAAAGTATGTGTTGTTATGTCTGTGTTTTAACAGAGCCATATTTTCTTTCTTTCTTTCTTTCTTTTTTTGTTTGTTTTTTGTTTGTTTTTTTTGTAACGAGGTTCAATGCTTTTGAAAATTATGAAAGTTAGGGTCAATTAAATGTATAAATCTTTAATATTTCCAAAACTATTATAAGTGCAGGTAAACGATCCAATTTGAATTAATATGTTTGTAACAATGCACAGTTTTGTAATTTACATGTGACATTGAAATTTTCTTCTAGCCATAGCTTGGTCAATTTTCATCATGTTGGGTTGAAATTGTAGATATTAAAAAACTGTACATTTTTGTAAGTTACATGTGACTTCTACAGGCAAAATTTTTGAATCTTCGTAAAGAGAGGTGTGAAAGGCATTGTAATGTGTTGTGTCAATAAAAATCACACTTGTAACTGTACTTTATCAGTTCCATATTGTATTGCAGAAGAGGTTAGAAGAAATGCCTTTACAAGAAATGCTTCGGACGCTGATTTTCAAACAGAAGTCCATAGGTTTCTAAAGGGCGCCACAGATGCTGATGGGAGTTGTCGAAAGGGATGGTGTAAAAAAAAAGAACAATGCCCTATTAGAAGGAAAGGTTACTGCTATTGCGGACTCAGACTGAATGTATAATGATTAAACGCTCCCAGCTTGGGGCCAATTGTCGTGGTTTCTTTGAATGTGAGAGGTCAGGTTGAGGGCACCCTGTGTAGCCAGACTGGGCTTTGGACGGGGATGGGAACTCTGTCCCATCTCTGTCGGAGCACCTGGGACCCATGAAGTGCCTGCTTGACATATTCATGTATAAGTCACTGTGCATGTTGTCAAACACTAGCTCGTGTTTTGTATTTTTTCGTGTGATTTTTTAATACATGTTCATGGTTTTTCCTTTTGTTGTTGTTGTACATGTGTCTTTGTAAACCCTGTAGTGTTATGGTACCGTATACACGGGTTAATAATGTATTGAGGGTAGGGTTCTTTAGTTTTTTTCCATATTTTTGCTTAGGTATTACTTTCCTTTTATATTATAATGTTGGTGATCCATTCGCGCTGCTATATATATACTGTTCGTAGGCGGCATGTGGATACAATCCCCATTTTTCAACGAGCCGAAGAGTTGTATCGAGGTCGAGACAGTTGTGAGTTAGGGGCTTTGTCCCCGCACCTGCACATAATGTAACTGACAAGCGTCGAAGGAACTAACATAAGTGAAGACCTGCGTTTGTCAATTACTATTTCATCGTGTTCGTTTTGAAATGCTTCAAATTCCAGTAGCTTCGTAGTATTTATAGGCATCGTTCGTATATTGCTAATAGGTACTAACATGGTTGAGGTTCTGTGCTTTACTGGGGTTGGATAGACCGTGCAACCCCGCAAAATAGGTTTGTAAGTATGCATTTAATTTAAATGCTGGTTAAAAGCCATAAAACATGTTAAAGAGTGTTGTAAAATCCGGTTATGTCAAGGTGAAAATGAAGTTGATAGCTTGTACAGGTTACGTATATGGAGTATATTGAATTGGGAAAAGAGTATTGAACATTGATTATAAAGGGTTAATATTAAAGCTATGTATATATATATATATATATATATATATATATATATATATATATATATATATATATATATATATATATATATATATGTGTGTGTGTGTGTGTGTGTGTGTGTGTGTGTGTGTGTGTGTGTATCGAGGTGAAGATTCATGAGGCATGAGCTAAAATTATTGGCAGCGTATTTTCTGGTATGAATTGGTCAAAGGAACCGGCGACAAATATCCTTTCTTAGCACGTGCGCACGTCGTTAAGTCATTGCGTGCATTCAAGTGTCAAGGGGTTAGCAGCGATTCAGAGTGTAATTTCATGCCTAAAAGTAAGCTTTTCTCATAAATCTATGCAAAAATGACTATTCTTATTTGTGTGACTTGAAAATAAAAGTTTGGCATTTTGGGGTTTTAATAGTCGATACTTTTTTTCCCGTGGTTTCAATGTGTTTTACGCTTTGTTCTCTTTAGTTACATATTTTGACAGCAGGTGTCGCTGTTGTTTCAGCTTACTTTTTTTCACTGGCCGTATTAATGGTTAGAAATTCTATTTAACTATGAATTATTTACCAAGAGCATAGATTATTGGAGCATTTGTTAAATGGTGAAATGTCATATTGTTAAAACTTGGTATATTGTTCAATAGAATATTATATATGAAGTTATAAGTGAACAAGTGTTACAAATAGTTACGATAAATGATATATTACGATAAATGGTATATAAATTAACAGTTATACCAAATGAGTAGTAAAGATGATTATATGTTGATTATATGTATATTGTTGCAGTATGTCTCTATGATGTCGCAGTGATGTCCTAGTGTCAATAAATGCCCATGGAGATTAAACGGTTCGAGTTTAGTCCTTCCTTTAGTCAAAGTGACAGAAGATAAAAGCTATTACCTGCTTCGCCATGGGTGCCATAGTTACAAGTCATACCTAGGAGCAGCGGGTTAGGGTCTTCCAGTGTTACCGTGTTAGACACATTGGAGGAAATGTGCAATGTGTGTTCCAGTGTTCCCGGTTTCAATTGTTAGACACATCAGTGGCTATGTGCATCAGTGCATCCGAATATTTGTTCATCTGTGCTTCTGTGCATTCGCGTACTAGTGTTCAGACATACCAGTGATGATGTTCACCAGTGCTGTGCTACATCGTTATACAGTTTAGGAGTCACATCGTGTGTTGTGACATTTATCGACAGTCAAGTTTCAACATCAGTCTTCAATTCAGCTAGACAGCTACTTACCTGGTTGCAACCAACTCTGTCATTTATTGTGATTTATTAACTTATTTATTTTTGGTTTCAAAATTATTTTTATTGTTATTTTGTGGGGGTTTTTTGGTTTTGTTGTGTATTGCCACATATCAATATATTGATACATTGTTTATCCATACATACTGATTGGTATTTGGTATTTTGGGTTGTTATATTATTTATTTTACAATATATTCAGTATATATCATTGGCACATTGTATATGAGGATATCAATTACATTCTTGCACATTTGTGTGTGCGCTGTTTTGACAGCCTACACAATGGCGCCTCTAGAAGAGGTTAAGATAGATAGGGGGACGGCAAAAGGCAAGGTGACTAGGCTATGCAACAAGATATCAAGATTTGTTGTAGAGGAGGATGATCTTTCAACTTTGCCTACTTTGATTTCACAATTAAGACATGCATTTGATGAGTTCGAGGTCGCCCATGAGAAGGTTTTGAGTCTTGATAAAGAGCATGAGAAAGAATATGATGATTATTTTGACGAACTACAATCTAAATATGTCAAAATTTTAGGTGTAGCTAAAAGTGCTATAAAACCTGTAGTTAAGACCGAAACAACACCTGCTCCAATCCCGGGTCGTGAGGTTTATGATATCCTATCCCTTCCAAAAGTGCAAATAGAAACATTTTCTGGAGACCCGCTCCAATATCATAACTTCATTAAAGCTTTCCAACTTTCAGTTGAATCATGCATAGCCAATCCATCTGCTAGACTTACTTGTATGCTCCAATACACGTCAGGTGCTGCTCATCAGGCCATTAAGTCCGCTGTATTTCTTAAGCCGGAAGACGGTTACAAGTTTGCGTGTGATACACTTCATAAACTTTATGGGAGTTCACACTTAGTAACTCAAAGCATTATTAAGTCCCTTAGGTGTACAAGACCGATCAAATCGGTGGGTGATATGCAATCGCTCTCAAATGAGTTACGCAACTCTTATCAAATTTTGAAGCAAATTGATTGCCTTCATGAGGTAGATTCTCAAGTTGTCATTTTTGATATTGTTGCACGCTTACCTGCTTTTGTACAAAATAGATGGAATAAGGAGGAATTGAAGTACAAGTGTTCTTCAGGTAAATACATGAAATTTGAGCAGTTAACATCTTGGGTCGATGGTCTTGCCGAATAATGGTCCGATCCATTGGTTGGACAAGTTGCTAAATCTGAGAGCTATCAGAGTCGCAAAAATGTGACAGCTCATATTACCCAGGATGAAAGTCATGAGTTGATTGACCCCATGTTGGAGGTTGACAATATACCTGGTAATTCATCAGATGGCGCTGCTGTATTTACGTTTGACGTGAATACAGTCACTCAGAAAAATACACAGCAGTCACAAAACTCGCAGCACTTCAATCAGCCATGCAAAATGTGTAAACAGTATCATTTCATTATGAAGTGTCGTGTCCTGTTTTCCGTGGTCTTGAGGTTAAAGATCGTTTAGCCTTTGTGAAGTTACATCAATTATGTGTGAACTGTTTAAGGGATAACCATGATATCTCTGACTGCAAATGCAAGGTTCTTTGTTTTGTTTGTGGCGACAAACATACAGCTTTCCTTCATACTGATAGGTCCTCAGTTAACTTTACTGTGGATGCATCATCAAGTTTGATGCCTGTGGTTAGAGTACAGGTAAACAACAAAGTTTATGCTAAGGCCATACTGGATACTGCTTCTTCCACTTCTTTCTGTACTGAAAGTTTGGCTGATCAGTTAAATTTGAAAGGATCGTTGAATGATTACATCTTAAGAACGATGAGTGGTGCATCTCCTGTTAGTTCAAAACAGGTGTCGCTTGAATTATCAACTGATAAAGAATCAATGGTGTTATCTGGTGTGAAAGTAGTGCCACATATTCCCATATCTACGGGAGTTTTAGATCAGATTGAATACCCACACTTGCAGGGTCTTGATCTGTCTGCTAGTATAGACTGTCAACATGTTGATATTCTGATAGGTCAAGATTTTGTAGAAGCCTTGATACCTTTAAAAGTACGTAAAGGTTTGCCTGGTCAACCAGTGGCAATTAAATATAAATTTGGTTGGACAGTCAGTGGTCAAATTCCAAAGGCAGATGTGAGTAATGTTGTCACATGCAATTTTATTTCAACTTCTCCAGTAGAGTTGGAAAATAATTGCGACACGTCTATCAATGATGACATAAACAAATTGTGGGAACTAGAGAACTCTGCTTTTGAGCGTCAAGGCATATCTATACTTGATAAAAGAGTTCTAAATTTGTGGGACGAGAAATGTAGAAAGGTCAATGATCACTACGAATTGCCTATACCATGGGAAGATCCATGTGAACCCATTCCCAATAATATTAACCTTGCACAAAAGAGGTTAGATAACCTGATCGTTCGTTTAGAATGAGATAATCTTTACCAGTAATACGATTCAGAAGTATCCAAATTACTAGATTCTGGGTATGCAGAAGTAGTTCCTGCTGAGGCTATGGAAAACGCAGAGCGCGTATGGTATTTACCACACCATTACGTCCAATCGGAAAAAAACGGGGAAATATCATCTGGTGTTCAATTGTTCTGCGCGTTATGGAGGTAAATCGCAGAATGAACGTGAAATGCAACAGTTGAAAACTGGCAAGCCATTACTCAAATCAAGTAGTATACTTTGTCTGAATCCGTGCTTAGACGAGAAACATATCCTTAGAGTAGGTGGCAGGACAGGAGAACATCCCATTTTGCTTCCACATCATCATGTCTTTTCACCTGTGATAACACGGAAATACCATTCCGATGGACACTGAGGTTGTGAATGGACATTGAGTTGCATTTGTGAGAAATACCGGATAACAAAAGCACGTCGCTTGGTGAAGAAAGTGATCAAGGGATGTGTTGCATGTAAGAAAATGTATGCTACACCCATGACACAAATAATGGCTGATATTCATAGTTTTCGCGTACAGCCTCACTTACCTGCATTCACACACGTAGGTTTGGATTGCTTTGGTCCATATCATACCAGTTTTTATCGTGGTCAAAAGAAACGATATGGTATCGTATTTATTTGCTTAACATCAAGAGTAATACACATTAAGATGTTACATTCCCTGGATACGCAGTCATTTATTAATGCATTCCGCAGATTTGTAGCTAGACGCTCGACGCCGGAGACTGTAACATCAGATAACGGAGGTAACTTCGTTAAAGGCCAGGAGTTGTTAAAGAAGGCATTTGAATATCATACCAAAACCACATTAAGGCAATATTCAGCAACACGCTCAATCCAGTGGTTTTTCATTCCACCTAAAAGCCCACATTTCGGTGGTGCCTGGGAAAGACTAGTTGGTGTAATCAAAAGAGTCTTCAAAGCTATTTTACCGCACGCTAAACGTATGTCAGATGAAATACTTGAAACAACTTTTTGTGAAGTGGAGTCTATAGTCAATGGTAGGCCTTTGACAAAACTGAGTTCGGATCCAAACGATTACACACCTCTTACTCCAAATAAACTGCTTACGTTAAAGCAGTTTCCTGAATTGCCTCCAGGGGGTTGTTCAGTTTCCGATGCCTACTGTAGTCATTGGAAGTATGTACAACATTTGTCTAACTTATTCTGGAGTCGTTGGCTCAAAGAATACCTGCCTAGCTTAAACGTTAGATCAAAATGGAGAACTGTGTATCCTGATATTAAACCTGGTGAATTAGTTTTGGTATATGATCCAGGGATGCCACGTAATCTCTGGCCCTTGGCTATTGTTAAAGAGGTTTTCCCTGGGAGAGATGGGAAAGTACGTTCCGCCATAGTGAAAACGCGAGTTTCGGAGTTACGTCGTCCGATCACACAACTCGTTCGTTTAGAGTTAGACACGTAAGCCGTAAATAAGTAAAATGTAACTAAATGTTATGTCACACATTTACAAGTATGAATATTTAGCTTTGGGTGAGCGAACAGCCCGTATAAATGTGTACGAATGGTTTTGCAAATGATTCTTTTCAGGTGATTCAAGCAGCCTTTACTAGTTATAAAATGCCTTGAAATAAGTGTTAAGAGTATTGTTAACGTGCAATGTAAGTGAAACAAAATTTTTGCAGGTACAGATACTCGTATACTAACTACTAACGTAACTATGGAATCAAAAATGGGGAAAAGGGAATGTGTATTTTTATTTCAGCTGCAGTTATAAATGGTAATCGTTATTGATGGTTGTGTAAATTCTTGGAAGGGTTCCAGATGCATAATCTATACTTTATAGGTACAATTGTGTAAATCTTTGGGAGGCTCCCAAGTGCATAATTGTTTAAGATGTTTTTTGTAAATCTTTGGAAAGGTTCCAAGTGCACAATACACGTCCCTAATGTTCATGTAAATTTTGTGAGGGTCACAAATACATGATATGCCTTGTGAAAGTTATCATAGTTATGAAATTGTTGTAGAATTCTAAGATGAGCCCCAAGCGAAATAACTATAATTTTTTGTTTTTTTCACTTTTTGTTTAATTTTGCATTTCCAGGGCCGGGAATGTCAAACACTAGCTCGTGTCTTGTATTTTTTCGTGTGATTTTTTTATACATCTCTATGTTTTTTCTTTTTGTTGTTAATGTACATGTGTCTTTGTAAACCCTGTAGTGTTATGGTACCGTATACACGGGTTAATAATGTATTGAGGGTAGGGTTCTTTAGTTTTTTCCCTATTTTTGCTTAGGTACTACTTTCCTTTTATATTATAATGTTGGTGATTCATTCGCGCTGCTATATATATACTGTTAGCAGGCGGCATGTGGATACAATCCCCATTTTTCAACGAGCCGAAGAGTTGTATCGAGGTCGAGAGAGTCGTGAGTTAGGGGCTTTGTCCCCGCTCCTGCACATAATGTAACTGACAAGCGTCGAAGGAACTAACTTAAGCGGAGACCTGCGTTTGTCAATTGCTATTTCATCGTGTTCGTTTTGAAATGTTTCAAATTCCAGTAGCTTCGTAGTATTTACAGGCATCGTTCGTATGTTGCTTATAGGTACTAACATGTTTGAAGTTCTGTGCTTTACTGGGGTTGGATAGACCGTGCAATCCCGCAAAATAGCTTTGTAAGTATGCATTTAGTTTAATGCTGGTTAAAAGCCATAAAACATGTAAAAGAGTGTTGTAAAATCCGGTTATGTCAAGGTGTAAATGAAGTTGATAGCTTGTACAGGTTACGTATATGGAGTATATTGAATTGAGAAAAGAGTATTTAACATTGATTATAAAGGGTTAATATTAAAGCTATATATATATATATATATATATATATATATATATATATATATATATATATATATATATATGTATATATATGTGTGTATCAAGGTAAAGATTCATGATGCATGAGCTAAAATTATTGACAGCGTATTTTCTGTTATGAATTGGTCTAAGGAACGGGCGACAAATATCCTTTCTTAGCACGTGCGCACGTCGTTAAGTCATTGCGTGCATTCAAGTGTCAAGGGGTTAGCAGCGATTCAGAATGTAATTTCATGCCTAAAAGTAAGCTTTTCTTATAAATCTATGTAAAAATGACTATTCTTATTTGTGTGACTTGAACATAAAAGTTTGGCATTTTGGGGTTTTAATAGTCGATACTTTTTTTCCCGTGGTTTCAATGTGTTTTACGTTTTGTTCTCTTTAGTTACATATTTTGACAGCAGGTATCGCTGCAGTTTCAGCTTACATTTTTTCACTGGCCGTATTAATGGTTAGAAATTCTATTTAACTATGAATTATTTACCAAGAGCATAGATTATTGAAGTATTTGTTAAATGGTGAAATGTCATATTGTTAAAACCTGGTATATTGTTCAATAGAATATTGTATATGGAGTTATAAGTGAACAAATGTTAAAAATAGTTACGATAAATGATATGTTACGATAAATGGTATATAAATTAACAGTTATACCAAATGAGTAGTAAAGATGAATATATGACGATTATATGTATATTGTTGCAGTATGTCTCTATGATGTCGCAGTGATGTCCTAGTGTCAATAAATGCCCATGGAGATTAAACGGTTCGATTTGAGTCCTTCCTTCAGTCAAAGTGACACATGTCTCTTCACAAGTAGGCCTAGGCCTACATATGTTAAATATAATAAATTTGTTCATCTGTTCATGTTGTCTTTGCATTGTTTGTTTTTTTTTTTTTTCATATGGATTCACTATATTGACATTAATAACACAATTCCTTCGAGTAAAATGTTATTTAAACCCCCTGTACAGGTAATGACGATTTGTCAACGGGGACGGCAGCTAAACTACAAGCCTCTATTTGTAAAATTTAGCAATAAACCATGAAGGCACCATATGGCTAATGATGGCTTGCCGCTGAGGGTCCGCTCGTGGCTATCCAGCGGTTTGCCGCTGGCGGACCGCTAGAAAACCGATGGCGGTCCTCCGGTCGCAACCGCCGGCGTTGCCGCAAGCGGGCCACCGGTGGACCGCAAGTGGCTTGCCAGCTGGGATGGTTTGGGGTGAGCGTGTAGAAAAGAAGATAAGAGTTGTATCGTATAGCTACACCTTTCCTGTAATATGCAGATGAAAAGCTACCGTTCGGTGTGCGACGCCACTTTTTCAATAAGTGCTTCTGTCAAGAGCACGGCCTTCTGGGTCACAATAAAATAAATTCACACTGAACACAGAGTGGATCATTTTGTCAGGTAACCCCTCCCTCAGTTTTCCAATTTTATTGCTTTAGAATATATATTCCGTTGAAGTTACCGTAATACTGGCGTTCTAGCGAAAATCATCTTGTGGTCAGTTGTGCGACACCTGTTATGAAACATGGCTCTGACTGACGGAATACTTAAAGCGCCGCATGGTGAGGGGTGGTTGGGACAGGGAACCAAGCTAATAGTCGGCTTGCACTTTGATCTTGTAACCTAAAGAACTCAACTCCGTTGAAGTTACCGTAATACTGGCGTTCTAGCGAAAATCAACTTGTGGTCAGTTATGCGACACCTGTTGTAAAAATGGCTTCGATTGACGGATTGCTCGAAGCACCGCATGGTGAGGGGTGGTTGGGACAGCAAACCAAGTTAATAGTCGGTCTGCACTTTGATCTTGTAATTTAAATGACTCAAACGGTAACACATGAATTTGTAATCCTGACGGTCGCATCCTAGGCTATTGCGTTAACTTGTGGGCAGTTGTGCAACACCTGTTGTAAAAAAATGGCTTAACTAACGGATTGCCTAAAGGGCAGGTCTCGGAAAATACAAAAATGCTGCAAACAACGGTTTTGTTGCCCCAAAGATAGGACACACATTTTTGTCTTGACTCAAAATTTTAGATTATCTCTAATTTTTATGCGCGGAATATTGTTTCTGGCACTAAATTCATTTTTTAGACCTATCTTATTATGTAAATTTTTGTCACTGCCATACTAGACGAGTGGCAAACAGGTGAAAGGTATCATATTCAAGGAGTTTAATTAACCCACCGTACAAAAATGTAAGACATATTATAACAGGAAGGTAAACATGTGTACATTATATTTTGCCCTGTTGTGGTCATCCAGCTGTGTGCGGTGACCACGAGAACTGAGGTCAAAGGTCAAAATTGATGGAAATTATAGTTGAAAACCAACATTCATAAATTAATTAGAACCGTGTTACATATGCAAGCTGAAATTTGAAATTAAGTGAAACGTTAGTAAACAATATTTGCTGCAAAAAAAAGGTAACGTTGCTACTCATATATAGGTCAAGGTCATTTCACATAAGCCCAAATGCTAAAATTTGTAAAAATTTTGCTTAACTTTTCTCTTAATAAATCTGGTGAGAGTTTTTGTAACAAATTGGCTCATATTTTATGTTTATACCATAGATTTGTATTTGTTGAACAATTTGTCATACAAACATTTAAAGCTATAATTGATTTGATCACTCATAGACTACTTATTCCAAGGTCACCATTCTCAAAATCTTTGCTATAATTTGTAAGAAGGAGACCTTAATGATATGAAATTGTAACAAGCCCTGTACCGAAAATGTATTTTGTTCACTATATGTTAAACTGTATTCTTTGCAGTATATTGGATATATGTTTTATGTGCCAAGGTCAAGGTCACTGGGGAAATAGGCCTATCTAGTTTGTGTACAAATGAGCAAACATCTAATATACATTTATAGAGCTTGTATCATGAATATGTCTACTGTGCCGTCTACAGGTAGGTCAGGTACCGTAGGTGCACTATCAAACCAGGCAAACCAATTTTGCCATGTTTAGGTAGGTAGATAGGTAGGCAGGCTATCAAACCAATCAAACCAAATTTGCTGGTAAAAGGTAGGCCTATTCTTACGCTGAATGTGAAGCTATTCTTTTAACCAACTGACCTTCTTGTTACAGCAATCATTTTATTTTCTTTCCTTTTTCTTTGTTATGCTCGTTTTTGTCAAACATATGTACTTTGTGATTTGAATAACAATGATAATGAATATGTAAAAGTAATTAATTTGGTTATGTATTGGGACCACTATACCAACTAAAAGGGGTCCGCACCACCGACTGAATCGACACAGACACCTTATTGCACCCATTTGTACAAAAAGTTGTATTCAACAGTATTGTACCCCCTTTTTATGGAGCTGGGTGGCTGACTGAAATACTGCACGCAAATTTTGGCTTACAGAAATGCTGCCCATGAGTAGTTTTTGATAAGTTATAATATTATCTCTTACACCTAGTCACAGCTCAAGACGTAATCAGGGACCATAATGTTAACGTTGGTGTGCATTATACTCTATGCTGGCAATTAGCTGGTGGCTAAAAAGCTCCTGGCATTAATTAAGTTCAGTCTTTTCTGACTCTACTTATGTATTTTACCTAATTATATACATGTAATATAATTTTTAAGCTGCTAAAACACTCGTAAAACAATAGAGTCATTTTCAGTTGATACCTGAAGAGAACTGATAATGGATTACAGACTAACCTATGAACTTAGCTTCTGTCATTTCAAGTAAATAAGGTCACCTAGCAACATTACAGAAAGAGATTCATTTTTATAAACAATGTCCCGATCTGGCATTTTAAGTGAAGTAAAAGGTTCATTATTGTAATCATTGTCCACAACTGTCATCACAAAGAAAATATTCATTATTGTTGTAACTGTTATCCAGATCTGTCATTTCAACAAAATGTTGTCTAGGATCCTAGCAACATTATAGAAAGACCTAGACCTTCATTTGAACCTTTATCCAGACTCATTTCAAGGGAATACAGTCACGAAGCAACATTATAGAAAGACCGTCATTGTTATAACCATTGTCCAGATATGTCATTTCAGGTAAATAAAGTCACCAAGCAACATTATTGTAGACAAAGATCACTATAACCATTGTCCACATCTGTGCTTGCAGTGTCACATGGGGCTTATTTATCAGTCTTCTGGGTCTGATTCAGTGACTGTTCCCTGATGTGTCAGTTCATTTTCACAACTTTCTTCAGCTTCACACAGACACTCTTCTGTGCAGCTCATGCCAAATTGTACACATGTACAGTCAATTCTACATCCAGACTGGACACGACATATACACAGCAGTTCTTGCAGCATTTCAGCTGCTGTAATGGAGTCAAATAGCTTTGGCTTCCATTCCTCACCATCTCTGTACCATCCACAACCATCAGGTGATAGAGGCTCAGCCCATGCTTCATGTGCTGACATCCAAATTTTTGTTTGGAAACATGCACGCTTCACGTGTTGAAGGAAGCTTGGCTCCGATGGAGGTATTTTGTGAAGTGGTGTGTCATTATTGACAAGCTTCACACGTAAGCCACTAAGGTCTTGGTGTGCACCTTTGTAGATTCCTTTTACATCATACAGGGAAGCAACAAGACATCTAGATGCTGCTATGGAAGCTTCCAGATCAGAAGTTGCCAGAACATCAAGTGGTGGGAGGCGATGGGCATCTGCCAACAATTCCACTGTTCTCCATACGTTCTTCTTGCCTATTCCAAAAAATGCCGACACACTGTCACAACCTATTAAGGCATAAATGGCTGGTAATAATCTTGGTATATCATTGCCTAACTCACGACAAATATCATGCACAGGGACACGTCTCCTGTGGTCAGCAGCTGCAGTAACATTTCCCGTTTGGACCAAGAGCCCCTTGGTGTTGGTAAGGGGAGGGAAGTAGTGGATGGCTAACACAAGTACATCCGTATCTGCTGACTTGATTGTCACTCGGCCTTGGGTATTCTGTGCACGAAACTGCTTCTCTGCTTGCACAGTATGGAACAGCATTCCTGTGTCTGCTTCCTCTTGCAATGAGTATAGTTCTGGGATGGGCTCAACTCCTTGTGCAGACACGCATATTGTTATTTCTCCATTTTTGTAGGCACCTGCAAGATAAATCTTGCGCTCTGGATGATCTACAAGTTCACGTGCTCCTTGAGCACGTTCGCAAAAGTATTTGCATAGAAAGTCAGTAAGTGCTGACTTGTTGGCTGAAGAGCCATGAACTTTTGCCACGGTGGAAGCTGACGTCCTTTAATGACCTGGTATAATTTTCCACCTGATGAAGCTGAACTGTGCCTCTTTCTCTCCTGGCTTTTCACTGAGTATTCATAGTCATACTGGTCAAATACATCTATTACTGTGTCTGCCTTTGTGCTGCAACACAGTAGCTCCAAAGTGTATTTCTCCGCTAGATCCCTAAATGTGCGGCATTGTGAGTGTGTGTATGTATATGTGTGTCATACTAAATATCAAGTTAGCACCATGAAAGATATTGAACACATGCTGGAAAGAAGGACATGGACATGGAAAACATCAAGATAATAGGACAGTGGGATATGCATTAGCAATGGCTAGCAAAGCTGATCTACATCTATGTGCTCTGCCTGAAATCATCAAGTCATCATCATTGATGAATATCGCAAACACCTGTTACAGAGAAAAATATATGTAAAGATAAACATCAAATGGAACGAAGTGTGCTATGTCAAATGAACACTACGACCATTCATTTAAAACGCTCAGCAGATAGAATGATCATATATTATATTTTTTATTTTGTATTTGTGATCATTTTTAAACCTGAAATATCTAGTTCTAATATATATTTTGAAGGACATGCAAAAAGCACGAAAACAGTAATTAATTTTCATACATGTACCAGAGTCCATCTGGCCATACATTACAGTGTGCAGCCAGAATGGAACTATGAAAGGAAAACCCTAGTGTTACTAAATGACACTGGTGTTGTTTACCAGTTTCCATAGCAACAACACACAGATATGTGTGGACAACAGGGCAAACTGTTATAATGGGACCATAAGCAAAAATGCAGAATATGAGTCACATTTTGGTATGATGAATTTATTAACATCTACAATTTCAGGATCATGCCACCCGTCTGTTCTGACAAATTACAGTAAAGCATTTGATGATGGTGACCTTGGAATGAATAGCCAAATGGTGTATTGAATCAATTAAAGTGTAATATTTTTGCATGACAACTAGTTCCACAGATACCAATCTATGTTTTGAATGCAAAACATAGTCCAGTTTATAATGAGAATTATCACCGGGATTATTAAAACAGGAGTTTTGCCTAAAATATGACCAATTTCAGCATTTGTGCTTACTTTAAATGACCTTGACCTAGATACAGGTTAAATATGTTACCTGTTTTCTAAAGCTTATATTGTTTACCAACCCTCCAGTGAATTTCAAATTGTAACCTGCATATGTTACTGAGTTCTATGCATTTCATGAAAGTATACCTTGAGCCATAATTTTGGGTCAACTTTCACCTTTGACCTGAGTTTTCAGGGTGACCGCACACAGGTAGATGACCACAACAGGGCAAAATTTTGGCCAGAGACCATAAGCAATAATATGAAATAGGTGTAACATTTTTGTACGGCAGGTTGATTAAATGCCACATTTTCAGGATCATGCCACAAGTCTATACCCCATCGCTCTGTGGTAATGTGGTGTGGCAACACCAACAAGACGGGCCTCCCAGCGGCATGGACAAGTTTGCAGTCGACTGGAAAGGCGCCTTCGATTACAATTTACAGCTTGCTATGTGCTATACATTTTGAAGACTCTATGTTTGTCGGTGGTATGATGAAGGGTGCTGGGTTTCGATACCACATCGACATTATTCCTGGTGATATGCCCTCTATACAGCCACAGGCACAGCTAAACCCTGGCCTGAGCAGTTGGCTAGTGTCCTAGGACCCAAGAAAGGTCGTGGTGCTTCTGCCACATAGTTGACTCCTGAGTCCAGGCGTGGACGCGTGAGGACGGCAGTGGAGAAACTTGGTAGACTAAAAGCCGTGTACGTTTTGCAACATATATTAAAATACAAAGGAATGCATCATTTTGTTTCTAAAACGTTTGGAATTTTTATACTTGTTTACTCTTTGTCAAGAGTGGCAGAAGGGGTGGCCACATACAGCAGGTACCACTGTATATTATCCCATCGTTCAGCAGTTGCCATCTCATATAAAGTTTTCCTGCTTAACAGACTCCAGTGGTGTGCCTTAGACTACCTTGCTCCTCCGCAATCTGTTTGCACACTGCCAGTTAAAAAGGACTCGAGGTCCTACAGGATAATGTGCAGTGAACAGCATCTTTTCAGTCCTGTTACATTGAAGTCCACCAGCTATGGGTGCACAAATTCGTTGTCTAGTCAGCAGTTAACCGCATTATTTTCTAAAATGCCCTCATGCAACATTTACATTCATGTACAAAGCTGCATTTGATGTTGAGCCCCACAGCAAAATGGTGAAATTTGTACCTAGTTGTGGATATGTTGATACACTGCATGGGGATCTCAACTTTTTATTCATCATGAGTGATAATTTGAAACAACTTTTAATTTCAATGACATATCTTTTCCCTTCATTTTATGCAGTGGTCGGTCTTATAAGGCCACCTTAAATGCAATTAAAACTGGCGTCATCAAACGAAAGTAAAAATATAATGAAAGAAATAAATTCACGGTGCTGCCCAGTGTAACCAAGTGCTTGCCATGGCAAGATATTTTAATGGTTGCTTATGTCTAAGAATCATGGGCATTTCCTTTTTCTTTCTTTTGCTGACGGCCATTTAGGCTACTAGTTGAGTGATAAGTCTTCCTTTGGTTTGTTCAGAGCCTTTTACGCTATTTATTTAATTTTCCCACTCTTTGCTCTTTGGCCATTCACTCTGGCAGGCCCCACAAAATTTCTGAATATTTTCAGATCATAAAATCCAGTTGGTACCAGCTACAAGACTACAAAATAACTGCTATCTTTACTTCTCTTCATCATTCTAATTCCTGGTTCTCTATTTCCTTTTTTTTATTTATTTATTTATTTATTTATTTATTTATTTATTTATTTATTTATTTATTTATTTATTTATTTAGTTATTTATTTAGTTATTTATTTATATATTTATGTATTTATTTATTTATTTATTTAATTATTTACTTATTTATTTATTTATTTATTTATTTATTTATTTATTTTATTTATATATTTATATATTTATTTATTTATTTATTTATTTATTTATTTATTTATTTATTGGGTTTTTTCTGTATTTCTCTTCAAAATGATAGTAAATATGAGGCAGACGTGATTTTGAACTAATAAAACTGTTGTGGATTTCCGCCAGAGTAGGGTATGCCAGAGACAGCAAAATACGCAAGCGGTGTATTCTTTCCTCTACAACATCTGACTTCATTTACACTGTAAACAGATCTTTGGATACAGTATATCCTACCTGAAACACCACAGGAAGTTTAATCATTTATTGACTATTTATTCATCATTTAGTGGCAACCATTTCATACAAAGACAATGATATATTCCGCCTCGGCATCACAATTTCGAATCATTCGCCTCTGGGGTAGGTAACCGGGAATTCTGCTTTTACAACCAGACTTTAGATATAGGGACAAGTAAAATACTGTATCATATTTGCCTTGATGACAAAATCGAAAAAGAAGTGGCTGAGCCTTTGGCTTGCATGACACACTCAACTCAGCTGGTAACTTCAGTCTTGATACTTATCAGCCATATGCATGTTCCATGCTTCCACAGTGTTAACATCATTATGGTCTGAATGATATTATTCTTTGTAGGTAAACACTTAAAATTGTCACTGCATTTTTTCACGTCTGGGTGACCTTACAGTAGTGTGATAGCCTGCCATAAGCAGTGCTGGTGACCGATACACAAACAACATACATCCAGGGGTAGAACCAGGAATCTGAAAAAAGGTGGCAAAACACTGACCTATTTTGTTAAAAAGAGTGTCTGGGGGTCCTAACCCGGAACAGTTTTGTGTGAAATGATGGACTCTTAGCCATTTTTAGACTAGAGTGCAACGAAGATTTGAAGAGAGTTTAAACAAAAGTATTCACATGTATTATGTAAAACAAAACAAAAAATACCGTTCAAAGAACGCAGTACCCTTTGGCCGCCTTCAATCTCTTTTGCTGTAAGATTTCGTTTGGCTTTTCTTTTGATTCTGCTTTCCTTGTCGTGTTCTTGGATTGCTCGGTACTTTTTTTTTATTAGAGTTTGTTGCTTTTTATCTTTTTCTTCTTGGAATTCTCTCTGTATGGGCCAGTACTTGCTCATGCTTAATTGTGTATTCCCATGATCATAATGTGTTTTTGCTGCCCGAATGACCTGCATAATATTATCCTGTTCAGTAGCCTTCTAGATCACACTATCTTGCTTCTTTTGTTTTATGATTTAGATTTTTAGATGCACAATGTCACTCAGCAAATTTGTGACCCGTGCGTGACCTTGCAAATTAGGTCAAGGTCAATTATGCTTGCCCACAAAGCAAGCCTTATAGTGGTGTACTATACTATGCAATTTGAAAGTCCTGTCTCGAAAGCTTCTGAAGTTATAGTGGCAAGCAAACTTTCAGTGAATAGGTCGCTGTGACCCAGATACTTTACCTAGTGACCGACTTTTGATTCATGGCACAATTTTTTGGTTATGATACATGTCTGTATAAAATATCATGTAAATGACTTAAATGCTCTCTTACTTATACCAATACCACCATTGTCGCTTGACCTTTGACATAAAAAAATAGGTCAAATATAAAGCTATGACCTCGATTTGCGATAGGCTTCTAGATCATTTTATGAAGCTTCTTGTGTGTAAGATTTAGATTGCTAAATGCAGGCTTCCAATAGTTAGAGCGGTAGCATTGCTTAACACATGTGACCACTGTGTGACCTTGAGAATTACGTCAAGGTCAACTATGCTTGCAAACAAAGTAGGCCATATAGGAGTGTAATATCATGTGCAATTTGAAAGTCCCGTCTCAAAAATTTCTGATGCTATGGTGGACGGACATCTGCTTTGGAATTTAAAAGCTTCATACACCATTCCACCACAGCGACACTGGTATGAACCGGTAAATACTAATACAATGTTTAGCACCATAAAGTTGACTAGAGGTTTTCTGAGGTAAAGTGTACTAAAGTATTAGCTGAAAGCCACCTATTCCACTGTACTGGATGAAGATTTAAAAAAAAAGAAATCCTGCAAAAAGTGAGTATGATCATGGTTTTCCGACTTAAGATGGACTAGAGATAATTCTCAAGGTGGGTTAAGTATACTTTACCCCGGGTACTTTCCCTCTCACCGCCAGCGCTTAACACTTTGAGGACTATACTTTGCATTTCAAACTCTATCTTGACACAATTTGACTAATGTTTTTGAGTTAGTGTTGTATTTATTAGGTATTTTGTCATATCTCTGGAAATATTTTAACAGAGTTTTGTGTAGTTGTTGCTGTTTATAACCTTTCTGTTGTAAATTATGCAACAAAGTTCTAACTCTATTGCCAAAATTGCTAAAAATTTTGATGTTTCTAGCAAACGTATGACTTGTCCGATATAAACTCCATATGCTTGTTCCTCTGGAATGTTTTCTCTCAGGTCAGGGTAGGAGATAATATCAAATTTGAACTGGTCTCTGCTGTCAAATATTTTTATTACATATCGGTTGTTCTTTATTCCTATATCCAGACCAAGGAAAGTAGCATTTGTATCACTTTCATTTTCCAGATTTAATATTAGTTCTTTGGATACATGTTTTTCCAGTTCCCCTTCATTTCATTGTTAGAAGTACACAGGTCATCTATAAATCTTCTTGTGTGAGAATAGAATCTTCTTGCAGCTGTAAAGTTTGTTTTTGCCAATTTCGCCATCCATTTGGATTCATAATAATGTAAATAAAGGTTGGCAATATATGGGGCTGGATCTGTTCCCATTGGTATGTCTACTATTTGTTGATATACTCTGGTTCCAAAGCAAATGTATGTATTATTGATAAACAGACGGACAGACGGCGCAGGGTACGACAATACCCGTCGGCCTCATAAGGCCGAAGGGTAAAAAGGTGGGCAGAGGGGACCAATGCCCTCTCAACCCCCATCAAAATCCACCACATGTGCGACATTCTAGATCTGATACTTTTCAGTCATGTGTATCAAGTTTAATGGATGCAAACATGCACATTTATTAAAAACTTGGATCTGATTTGAATCTTTATGAAAATCATTGATAGGTTATAAAATAACATAAGAAACTAAAACTTTGTCTATATTTCCTTTATCGTGAACTTCTAACCAACTGCCGTGTAGTTGATGTTGACCACCACAGTTCAAGTACATGTAAAATAAAGTTAACATTTTGTGCCAATGCCAATTTTTACAATCCTATCACCTTTAATATGAGGAGAGGGGTAGTAGAAAATTCAAAATATAGAAGTTGATGTGCGCATAACATTTTTAACTTGTACAAATATCTGATTTCAAGCATAAAGCAAAGAGACTGAATGTTTTCATTGCACTTAAACAATCATGTAGAAATATGAGTTCTACAAAATGGTAATCAACAGGAACGCAATAACAAGAGGACTGTGGCAGTCCTGTGCTCAGCTAACTAACTTACCCTCTCACCTTGGAAATGAGGTTAAGGTCACTGACCTATTCTGAATCTAACTTTCATACAGGGCCATCCCCATGTGCAAGATCAAAGTCACAGTAAAAATACTTCTCAGGTTATCATGCGACCAGTAAAATCCATATTAGTGGTCCAATGACCTTGAGAATGAGATCAAGGTCACTACTGTACAGTCTCAATCTTTCCTGAATAGAGGACCACCAACATGTTCAACATCAAGGTCCTACCTTCCACAGTTCTCAAGTTACAAAATGAAAAGTAAAATTCATGTAAGTGTCTGGGTCCAAGTGACCCTGGGAATGAGGTTAAGGTCACCCATGTACTGTCCCAGTCTGGCCTTTGCTCAGGACAACCATCATGTTCAACATCAAGGTCCAAGTTCAAGTTCAAATAGCTCTCAACTTGTCAAATGAACAGTAAAATTTGAGCAAGTTGCCCTATGACCTTGGGAATGAGGTCAAGGTCACTCATCTACTGTCTAAGTCTGGCCCTTATTAAGGACAACTAGCGTGTGCAGTATGCATGTCCTACCCTTTATAGCTCTCAAGTTATCCTATAAACAGTGAATCTCATGCACCTCACCTTGTGACAATGGAAATGAGGTCAAGGTCACTCACCTACTGTACATGTATCCCCCTTATACCCAGAAGTGTCCCTATGCAATTAAAAAGGGATTGGCTGAGCATATACAAGGATAAAGACTTTTGAAGATTTGGCCCAAAATTTCGCAGAAGAAGTAAGAAAATTGTCAATAAGCATTGCAAACTCGAATGACTTTGCAATCCCCATTGACTTGTATGGTGATCAATAGGCATGAAAAATCAACCAGAAAAATTCCTAAAAAAAAAAAATCACTGCACCGTGAACATTTGAATAAACTTGGTAGAAACCCACCCGAGACACATTCCCACCAAGTTTGAAGTGAATCTGGTTAATGGTTTTCAGATGAGGTCAAAAATGTGAATTACTAAATCGCAATTTCCATTGACTTACAAAGTAAACAATAGGAATGTATGCATTGACCAACAAGTACCCAAATTGAAAAATTCGTTAAAACTCGGGGATCTAAAGCAACGCCACCTGGTGAACAACATTGATTGACCCTTCCACAAAGAACATATCCACCAAGTTTCAGCCCAATCTGAGAGATTGTTTTGGAGAAGAAGTCGAAAATAGCAAAAACGTACACAAATTCATAAAAATAGAAAAAAATTGCATCGCCACCTGTTGAACAAATTAAGGTATGGGGGTCCCCAGAAGTGTCCCTATACAATTTCAAAGTAACTGGCAATGCGGTTTCGGAGAAGATTTTTAAGATTTCCCCCGAATATGAAAAAAACAAGAGAGCTGTGTGAACAGCCGATGCTCAGCTGCCCTATGCTTGAACAGATATGGTACAGACACATCTACTGTACACTGCCAGCAAGTTTGAAGTGAATGTGGGAAATAGTTTCGGAGATGAAGTCAAAAGTGTGAATATGCATTGGAATGACCAATGACTTGCATAGTAATAAATAAGAATGGTGTATTTTCCAATAAGCACCTGAAAATAGAAAAAGATTGCATTGCCACCTGGTGAACAAATTCAGAACTAGGAGTCCCTAGGAGTGTTTCTGTGTGATATCAAAGCAATTGGGAGAGCGGTTTCGGAGAAAAAGATTTTTTAAGATTTGCCCTACAAAAAGCACAAAATAATTAAATAAAAGTCCAAAAATCACTGAAACATGACCATTTGAATACAATTGGTAGAAACCCACCCAAGGTACATTGCCACCAAGTTTGAAGTGAATTTGGCTGACAGGTTTGGAGAAGAAGTCGAAAATATGTGTTAGCATTAGAATGTGGGAATCCACAGCAGTGCCACCTAGTATATTACTTTGTTTGACCCTTTTACAAGAAAGCTATCCACCAAGTTTCAGCTCAATCTGAGTCATGGTTCTGGAGAAGAAGTCCAAAATAATGAAAACACACAAACAATCATTAAAATATAGAAAAAGATTGCAGCGCCACCTGGTGAACAAATTCAGAGCAAGGAGCCCCTAGGAGTATATCTGTGTGATATCAAAGCAATTGGATGAGCGGTTTCGGAGAATAAGAAAGTTTAAGATTTGCCCCAAAAAATTAAAAAGTTCATAAAAAATAAAAAATCAGTGGACAATGACCATTTGTACAAACTAGGTAGATACCCGCCCAAGGTACATTGCCACCAAGTTTGAAGTGAATCTGGCAGGCGGTTTTGGAGAAGAAGTCGAAAATGTGAATTATAATGCCCATTGACTTACATATTAATCAATAGGAAAGGTACTTACCGATAAGTAACCGAATTGAAAAATCGTTAAAAATCGGGAATCCACAGCAGTGCCACCCAGTGAACAACTTTGTTTGACTCTTTCACAAGGAACATATCCACCAAGTTTCAGTTTAATCTGTGTGACGGTTCTAGAGAAGAAGTCGAAAATTGCGAAAACACACAAAAATTCATAGAAAAATAGAAAAAATTGCAGCACCATATCTTGAACAAATTAAGGTCTAGGGGTCCCCTGAAGTCTTCCTATGCAAATTTGAAGCTATTGGCAGAGCGGTTTTGGAGAAGAAGATTTTTTAAGATTTGCCCCGAAAAAGAACAAAGAAATTCATTAAAAATCCAAAAATCACTGAAGCATGACCATTTGAACAAACTTGGTAGAGACCCACCCAATGTACATCCCCACCAAGTTTGAAGTTAATCTGGCCAAAAGTATTCAAGTTATGACAATTACAAGAAATTCCTATGTTAAACTTTCCTATTAAAACTTTTGTAAAAGATTTTTGAAAAAAAAAATACAAAATTCATTGGAACATGACCATTGGAACAAACTTGGTAGACACCCACCCAAGGTATATCCCCATTAAGTTTGAAGTAAATCTGGATGACGGTTTTGGAGAAGAAGTTGAAAATGTAAATTAGCATTAGAATGCCCATTAACTTGGTAATCAATAGAAAAGGTGCATTTACCAAACAGGAGCCGAATTGAGAAACTCGTTAAACATCAGGAATCCGCAGCATTCCCCTAATATTGGACGACATTGTTTCAACCGTCCACAAGGAACATATCCACCACGTTTAAGCTTAATCTGAGTGACGGTTCTGGCAAAGAAGTCGAGAAAAGCTATAAATCAAAACAAAAAATCAAAAAATTAGAAAGAAATTTGCAGCGCCACCTGGTGAATAGATTAGCAACTAGGAGTCCCTAGGTGTCTTCCTGTGTGATCTCAAAGCAATTGGGTAAGCAGTTTTAGAGAAGAAGATTTTTTAACATTTGTCCCAAAAAAAGAACAAAAAAATTCATTAAAAATCCAAAAATCACTGGAGCGTGACCATTTGAACAAACCTGGTAGAAACCCACCCAAGATACATTGCCACAAAGTTTGAAGTTAATCTGGGTGATAGTTTTGAAGGAGAAGTCGAAAATGTGAATTAGCATTAGAATTTCCATTGACTTCCATAGTAATGATTAGGAAAGCTGCATTGACCGATAAGTACCCGAATTGAAAAAATCGTTAAAAATCAGGAATCCGCAGCATTTCCACATAGTGAACAGCTTTGTTTGACCCTTCTACAAGCAACATATCCACCAAGTTTCAGTTTAATCTGAGTGACGGTTCTGGAGAAGAAGTCGCAAATAGCTATAACACACAAAAATATTCATAAAAAATTAGAAAAAAATTGCAGCGCCACCTGGTGACCAAATTAAAAACTAAAAGTCTCAGCAAGTGTTCGTGTGTGATATCAAAGCAATTGGGTGGGCGGTTTCGGAGAAGAAGATTGTTTAAAATTTCACCCAACAAAAAAACAAAAAAATCATTTTAAAACCAAAAATCACTGGACCGTAACTATTTGAATAAACTTGGTAGAGACCCACCCAAGGCACATCCCCACCAAGTTTAAAGTGGATCTGGCTAATGGTTTTTGAGAAGAGATCGAAAACGAAATTGTTGATTACAGACGGACGACCGACGGACCGACGACGGATGGAGGACCATAAGATGAGCTCAGCTGACTTGTCAGTTCATTTAAAGTCCAAAAATCACTGAACAGTCAGTGAGCATTTGAACAAACCTGGTAGAAACCAACCAAACGGACATTGCCACCAAGTTTGAAGTCAATCTGGATGACGATTTTGGAGAAGTCAAAAATGTGAAGTAGCATTAGAATGTCCATTGACGTACATAGTGATCAATAGGAAAGCTGCATTGACTGATAAGTACGGTGTTTGTAACAATGATTGACAAGAAATCCTACTTTTCTGGGTTAGAAGTCACAGCATTGTGAATGTGGCATCTTTGATGCTAAGACCCACAAAACTGGAGTATTTTAGCCAATTTTAAGCTTTTATGACATAAAATTTAACTGAAGCATTCCTTGTTAAGATAAATTGCCATTTGTGAGTTTTCTTTGCCCTGTTGTTAGAGCTACAGAAACTCTAACAGTATGTAAAAATGCTCAAATTAACATACATTTTGGTTTGTTTTTCTGAACTAGAGGCAAAAGACCTACAAATTTGAGCACTTTCACTCAAAATCATACTAAATCCTACAATTATTCCCAAATCCTACAAAAGTAGGAAAATCCTACTTGTTACAAACAGTGCAAGTAACTGAATTGAAAAAAAATCGTAAAAAATCAGGAATCGTTAGCAGTGCCACCTAGTGAACAACTTTGTTTGACCCTTCTACAAGGAGCATATCCATCAAGTTTCACCTTAATCTGAGAGACGGTTCTGGAGAAAATAGCAAAAACACACAGAAAATCATGAAAAAATAGAAAAAAATCGCAGCGCTCTCTTTGGTGAACAAATTCAGATCTAGGTGTCCCTTGGAGTGTCCCTGTGGGATATCAAAGCAATTGAGTGAGCGGTTTCGGAGAAGATTTTTTAAGATTTCCCCCAAAATGAACAAAAAAATTCACAGAAATCCAAAAATACTGGACCATGACCATTTGAATAAGCAGATCCACCCAAGGCATATTCCCACCAAGTTTGAAGTGGATCTGGCCAACGGTTTTTGAGAAGAAGTCAAAAATGTGAATTCTGGATGGACAGACAACCACGACGACGGACCCTCACAAAAGCTAATTACTCCTGCCCCCCCCCCCTCCCTCCCATCCAAAAAAAAATCAAGTTCAAAAGTTGGTAGATACCTACCGGATGTACACCCCCACTAAGTTTGAAGTGAAACTGACATATCTATTAACTATTCTTACCTGTAAACTACATAGAAGCCCAACCACCCTCCCCCATCAGATTATTCTTCGGGACAAGTCCGTGAATAGAATAACTTATGTACACAGTTTAGGCCAGAGGTCAGCTTCCTGGTCTGGATCGTGCTGCAGTGGAATCCATTACCATGAGCAGAGATCGATCAGAAAATATAATCTGGTGGCATTAATTTTTGGAGAGACATAACCTGAGAGGTCGAGTATCCTTTAGTAGTCTATAGGTAATGTACTTCGCTATATATATATGCTACTACCCATTAGTAGTCTATAGGTAATGTACTTTGCTGTATATATATATATATATATATATATATATATGTATATATATATATATATATATATATATATATATATATATATATATATATATATATATATATATATATATATATATATATATATATGATACGCAGAGATTGCGACACTAAACGCTATATGCATCCCCTCTTACGGGGGATGCATAATAACCAATGAGTGTATTACATGTTTCCTACCAGTCAGCACTTTTAGATTAAAATGCAGAATGACACAGCACATTTGCTTTGACATACAATGTAAACTAGAACAGGCTTATTTTCCGACAGAAAATCAAATGTCTCCCCGTGCCATTGCTATTGTCACCCTTATTTTAATAAATAGGCTTACCGATTCCGATGAGCCACTGATATGGTGAAGGTACACTCTTTATTGACATTTCAAAACGTTGATTTTTGACAAAATGCCCACGTGACCTTGAAAAATAGGTCAAGGTCATACATCTGCTGTAAAAAGCAAGGTTTTACAAAAGTCTTACATAGCAACATAATCACACAAAATGTCAACCTCTTTAAGACCAAGTTTTCTTGAGGGCATCTGCAATGATTTTTATAGAGTGGCCATGTGACCTTGAAAATAGGTCAAAGTCACCCATCTACAATCCAAACTTTGTTGGTATTATGGTACATAAGCATGCAAAATTTCGATCTCCTAAGTCAAATCCTTGCAGAGTTGTTGCATAAGTGTCAATTTTAAATGACATGCCTATGTGACCTTAAAAAATATGTCAAGGTCACCCATCTGCAACCCTAAGCAAGATTATATATCGGAACATTTTCACATAAAATTTCAACTTTCCAAGTCAAATCTTTCTTAAGTTATCACTTCCACATTGATTTTAGACTAAATGCCCACGTCACCTTGAAAAATATGTCATGGTCACATATCTGCAGTCACAAACAAGGTCTTATAAAAGTCTTAAATAGAAACATAATCACACAAAATGTCAACCTTTTTTAAGACATCTTTCTCGAGTGCATCTGCAATGATTTTTAAAAAGTGTCAATGTGACCTTGAAAATAGGTCAAGGTCACCTATCTACAATCCCACACTAGTTCATCTGTAATCTCAAGCAAGGTTTTATATAGGAACATCTTCACAAAAAAATGTCAACTTCCCAAGTCAAATCTTTCTTGAGTTTTCGCATCCGCAACACACGCAACAATGTGTTGAAGAAGAAGAAGAAGAAGAAGAAGAAGAAGAAGAAAAAGAAGAAGAAGAAGAAGAAGAAGAAGAAGAAGAAGAAGAAGAAGAAGAAGAAGAAGAAGAAGAAGAAAGAGGACAAGAACAAGAACAAGAAGAACAAGAAGAAGCGGAAGAAACAGAAGAAACAGGCGCAAAAACAATATGTCCCCCCCCCCCCATTGCATGGGAAGACATAAATATTATTTAACCATACAGAAGATACATTCATTGTTTGATGGGTATCTTTGGTTCAAACATACCACATGGTTCCTATTTTAGGTTATACGCTGGACATAACAGGGAATAGCCCTCTTCAGAGGGACCTTTTGAGTTGAGGACCACTGCAGTAAAACATGAAGGTATTATAGTCAGATGCTTACATATATGGCAATCAATAGATATTTTCAAATCAAACAGTGTCCGTCAAGTGACCCATATGTATCTATCACTGCCTTCATTATGCATCCTGGTACAGGGCGCCTGTTTTTTTCTGCCTAGTTTACCCCAGCACCACCTCACTACTTGGCGATAAGCAATGTGCCTGTACCTGCTGTAGACAAGAGACAATTTAGAAATGGTAAGTTACATGTATTTGACGTATGAGGGCTCATTGATGAATTATAAAAGTAATTGAATTTACACTATAAAATGTCCAATATTATCTGGCAACGTAACGTACTGCAGAAACATGCATTATCCTTTCATATCCAAAAAAAAAAAAATACGAATATGCAATGAGTATCAAGTTGGCATGGTAAACCGTTTTATCAAACAATTTTTACATTAAGTTTTCACGATTCCCTGGAAAGCTAAGGCAACAGGAAAGTAAGGTATCAACAAACTGCACCTTGTTATGTGTTATTGAGCAATCAACACTAGTTTAGGTATTAGACTGTTCATATGGTGCAGAACAGGCTGGACACAAAAATGATAATTAAGATTCATGTGGAATGTACATACATATACATCTCATCTGAACACCCTTCTTTACTTTTGAAAACAGCAAGAATATGGCCAAGGACACAATACAAAAACAAACAACATGCCACAGTTTCATTGAAAGTTAATGTACCCTCACCATATTGTCAAATCTACACATACTTGAGCTAAAGAAAATCTGACAAAATTTCAAAGAGTTCGGTGCATATTTTTGGACAAGAAGTTGAAAAAAGCCTTAACACACAAAACTTCATTAAATAGTAGCAAAAAAAGAGTATGACCACCTGCTAGCCAAAATGAGAACTAAGTGACTCCTGAAGACCCTATATGCAATATCGAACAAATTGGCCACGTAGTTCTTAAGAAAATAAACTTTCACTTTTTTTGTCCCAAAAGTTATTCAAAAATTCGTGAAAAAATAGACAAAATGTTGGCTCCTCATCTTATTTGTACACTTGATCGAGGCCGACCTAAGGAACCTTCGTGTGAAATGAAATCATTCCACAAAACCATTTTTGAGAAGTGGACAATGTCAAAACTTTACAGATAGATGCAAACGGATGGCATAAGCTCTGCAGACTGACAAGTCAGCAGAGCTAAAAACCATATGGCAAAAAATAACATGAAATGTATGTGTAAGGTAAAGTATGCAGAATGGATGGTTTCTGGTTGGAAACAAAAATTACATGCAATGTATTGGGCCGAAAAGGTGCACTTTCAGGACAGGTGGTCTCTCAATGGAGTGGTCCTGAAGACAGGGACAATATGTACTTGGAATCTACAATCCCTGTTTAAACATTGTGTAAGGCAGTGTATACCTCATATATACCGGTACCTTAGGTGTACATGCATCAGGTGATTTGCTACAATATACATATAGTACCTTCTTCACTGTCAGCATTATGGGACCACTGTTGTTCTAATTATTGAAGGTTGTCCCTATAATAGTGGCTTGCATGCATTGCACATTGAACACGAAACAGCCACAAGTTCCATGCCCATCTTGGTACATCAGACTATCTTGGGGCATAGTCCCCCAGTAGACTCAGCTGGTGATATTTCTAATGTGTCCTTTGGCTGACCATTGTCCGTTGATTCCAGTTCTAATGCTGCAAACAAAAAAAAAAGAAAAAAAAATGATTAGCTGTAGTTACCATGGTAACAGATTACAATACACCAGGATTCCTATGCTGCTGCTGCTGACAAATACGATTCCAGATTGTTGGTTTAATTATACTGCATTATGCTAGATTCAGTTTCTGTACCAAGAGCTAATTCCATGCTCCTCTGTAATGCATGACTAGCCCTGTTCAAACTGTAAGAAAAGACCACTGTATGTCTATAACCATTATGTAGTGTGAATAAAACACTGTGTACAGTGAGTCAGCAAATGTAATTACCTTCAGCCAAAGCCAGCTAAATGAGTGTTAAACTTTGAAATCAAACAGTGGCTTCCATGGTCAAATTTTGAAGCATAATTTTGTCTTTCAGCCAGTGAATGGTTGATGGATACAGCACCAAGCCACTTTGAACTTTGAGGCCTATTAAAGCGGTCACAGTGAAAATTGTAACAGTTGCATGTATAGATCTGTGTAGTCAGTCTTTTCAGATGAATATATAACGCAGTATCAGTAGTGACAAAATTCTGCCCTGGCCCGGGTGGTGGTCAAGTTTTCTATTGATAATTAAAATTACAATTGTACATACATCTTATTCTTAACAACCAAAGCCTCAAAGGCTCCAGAAAAGATGAACGCTACATATAGTTTCAACTATACATGATTCATATTCTAACCAGTGAATGTTCGAACTTAGTAAGTTAGTTATAATATATAATATATTTGGCCTATGCCTATGGCCCTTATGGGTCTTGTGACAAAGACACATGTTAGGACCGGTCGGAAGTCATCTCAGATAAGTAATTCGCGTTGCTAATGATTATCTAAAACACATTCGGAACTTTCGTAAACTTTGAACCATTATTAGTCTTACAGGGGCTCGGGTTCCCCAAAAGTTCAATAAGGCCGACAAACACTGCAAAGGCAGAAGCTGCCTTTCGGCCGCAGCCGCTCAAGAGTTCAATTAATGGGTTTCGAAATTCCAGCGACAGTGCTATTCAATGCAACGGTTAACACTAACATTTATCGTCGCCTGGGCCACCCTGCAGTCTCCTCAGTCCATGATTGACTAAGTATAAAACCTTATGCTTCATCAGTTGTTCATGGCTTCACTGAACATGCTGAAAGTTCCTCCAAAATCAAAACAAATACAATTACCAAGGAGGGTTATCCTCTCAGCCCTCGTACGGATGAGCATTGTTGGCTGGCTGGGCCAACCTTTGACCCACCTTTTGCTAGGGCTTTGGGCCAATGTTCAGTTCGCTGTCTAACCTTTCAAACTTGTCCTCCACGTCGACATCGACCATGTACTGTAGTTGTCTGCCATCTTTTACTAGTGAAACAAGTTCCGCAAATGACATCATACGCTTCGTGGATTCCGATTCAAAGTCTTTCATAAGAAATGGGTAAAAATAGACAGAACTGCTTTTTCGAGATCTACCCTTAACACATGAAATGTAATCTGTGGTCCAGCCAATTGCCTGGAAATATAACAAGCCAGACAAACTCAAGCTAGCAGAGGAACTATGTGTCCGTTTCAGTTGGTGAACAATATGCCTCTCAAGTGAAACCCTTTATAGCCTGAATTTTCCTCTGGAAACCTCCCTCTTCTTGCAGAAACTGCACATGCAGGAACAGGTCGACGGTTACCACGGGCAAGTTTTCTCCAGATCCATCTCGTGAATATACGATATGCTACATAGCGGTAGAGTCTGCAACGTAAAAGGACAACAGAATTTGAACATTTTATGGTGCTGTCACAAGAACTTTCATAGTAATATGAGGACATTTACTCACAATGTTCAGTCAGAGAATACATGTATATAGGCACATAGAATTATTTTATTTTCATGTAGATATCCACAAAAGAATTGAACATTTTATGGCGGTGTCAGAAGAACTTGATAAGTCACAAACAATTAATATATCCATAGTGTCCTTTTTTATGTTTTTTTTGGGGGGGAGGGGAGGGTGATGTATACAGTATGGAACCAGTGGACATTAACTTGCAACAACCAGTGAACATTGTTGGATCTGATGGACAATATACAGGATACCTCAAAAGAATATGTATATATGCACACAGTGGTACTTTATTTTCATGTTGATATTTATTTACTTGTGAATCGGTTCCTCATCTCCAACTGACCCATAATCATCTAAGAAGTTCAAGAATGACCGTTGGAGCACCCAGATATTCTGGCAGTTTCGTTGAAATCCGGGATGTTTGGTGCTGCAGCTCACACCTACTCTATCGATCATGGCCTTCACTAGAGCATAATGCCAACAGCTTTTCCCTTCATTCTTGGTTCTCATTGGGACGCAATGTGTACAGTTGCACCTGCAGTTGGAGATAGGGTAAATTTAACATACCAACGTATTTATGAACAATATAATTATGGAAAATATTCATGTGTTCATTTGATTATTCTTGATCACCCATAAGCATGTTGGTAATGCTTATGGGTGATCAAGAAGGTATTGTTGTAAACATTGAAATACTGAATATTCAGCTCAATTGGCTGTGGCAATTCAAAATGCATAGTGTTGAATTGTTGATCCACATCAATTTCAATATTAGAGACAAAAACGAAAACCAAGAAGGCATTGATTTTGAGATTTATATGCACTGTTACTATTCACTAGGATAAAAAAAATGTAGTCAAACTACCTGAATACTGTTCTGTTTTTTGCTATTGTAGATATCTTCGGGACAAGCTATTCAATTTTCATGTGTGTCGCGTTAGACTGTAAAAGTGTCCCTCCTCCTCCCCAGGCTACACCTGTAAGTAGTAACTAAACTGTATATAACAAGATATGTATGTAAAACATAGATGCCCCCGTCCCTCATTACCCTTGCCCTTCCTACCCATTTGATAGTGGTAGATGGGGCACTCGTGACCCTACAAAATTAGTGAAGGTTGATCATACATCAATGTCACATATCTTTATACTTTGACCTAGCCCTTAAAAAATGACTAAAAACCTGGGCAATATAAAAGTTATTGCTGAAAAAATTAGTCATCATTTAGAAACCATATTCAGCAAAGTGGCTTTATGACCTTGGAAATTATGGCAAGGTCACTCACTTTCACTTGACCTTCTTCAGTAATTGTGCAAAAAAAAATTCTACTGTCTGTGTGTGACCCTCAAAACTAGGTCAAGGTCACCCATCTACAAACTCAAACTAGCCCTTATAGGCCACAAGAAAGCTGTGCAATATAAAAGTGGTCCCTCTAAAATGCAAGATATCATGCAGAAACAGTATTCAACCAAATGGCTCTGTGACCTTTGAAATTAGGTCAAGGTCACCCATCTTCAAACTTGACCTAGACCTGAATACGGACAATTATCCAAAGGAATATAAAAGTCCTAGTTTAAAAACCTCTTCAGTTATCATGTGGAAACCAAAGTTAACTCAGGTGCCAACCCATATTCAGTAAAGTGGCTCTGTGACCTTTAAAATGAGATCAAGGTCATTCATTTTCGTACTTCGTCTAGCCCCAAATATGGACTATTATCCTGTGCAATATAAAAGTCCTTGCTTAAAAACCTCTTCAGTTATTGTGCGGAAACCAAAGTTAACTCAGGTAACACTGTGACCTTGGAAATTAGGTCTAGGTCACCCATCTTCAAACTTCACCTAGCTTTTGATTAGAATGATACACCTATACAGTATCAAAGTTCTAGCTTAAAAACGTCTTGAGTTATTGTGCGGAAACCACAGTCTAACTACAATCTCTCTGTGACCCTGAAAACTGGGTCAAGGTCACCCATCTTCCAAATCAACCTAGCCCTTACAGAGAACCAAAAAGCTGTGCAATATGAAAGTTATAGCTCGAAGGTATAAGTTATCATGCAGAAAGCATGAAACCATATTCAGTAAAGTGGCTTTGTGACCTTTAAAATGAGGTCAAGTTCACCATCTTCTTACTTCATCTAGCCCCAAATATGGACTATCATGCTGTGCAATATAAAAGTCCTAGCTTAAAAACCTCTTCAGTTATTGTGCGGAAACCAAAGTGAACTCAGGCAACACTGTGACCTTGGAAATTAAGTCAAGGTCACCGATCTTCGAACTTCGCCTAGATTTTGACTAGAATAGTGTACCTATACAGTATCAAAGTACTAGCTTAAAAACTTCTTGAGTTATTGTGCGAAAACCACAGTCTACCGACCGACCGACCGACAGACCGACCGACCAACATGTGCAACGCTATATGCCCCATCTTCTTCGAAGGGGGGCATAAAAATGACAAACAGGCACAAACCTGTTTAGCACACATAGGTATACTAAGGAAAGGTTCAATGACATCACCTCTGGGTTTTTAATGCGGAAAAGTCGTTCTTACGCTTTTTCCCTGGAAGGTCATTACCTGTATTGGCAGGGCACTTTTTAGCCCTCACTTTTGCAGTTTTTGTACAAAATTAAGCGTGGCTGCCTGGAGTGTTGTCTTGAGGTTAATGCTCCGGCACAATATTTTGAATATTGTCAAGTTTGCAGGCACCTCTGCTAAAGGCAGCCCCATGGTTGTGAATAGAAAGATTGTGAATGGGAATTGGAATATGTATAAATAATGAGTATAATATAAATGGTAGTGAAAGACAAGGTTGTGATATATATATATATATATATATATATATATATATATATATATATATATATATATATATATATAATATATATATATATATATAATATATATGTATGTATGTATGTATGCATATACATGTATGTATTAAAATATTGTTGTGAAAACGGTTGTGAGTATGAATGGTTGTCTAACTATTGTGTCCCAGGGAACTCCGTCCTTAAATGTTGACATGTATCAGCACACAACGGTGATTGAACGAGCCAAAACCTGGCACTTCAACTCTGTCAACCCTGTCCAGCTTAAAAATACAAACTAGAAAAACGTGCTGTGTCTTACATTGACTGTTACATATTTAAGCAATTTCGAATCAGCCACACCCAAACCCTGCCACCGTATGGTTTGTGCTCATCTTGCGCCAAATTTCGATACCGAGAAAGTGAAAAAGTTCGCCGCTTGCGGCACGTACCATGATACGTCCGTGTGTCCCTCATCATCGTCGTTCGTTTGTTCCGCATTTCCTTAGTTTCATCGCTTTCTTCTTCCCTCACTTGTTCAACACATCTCCTCTTCGCTAGGGTTCACAATAATATGGCTCAACAGTCTTTCTAAATTGCAATTCCGGCCCGAAACTTGATTCTTCATCACTCTTCCATCCAAACATGTACTCCGCCATTTTTCTTTCTGCTTGCCACTCACAGGAATGACGTCATAAAAGGGCCCTCTCGTGGCAACTATGAGACAATAGCCACAATGAATGTTTTGCACGTTGCTGGTCAAAAAGTGGCATTTTTATTAGTACTGGGTAAAATCGAACATTTACAGATAGGGGTTATTATCAAAGGACACTTGTGAACCTGTAAACGTCAAAAATAGACAAATGAACGTTTAACATTTGACCTTTAAGCTGTGAGAAAAAACGCCATAAGAGACGTCATTTTACATCCGGGCGTTTGCAAAAAAATTCAGAGGAATATTAAGCGGTACTTACGTTTAATCATTTATTTCTATACGATGCACAAGCCAAACACATTGCCCCACTGCTGATATGTTTTATTTTTTTCATTTTTAGGTGACACAGACGTAATATTGATGTGATGCTCTTGACACATCTACTGCCAGAATCATGTCTTCAAATCTGAAATTGAAAATGACAAAAAAGCACTTCAGGCGCTTTGTTGTATTATATCTTCTCATCCTCTGTTGTTACCTCAGTTGGAAAACTAACAATGTCTTCAGAGAAGAGAAGCCTGAGAATACTAAGGGCTCTCTCTGGGGATTACATGGACAGGCATCAATGGATATTGAATCCGGTCATTTTATGCAAAAGCAAAATGATTCACTGGACATAAGTTCTTCGTTTGTGGTGGACCTTGTGCCAAATATTGTGCACTATATCTGGTTTGGAAGTACCAGAGACTTTTCACTTTTGAACTGCATGAGTATTATCAGTGCTAATATTTTCATCAAGCCAAGTGTTATTTACGTACATGGTGATTTGAAGCCATATGGAGAGTGGTGGGAATATGCCAACCGAAATGTCAGCATTTTAAAATTTGTATATCGGAGGCGAATCACTTCCATATTTGGTAAATATGTGGAGGCCCCTGAACACCAAGCTGACATAGCAAGAATTGAAATACTTTTAGGTGAGTATTTGGTCAAAGGACACACACACAAACACACACACATACATACATACATACATACATACATACATACATACATACATACATACATACATACATACATACATACATACTTACTTACTTACGTTCATACATACGTACGTACGTGTGTGTGTGTAAGAGGCAGTAAAGGTGAGATTTCATGGAATACAAATTTACTTCTAATAGTAAGATAACATATTACTTGGAATACATTTTTTCATCGTTTGAATAACTGCAATACTGATAAATAAAGCTGTGAACTTTTTTGCAAGTATGATTGAAGGTTTTATATTAAAAACAAGGAGACAGATGTACTAAAGGCAGAACACAGATTGTTTTGGATCTTCCTAGACGCCTCGTACATTAAGATGCATTTTGGAAAAAGATTTTCGCCCCTTGCGTCTGTTTAACCACCCAGCTCGTTTAAGCACATTATCCAAAAAATTGCTACTTTTAATCGAACTAATTTTTTTTTCAGATTCAAAATTCTACATAATCAGTTTCTCACTGCACCCAAAAACCAGGATGGTATGGTTTCTGGACCGTTGAAATCAGCCGATTATTATTTCTGAATACACAATCTGTCACAAAGACATGATTACATTTTAAAAGTAATTCATAAATCACTTTTGTCATTCCTGTGCGCTGTTGTGGATATGGTACGGGTTGATTTCAACGGTCCAGACAGCATATCATCCTGGTTTAAAAAGTGTACTGCGGAACTGACTGAATTTTGAATCTGAAAACTTAAGTTGGATTAAAAGTAACAATTGGCACAATGTTTATGCGAGAACGTGCTAAATGAGCTGGGACATGGGGTCCTTAAGCAGATGCAAGGGGCAAAATCTTTTTCCCAAAAGGGTATTAAAGTACAAGGGCGTTTTGGACGATCCTCAACAATGTGTGTTAGCCCTTAATGAACAATGTTTTGTACTGTCAACTGATTTTTTAAGTCAAAACAGAAAACGCCGAATGGTCAAAAGGGATGATTAGACATTTTTCAGACAAGGTGCTTACCTTTCTTTTCATCGTATTGTGATGTCGTGTTTTTGGAGAAATGGTTGGTATCAGGGCCTTAATGTTTTGATGTTTTTCCCCTACGAACGACTTTATGTGCAATAAAGACAGTATGAGGTCGCATGCAGTCAGAGAGGTGGCCCATGTGTGAGTTTTGAACGGCATTAAAATTTTCAGCCTTGGAAGCCCACCAATTTTTATAAACGGCGAAAAAGTATCACAGTCATAAATGTAAACAACAGGAACTTGACAAATCTATTTCCTTTGATACAGACATCATTTCACACATCACAGTGAGACCATCCTGTTCAAAAGTGTATCACGAGAAAGTGCTCCCCCAAGGGCAACTTGAGGGACTTAATGCTTCTAATGTGCAAAGATGGTAGTTTCACAAACTCTTGCTGTGCAAATAAAACACCAAGATACATTTAAATTCTGTCGGATTTGCCAAATCCAGCCTGATGTAAATAATTTCATTTCCATATGTCCAATCATAATACATTACAAAGCTTATTTAAACCTTTGCTGTTGTGCATCTTTTCAAGATTGAAGATTGAAACCATACTGTTACGCATTTACAACCAATGGATTTCCTATATTTTAAGAGTCTGGAAAATCTAAAAAGAACAAGTTTTAGCCACTCATCTTAAATATCTCATGCCAGAATACAATGATTTTTAAGTTTATTTATTAAAAATGAGTGCAGAAGATGTTGCCTAGGTCGTTTGTGCGATATTATGATAAAATGACTAATAAAATCAGAGAATACAGAATCAAGTATATATCTAATAAAACTTGCATTTTTATCAATTTCTCATTGAACTTCAAATGCAAATACTCAGTTATTTTTGAAATGTACTTCCTTGTACTTACAATTACGTAAACATATTAGAACTCACTAGAAACGGGTATTTTTGCTTAAATCATTTCAGCACCACCTAGCTGCCAGATTATATTTATATTGTAGTTGGCCACATTATTTTCTAATCGAAAAGAAAAATGCTTTTCAACAAAATACTGAAATTTTCCTTTATTTTTTTTTTTTTATTTTCTTTTTTCTTTTTTGGGGGGCTTTTTCAGGTGTTTGTTCTTGAAAATGGTACATTATCTTGACAATATAGCTGTACAGGAATATGTTTTACACATTTGTTATTTTATGTGTGTTTCACCACCATATATCACTTCCTACCTCCAGTTTTACAGATTAAACTGTCACTAGAGAGCAGTTCAGCACGACAGTATTGTAAACTTAAATCTTGTCATCTGTTTGCAGGCATGGGTGGTATTTATCTTGATACTGACGTCATTGTTCTCCGATCATTTGATCCCCTGCGAAAGCACAGTTGCGTCTTAAATATGGAAAAGGAAGGAGTAGCGGTGGCAAATGGAGTCATCCTGGCTCAAAAAATGACGCCATTTTTACGACTTTGGTACGAGTCGTACCATATGTTTAACCACGCACGATGGGCATACAACTCTGTCCAGATGGCCTATAAACTGTATGAATGCTTCCCTCATCTAGTGCACATAGAAAAGGGGAGTTTAATAGGACTGCCCTACGCAGAACGGTATGACCAATTTAATGGTCATGTCAACTGGACTGACAATTACTCATTTCATATTTGGAGTAGATACGGAAAGGTTCCAAACAGCCCGCAAGCTGTTTTAGCCGAAAACAATACTGTTGGTGAGATTTTACGTTATATCATGTATGGTTCTTCTGATACTACTTGATTTCATATATATATATATATATATATATATATATATATATATATATATATATATATATATATATATATATGTATGTATATATGTATATATATGTATATATATATATATATATATATATATATATATATATATATATATATATATATATATATATATATATATAATAAAGAAGCCTAAATGATCATTTTGTTTTGGTGTAACAGGCTACCGGTTTCAGGATTTTTATCCGTTTTCCAACCTCACACCTATTGAAAACCTCGTGTCTTTTAAATCTGCAGTGCCCGGTGGTCAACGCAAGTCACTGTATTATGACGTTATAGGCCTACGTACACACTCTTTATTATGGCGTTAATAATATCGTGATACTTCTTCGATGAAATACACATGATCACTAGTGAGATTAAAACAGCGTTAATGATGATTTGTATGACATCGCAAATGTCTTATTGATTTAGGTAGCGAGATAAAAATCACCCGAAAAGTGTTTTTTGATCTTTGTATGGATGAATATCTTACTAATCTGTGATTTAAAAATCAAATTTCCGCCGAAATTGCAAAACAGAGAAAAATCGGGGTATTTTGCAGAGCTTCTTGCTGAGCGTTGCCGTCACACCGACTGCGTTCATTGTTAGTGTGAAGGGAATGGGCTTGAGAAAGCGGTCACATGACTGGCCGGTGCAACAGCTTGTTTAAAAATGGCCACCGCTGTCTCCGCCCTAGTGGTGACGCTCATGCATGTTGTTCCCAAACCATATCGTCATACACCTATGCATTAGGTAGCTCTAGTTACATATTCTGTTTTGTTTTTGTTTTTTTCTTTATGCTATTTTGAGTTTTTAACATTTAATCCGAACAAAATGTTGAAGACATGCCATACAGTCAGCCGAGCTCATGACACGTCCTAATCCTTCTTCAAAGGCATTGCTGTTGCAACGCCGTCTTTCATCACCGACGTGGCAGCGATTGTTTTCTCAGCCAAAGAAACCAATTGTTGTAATCAGATTTGATAATTCATGCACAAGTTCTCTTTACATTTAAATTCAACAGAAAAATTTAAGCATTTGCCTAAATTGTACCTGAAGTTCTTGCCAGCTCAGAACCTGCACTTGAGATTTGGTCATTGCATTGGTGGTCTTATCTAAGTACGTTCGTGAGGAGTTGTATCGCTAAATTAGCACAATTAGTCTCAAAATGCCTAAAGTAAGGACGGAAAAATTGGCGATGCAGCCAGCAACAGATGCTACGACCGACACAAGAAAAGATGCTGGTGAACAGAATGACTGAGCTTGGGTATGTACAATTCAGATATTATAGTGAGGTCCGACCCGCTAACTCAGTACCATAAGTATCAATTAGCCTGAGTAATCGGGTGGCAATTTGATCAAATATACATTGTAATTCGATATCAATGTATTTGTTGTGGGTAAATAAAGGCACAGCTTACTTCTTAAGACAAAGTGTCCCGTTTTATTTGATCCTTTGAAAGTACCATATATAGGTAGTAGGAGCCTACCTAAGGAAACGTTACCATGTTGAATAGTATACTCACATCATAGTTGTAGTAGTAATAATAATAATAATAATAATAATAATAATAATAATAATAATAATAATGATAATAATAATAATAATAATAGTGTGGCTCTCCACTTGTCGGCCTTGGTCCGTGTCACTATGGGACACAGATGGCCTAGGGGAAAAAAATCCCTCCCTCCCTAACACACCCTATCCCCCCGCCTCTTAGGCTCAGGCTTTTCCCATGGGAGCCCCGTGGGAGCCCTCATAAGGGCTACCACCATTCCCATTCCCTCCCCTATCTGTACTCTGGGATTCCAATTTAACCAGTTGCCTTTTAATTACATTATTTCATTCCTTTTCTTCCAGAATCCTACCAGATAGTACTGTACATTTTCATTACCTTTCCTGCCTCCCAGAAAGCCAACTTTCAAACCTAAAATTCATGCTATACGTTCTTCGTCCTCTAAACACTGAACCTCTTCTAAACCCTTGTCATTGTAATCTTCCCTGTGCATCTTTCTGAATAAAAAATTCCCTTATCTCTCTATATGCATTGCACCACAACAGCCAATGATCCTGTGTCTCCTCTGCCTCTTGTCTACACGACTAACACGTTCCATTACTTCCTGTTGTCCACTTATTTTTTCTCTTTTCTAGATTGAGTACTCCTGCCCTACTTTGAAACAAAAGCTTGGATCCCTTCCCTCCATCCCAACACACACTTTTCTTTGGCTTTTCTAATACTTTGTATGCTTTCAATGTAATTTTTACCCTGACTCCTCTTTTCCAGTCTTCTTCCCAACCCTCTGTAACAGTCTTACTTATATATACTTTCCAATCATCCACCTCATCATATCCGTTTAGTTCATATTTCTCTGCTAACCCATCTATGTCTTTGACCCATCTTGTTTTTTTCCTTGACTACCTCATTGTAAACTTTCCTGCACCACCTGTCTTCACTTATTCCTTGTAAATGACCGCAGTACTTTAACTTACCTTTGGCAATCCTATCTGTGATTTTATTCCACCTAAACTCTTGTAGGACTGCTTCTGTTGCTGTACATGGTGGTGCTCCCAGCATCCATGTCCCAATCTCATTCTGTGCTTTCTGCATTCCCTGCATATCTCCCTCACTTACTGAAATCACATCTAAGCCATATATCATCCCTGGTATTGCAATTCTATCCCATAATACTCTTGCTGTGTACACTCTGTTGAAACTGTTCAGTGCAGTAGCTTTAATCATTCCTTTTGTCCGATTCACTTGCTGTTTAATCTTCTCCACCTGATACCTGAACATGCCTTTACCTGTTGCTTTTATCTTAACACCTAGGTATTGATACTCATCAACTTCCCCAATTTCAATTAACTGTTCCCTACCTTCTGGAATGTGGAAATGCCCAATTGTCCATTTTTTATTTCCATCTGGTTTCTTCCCAAGAGTCATCACTTTAGTCTTATCCTTACTAAATTCTAACCTCCATTTATTCCCGTATTCCCCTGCAATGTTCAGCATCTCTTGTAGTTCTTTCTGGGAATCTGCCATGAGTACAATGTCATCTGCAAAAAATAGACCTAGAATTTTTCGAACACCTACCCTTATAACCTTATCACACTCCATCAACTGATCCCCCAACTCTTTAACATACAAAGCGAACAAAATTGGGAACAGCACACACCCCTGCTTTAGGCCTATATCCAGATTTGCATTCTCTACTTCTACCTTTCCTGCTGAAAGTGTACAGCATACAGTTTTATAGAGCCCTTTTAGAATTTCTAGTCCACTTAGTTTTTCCCACAGAGCTTTTCTCCATACGCTGTCATAAGCTTTCATTACATCTTAGAAACCCATGAAGACTTTCTTCCGCTTTTGTCTTGCCAGTTCTAACACCTGGGTCAATGTGAAGGTGTGGTCACTTACCCTTCTACCTGGTCTGAATCCATTCTGACTTTTCCCAAGAAGACCGAGCCTTTCAACTATTCTACTAAGTCTCTGGTACATTATCCTACTGAATAAGTTACCCACATTTGATGAAATCGCAATGCCCCTACACTGGTCCAATTGGCCTCCTGGGCCCTTTGGAATAAGTGAAATCCTAAGTCTATTCCATTCCTTTGGTACTTGTCTTTTCTCAATGACCCTATTGAAAAGCAACTGTAAACAATCATCAATTTCTTCTGCCCCTCTCTTTATGAATTCTGTCAAGATATTATCTGGTCCTGGAGCTTTTTGTACCCGCTTCTGTTCAACTGCTATTTTAAGTTCTATGCTTCTGATCCTACAACACATCTCTGAATCCCATTGATCCTGTGTGTACTCTGCTTGACACTCTGGTACTGTTCCTTGACCCCACTGTGGGTTATTGACTTCTTCCCAATGCTCCCTTAAGGCTTCCTCTGTTTCTTCCTTGTTATCAGTCCTTTTCCCTCTGTGTGTGATTTCCAGTGCTTTATTCTGTTTCCGCCAATCAACCTGTTTCTAAAAGATGACTGACCCATCTCCCCATTCTCCTTTATTTTCCTTGTCATTTGTTCATTATTGCACGCCCTCTTCTCTGCTTTCATCTCTGCAACATTCCTTCTATATTCCATATACTGTCTCTTAGCTTCCTGTATATCGCATTGTGAGTACCTGATTTTCCTGGCTAATCTCCATGCTCTATTTTAACCCTCTTTCCTCCTTATGGCTCCTTTCAGCTCTGGGTCTATTCTATACCCTAGGTTTTCAACTGGGACTTTATTCTACTATCTTCTCCTGTGTTACCTTAGGAATCCTTCTGGTCAGGTCCCCATTCTTTTCCTGTACTTTTCCTTCATCCTCCCATCTATACTTCCATTCCTGCAATTCAACTTTTATACTTTCTTGATACCCTGCCCAGTCTGCTTCCTCTTTAATATTCTACACCCATTTAGTTCCCCTTCGGGTTTTCTTTTGATATTTCATGTTAATGGAGACTGTTATCCAGTTATGGTCACTGCCTATATCCAATCTCCCTTCATCATCTTTTTCACATCTTTGTGTCATCTGAAATAATACTCCATTGTCCACTAAAATATAATCAAATTTTGCCTGCCTTTCACCAAATGCTCATGTCCACATTCCTTTACATTGTACATCCCTATTAACTATCTTCAGACCAAATTCCCTTGTGAAATTCAGTAATCTGGTTCCATTTCCATTCATTCCGCTATAACCTCCTTCTATTCCACTCATTCCATTTCCTATTTGTCCGTTAAAATCCCCAGCTATCAATACCTGGTTGCCCTGCTGCTGAATGTCACTAACCACGATTCTCATCGCCTCAAGACCCACATACCCTACAGCTATTGCTATCTTATTTCTATTTGACTCACTTCCTATACACTGCATGTCATTTTTCACCTCATTGTCTTCTTCCCATGAGTCTTGTCATATCTCGTGCCACTTTACCCCCTTCTTAATCAAAAAGCCTACTCCTCCTTTTTTTCTTTATCCACTTTCTCTCCCTGTACCTATCGGCTCATACCCTGCTAGGCATGCTAACCTCTTCCTTTCTGATATGTGTTTCTGCTAGGGTGACAATGTCCATTCCCTCACTCTCTATTACATCTCCTATCTCTGCCACTTTGTTTTTATATCCCCTGCAATTAACATATCCTATTTTCATGGTCTTTGCTTTTCTTTTACTCCTCATCCTTGCACTTTCTTTTTTCCTGCTTCCAACACTTTGCCCAAGAGACTGCCTCGTAGACGCCGGGATTTCTATTTTTTCCTACTGCTGCATCCACCCACTATAAATCTGCCCTGACCTATCTCCTCCTGCCTGACTAGGGTGCAGCCCATCCCCGGCCAACAACTACCTCCTGCTGACAAAATCCTCCCATACATCCCTGAATGATATACCCCTCCCCTACACATCCTACCCAGCTGCCTATTTATCCCACAGGTCCTGCTAGCCTCCCAGCTATGCATCCTCAACCTTGGTAGGACCCCATCACTAGCACCTCACAGTCTAACTGCCCTATGCGGTCTAAAAGGCCCCTATATCTTCCCAACCCTATCTCTCTACCCACCCTCCCTTCCCCCCCCTCCCTGTCCAACAGGTCATTAGTCCCAACCTGGACTATGACCTTCAGGCACTCCCCACTACTCTGCACTAGCCCCTGGAAACGCTCTTCTACACCCCTAATCTTTGCCCCTGGCAGACATACCCTCACCCTGTTCTGCCTGTCCCTCTTACAAAAGGTCCCATCTATCCTTCTGACAATACTACTCCGCACTACAAGTGTCTGTCTTACACTAACCCACTCTCCTCACTCTTCCCTCCTGGCATGCATCTCCTCCCACACTGTCTCCCTTGTCATCTCTCCCTCCTCCCCCACACCCTCCTGCCCACTGGTCCCTGCCTCCTCCTGTGCTGTCTGTCCTATCGCCTCTCTCCCCCCTCCTTGTTCAGCCCCCGACCACCGTCCTGTCCCCCTACCATGCTAGCCCCCTCCCCTACAGCACTACTCCTATATCTGGCCTCCTGTAATTCTAGATTAAGGGCTGCCAACCGAATTTTTAAAGTCTCAGTCCTCCTGCGCTTCCCACACCTGTACCTAAAACTCTCCTCCCCTTCCTCCTCAAAGGCACAGAGCAGCCCAGTGCAACCTAACTCCTCCTGCATACAGCACCCCTCGCACTGTATGTATCCCTCCCACTCTGCCGCCTGCTCTGTCTACCTCCCTCGACTCCCCCTGTCTCCTGGCCCTTCCTCTGCTGTGCTCTCCTCCCGCCCTCCTATCTATTCCCGTACTGCCTGCTTCCCCCCTCTAGGACACCTCCCTCTTGCTCCCTTCCCTCGCCCTGCTCTTTTCCTGCTCTGCGGCACACCACAACCTGACAAACTGACTGCACTTTAACTTGTATGTTTATCATTTTACTCCTCGTTAATGATATTCAAAATGGCGTCCCCAACGCTAACTGTCCTATTTCCGCTTGTTCAAAACTTTCTTATTCAAAATACCTATAAATAGCCCGAGTTTATCACTAAAACTTTCCCTGCGACGCCTCTACATATTTATGAAACAAATCCCTTCCTAATTTAGTCGAACTCTGTCTAAAATTGCAAAATAATCTGCTTAACTTACACCAGCTTCAAAAACCCCAACCTTCTCCCTCTAAATCTCGCAGCGGCAGAGAGAGCCTAAGCATAGAGGCCTACAGTCCAGTTCTCCAGAAATTACTCTCAATTACTGAATAACTCTGTTAGTCCCTTTTTATTGCCCCAACGCCCTTGGTTGTTCTCTGAGCTTAGCCTGTGCCTTTTTGCTGGGTCCATAGGACATTTTTTTAAAATTATTTCTCCCCATTGTGACTGCCAATTTGGTTTGCAAGTGTAATTTCCTTTGCATCCAATACTCAGCTGTAAAATGTTGTGGGCATAGCCTAAGATACGAACGTCAGCATTTCAGAGTATCGATAATAACGTCAGTGGATCAGGCAGTGCATATCACCTGGTCGTTAGGTCCCTCTAGCGGTCACCTTCTAGACCAGTCTAGAGGGGCGAGGCCGTACTAGTACTACCTTGAACAAATGAACAAAATAATCTGCCGTATACAGTTACGCTCGCGTTCAAGTTAACAAACGCCAAACGCACCAACGTTTACCAAACGTTTTCCAAACACTTTCAGTGAAAGTCAAACGTTTTGCAAACGCGTAGCAAACACTTTGCAAACACTTTCCAAACGCTTTACAAACACTTTGCCAAACGCTTTCAAACACTTTTCCAAACGCTTTCAAACACTTTGCCGAACGCGTTTGGTGAAAGCCGAACGTTTTCAAACTCTTCTCCAAACGCTTTCAAACACTTTACACTTTGCGCCAGACGTAAGTGATACATGTACATGTACCCTTGGTAATCTAATTCTAATGACATCTATTTGTCACCTTTACCTGCTAATATTTGTATTGGTACTGGTAATCAACAATATTATGACATGGTCATACCTAATTAAGGAAGAAAATAAGTATAGGTAGAAGAAAACAAATAATATGCCTACATTAACAGGTTGACCACTTCATTTATTATAAAGTTACAGATCTTTCAGTAGCAAGTATACCCAGTCGCTCTCATACTTTTTCTGAAAGTAAAGTGCTTGCAAAAAGGCTAACTTTTAAAATTTCGAATGGAATTACAGAAGCAGCTCAATTTAAGTATTGTTTTGCTTACTAAGCCAAGCAATAGAATTAGGTCCAGTGGAGTAAGCCAGGCGATACTCCATTGGTCCTTGGAGTAATTATATATATTTCAATTGAAAATTAGAAACTATTTCGGAGTAAATTTATAGGCAATATCATGATCAGATCATGATATTGCCTGTGGATTTACTGTGAAACAGTTTTTGAAAGATGAAGTATTCATGACATCTTACATGAACAATTAAGTCTTTAATTAATTTTAGTTGAATTAGACACTTGGGTAAACGTATTTGGATCGTGTTCTATATAAACCTGTTGAAAACACGTTTGGAGATTCTTCATCATTTAAATGGAAGTGTTTGAAATGCATATGTGTTTGAATGCGTTTGTAAAAGTGTTTGAAATCGTTCGGGTAACTGTTCAACGCGTTTGGAAAGTGTTTGAACGCGTTTGGAGAATTGTTTGGTAGCTTTGTGAAAGTGTTCGAACGTTTTGTAAAAGTGTTTGAGATTTTTCCCAAACGCTTTCCAAACGCTTTCCAAATACATTCCAAACACTTTCCAAACACATTCCAAACGTTTTGAAACGTTTCCAAACACAAGCCAAACACCATCAAAACGCGAAAAAAGCGTTCGGCTGTTAACTTTTAGCCGGGCGTAACTGTAGCCTTTGTTTTTGTTAGAAACTGTCCCACAAATTTAAGTATTGTTCCCAAGATTTTTATATCGCCATTGAACTAGTGCCGTATCCTGTGGCAGAGACGTGGTGCGTACGGATAGTGATTCTTGAATTGTTACGCGACAACACCAAAATCGGAGCAGGCTTTGGCAACATGGCGTTTTGGGGCCCCTGAGGGGATATGTGTGACTGGAAGTTGCGATCAGGAAGGCTCCGAGAAGCGACCTGGTGACTGCACAGTGTGCAGATATAAGTACGATGAGACACAACATGCACAACAAATACTACATACTTTGGGATGTTTATTTAGGTTACCCTCACACCTGTCAAGTTTTTCTATTCCGCGGACACCCACTTCCAGCCCCAGAACCGTGTTTGCCAGGTCCACGTTCCATCAAGGTGTTAACGATGCAAGTCGGTGAATCGTTATCATTCATTACACTCTGCCGACAACGTTTTCTGAAGCCCAGTGATGAATTATTGTCATGATTTCCATAAAAGCTTGTAAGTTTGAGACTTTGGTGTAAATAAAACTGCGAAAATTTCTCGGGGTACCTAAAAAACGCAATGTCTGCGCCCATGTGCACATGCGCAGTAAGGGATGACGAAGAAAATCAACTTCGTTGGATAGATACTGATTACTCTTCTGATTGGATTATTAACCGTTCTGTTCTATCCTGTATTCACATGTGTTTATGGTAAGAGCTCGCTGACGCTCGCAAATATTAGGTACCACAGAGAGCTTGCCTCAAATGCCCGAGTGTGTGACCTGAATAGCCCATTTTTATGCTTCATTTTCACAAACTTATCCTTGACACATTACAATAAAATTTACATCACAACAAAGGCCTAATTCTCTTCTTTATTACTGTGGTGTTGTTGCTTTCGTTGATATGCAAGTTATTTTTTTGAGCGGGATGTGAAAAAGTGACATTTTCAGTGCTTTCACACCTTTCTCGCGTGTGTGGGCAATGGTAAAATTCGACCCTTCCCTTTGTTTCGGTCAGGGTCATTTTCCAAATGAGTGATTAAATTCAAAATTGCCATAGATAGAAAAAAACGATTCTAAGCTTAATTTTCGTATAAAAAACTTACCCGTATCCCCAGAAGAAGATTACAAAATAATAAATTGAAAAGTTTGGAATAAAATTTCTAAATGTTAGAAAAATAGTACCTAAAGTGAGCAAGGAGTTCCGCCAACTGTTCGTATCGCTGGCGATACTGCACAGAGCGTCAACATGGATCATTCCTCCGAAATCCCCCATATAGTTTGGTCTAAGATTGGTAAGTTTTATCAAGTATACATCACACAATGTTCTGGTGACTTTTCAGAGAAATCTTTCCTTACTTTAGCGAGAAATTTTGGTCTGAAGTGTAACGCGTGTAATTGCATTGACTCGATTAAACTGATAAATTGGCGATGTGGAGACCAGACTTCGTCAACTTGTGCGTCGTTTTACGCACGATCTAGATTGAATCATGCTTGTAAACAAATAACTTTGATTAATAAGAGTAGTATAAATAATATAGGCATCAACTTATATCAGAATTCGACGATTTTATTGACAAAGCGGGTTTTCAAAAGTTTTTGGGTCGATGAAAAATGTAAAATCCGATATGGCGATATCGCGATGTAAACAAACCGAGCGGTCACAGGTCGCATTCCCCTTTTTTGTTGGATTTTTGTGAATTGTTAGCTGTAAATGAAGCGTTACATACCGGTAGTCTTGGAAATGGTACCATTCCCTCCCACCCACCCACCTAACCCCACCCCCTCCACCAACCAAGCAAAATAGAACTGTGTAAAATGAAATAATGATTGTTCTAACACGCCTTTGGCTTCATATCGGTTCAATAATCTTTACAATTTTATACGCTTGTACCCACACACATGTGGCAAAAACTTCTTAGTGGTACCCCCCCCCCCCCAAAAAAAAATGATGATAATGAACTGGAAAATTTGCTAAATGAAATATTGGATTTTTAATATGCCTTGATATTTATGTTGGAGATTAACCCAAGTCTGGGTACAATTTGTGTTTTAGAATTGGTTAAGCACGTTTTACTACACTTATGCAAAATAAATAGCTTTACATGTTACAAAACAAGACTTGCTTCGCATTAATTTAATTTTCATCACAGAATTGCTATGTTAAGCACCTGTTGTGCCTTGCCAAGTTGTGCAGTATGGTAAAATATATAAATTTATATTTTTTATTTCAGATAATATGAAGAAGCCAGATTGTTTCATGCAGTGTTTTTAGCCAAAGGGAGGGGAAGCCGCCCCAGCCTTCCAAGTCTTAAGATGCAAGTCAAAAACAGACAACTGCTGGAGTTTTACCACATGCGCGAGTCACCAGGGTCTTCTTGGGACCAGGTTGACCAGTGGCTAGGTAGGTTTATTTCCCGCCTATCCCAGGAAGATAGCAAGGCATCTAGTGCAGACAGCTGTCCACGGCATACTTAAGTGTCCAGTCAAAGAAAGACAGTCTTTCTGGCACACTTTATTGGACCTGGATATTATTGGTGTGCATTTTTTTTTTTTTTTTTTTTTTTGGTTAAGTATTGAGTATGAATATGGGCAGTGACATAACAAATCAATCCATGTTGATTTATTAAGACGAAAAAAGAAAAAGAAACCAGGCCTCACCTGTCCAAAATAGGAAAAGAAAAGAACATGCCTTGGATAGGTTCAAGCCCAAATTATTTTAAGTTGAAAAAAAAAGTATTTGTTTGGATGTGGATTAATTTATCTCAAACAAATTATAAAAAGTGTAGAAGACTTAGGTGTATGTGTATTGCGTTCTTATTATTAAACTATGAAAGTTATATCAACTGACAAATATATGAAATTAATTTTCTGTGTTTTCTTTCTTTTCAGGACCACAGAGCAGACCAGCCGGCTTGACCCAAAGTGTTAACCGGAATGCGGATTTCCAACTGGTGCAGTGTGCCAGGGGTGATGTGACAAGGGGACTTCTTCGAGAACATCAACATAGCATACATCAGAACTCTTTAAAATAGTTGATTTAGTATGGCCACGAATGTTCAGTCCGAGCCAACTAAAAACAGAAATTTGAAGGATAAAGGCAAAACAAACAAACAAAAACAAAAAAAACAAAAAAAACTTCTAAAGGACCCTCGCAGAAATAATAAAGCAGAACTGTATTTACGAGAAACATCGTGCCAAAATCAAGAAGAGGTAAATAGTCGAGTCGAAAAAAAGACTGTTGGCCAGGTTTTTTCTGAGGTATGTACAAAAAAAAATAGACAGGGAGCTACATGGAAAGAAGGTATGAACATGGGTAGCCATTTACAGAGAGTGTTGAAATGTGTGTTAGGTAGCTAATCGGTGAGTTGGATATCCCGGGGCAAAAGTTGGTGCTGTCATGCAAAATGTGTCCAGTTGGTTCAAATAAACTCTGGCTTTATTACCATCTGCAGCAAAAGTAACTTCAATGGGAGATCTAGGGCTCCTGTTCTTGCAAAAAATAAGTAGCTGAGACACTTGTTGAGTAAGAACATTTTGATTTGCACGGGGATGGGACCACATACAATTAAAATGAAATGGTTGGTCATTAAGTAACTTTGAACTCCCTGTAGGTTTTATTCCTGTTGAAGTGGAGGATAGTGTTGTTTTGTTGGATAAAACAGTCATAATGATGGAAGAATTGTCCTATTTTTCTGCAGGGCATGCTGCACAAAATCAAGAAAGGATGTTTAAGGACGTTTTGAAGAAAACGAAACAATGCAAATGAAAGTAAATGTACTTAAACACATACACTGAAGAGTTTTACTATTGTCTCCATTTAATTTGAGATGACTTTTTCAAAATTCTTGTTTATGTGAAAATCTTAAGGTAAATGAAATGAAAAAGGAATCATGACCCTCACATGCCTGAACACTGGGCTTGTTTTACAGGGATAAAGGTTTTGCAGTTAATGTTACCTCTGAATACGTTATTGCACATAAATCTTGGAAAACTTTATGATGATACTAATAACCTACCACAATAGACCGTTATCCGTGGCGAAGGGGAGTTGGGGGGCCATTAAGTTAACAGGCATGTCATTCATTCACTTATCAGCAATAATTCACTTTTTTCTGAAAATGTTTGAAAACAAAGAGTTGTGATCTCAGTCCAAGAATTCAGAATTTGCTATTATCTTGAAAAAATTATGTTGTTGGGGGTCAGCCCTTGTGCAAATTCACTTATTTTGAAATTTCTGAGTGACATGCCTGAATTAAGTAAAATTAATTTGCACATTGTTACACTAATTAATCTGTTACATAGCTAAGGCAAAATAAAGACATTTTACAGTATGAAATAGAGTGAAAATGTTAGAGAAATTATCATTAGGTCGAATTTTGGTTAATTTTTGAATATGTATCTTCTGTAAATTTACATGTATATGCCAGGTATGTATTTTTTTCAACTAAATTTGCATATTTTTCAATAAATCATGTATGTTGTATGAATATTGCCAATCATAGCAGTCAAGCTAATGAAACTGTGTGACAAATTAGGAGATTATCTGTATGAGTCAGTTTTGGTGAATATTTCACTATGTAGGAGATTTTGCCTTTTTTCTATTTATCAATTATTTAACTTGTGGTGCTTAATTTGCTTATTTATTTACAAGAGGCCCTAATAAAGGTTAGGTCAATTTTGTGTATCATTTATTTATGCAAATTTTAAATTTTAATTTGCATATTGGAAACACTTGTGGATCAACATGGATGATTAAATAAAATTATAGTATTCAACAGTATGAAGCAGTGTAAAAAATTTGGTGACATTATCTTAAGTTTGTAAGTTCAGTTGTGGTGAATTTTTCAGTATGTTACATTTCAAATTTCTTGTGTCGGCTAATTATGCAGATTTTCAAAGCTAATTTGCATATTTTTCAGTACATTAGCTGCTTATTATATCCGTACATAACAGTGATTATGATGAAACAGTGTAAGAAACTTGGAGAAGTTGCCAGTGTTTCTCTAAATTTGGTAGCTCTCGATGTAGGATTTTCTGTCATTTTCCGCATTTTGCGGACATTGTGAATTTTGAAGATCTTTTAGTTTTTGGAGATAAACATCTGTAGATCTATGACAGCCACATAATTTAAAAAATATGCATGTTATATGGATCATTTTACAATTATAACAGCATTTGTGGGCTTCTTGCTTGTGTATTTCTTCTGTAGTACCCTGAAAATAGGAAAAATGCTAAAAATGTGCATAAACCAGTCGCGAAATTGAAATAAAAGTGATTTTTTGTGAGTCTATAACAGTGAAATGTAATGTATTTCAGTGTCTTATATCATATATAATAAAACTTGGTTCTATAATGAAGACAGATTATGCCTTTTTTTGTTTCTTGGGCGGTTCCTTCTCTGCATATGGTACCATGAAGTTGGGTTTTTGTCTCATTATTGAAAATCCTGAAAAACGTCTGAGTCCAGCCGTTAGAGAACAGTCGTTTTAAATTAATATAAAATCGCCCGTTGGTCCGATTTCAATAAAATAAACACTGTTTTCTGTCCTTTTGAGAGATCTTTCATGTGAAATAAGTTTAAAGTTGGTTGCAACATTAGAAAAAATCTCTCTGTGGTACCTAATAGTATGCGCACAGAATGTACAATCATATAAAACGCTTGCCAAGGCCTTGAAGATAAGTTGTAATTTTTCTTTTTTGCAAAGCCTTCAAAACTTCGGCAAGCAAGCTGTGATACCAATGCTATTGAAATGTAGCGCGCCATCGTCAAGCAGAGGCCACACCACGATGATTGGCATTTCGCGTCACCACGAGACATTAAAGTTATCATACCTTAACACTTAAAAAAAATGTTAATTTGGCGCCTGTAATTTGTGTTTCCCTGATAATATAGAAAGAAATCTGGAAAAGAACTCGTGGTATGAAGCAGTGAAAGTGTACTCCCTGTTGCTGCGTCATGTGCACGACAAGTGGACCTGTTTGCTCTGTTATCAAACTTTTTTCTGAACTTCGAAGGATGTTTTGGGCAAGGCGTGCTGCAATGAATAATTTTAACAGTTGGGGAGGTTTTTTTTTTTTTTTTTGTTTGTTTTTTTGTTTTTTGGTTTTTTTTTTTTTTTTTTTTTTTGTAAAGAATTTTCGGATTGTATGACAGATTAAATGGATTGCTTGTCAAGGAATTGTGTTTATACCAAATTGGTGGGCCTTAACCCATGGGGAATGCAAAAAAAAAAAAAAAAGATAAAACAAACGTTCCACAGCACAGTCCGTTTTTAGACCATATTTGAAGAAGCCCGGACTACAAACAAGGGGTGGTGTTTTCCTAGACGGAGTAGTTGATCAATACTAATATGTTAGCTTCCTACAACACCATTCTGATGGGGAGCTTTAAACTTGCTTATATGTGGTTCGTACACTTATAAGGTGTTTACATCATCCTCAACGCACGTTTACTGAATTAACGAGTTTTCAATGTGAACAAGTCAGCTGTGCCCAGGTAACAAATTCAGCTGACGTCAAAGGAGGTAATGTGTAAAAGGTGAAAGAACCTTCATTTTTAACATTTTTCGACAAATGTCCAAGTTACCTAAGACCTAATATAAATGTATAAATGGTTAGTTTCCATAACCCGACCGACCCATCTGAGAAGGCCCAAACCCCGACCCTGAGCATTTTCTATGAAATGTAAAATTTGAAAAAAAAAAAAAAAAAATGTTTCATGCTGCCCTTTCTCTATAAAAATTGACCAACCCTGGCTGAAAGATTTTATCGCGAAAGTGGATGTCGTGTGCCGTTATTTTGCGGTAAACACAGTAGTTTATTTCAACTTGTCTGCAGTGGAGGGTTAGCTTGGGTCGGGGAAAGAGCATGGCTGTATAGCCACGTTGTTCGGCAAACGAGCATAGCCAAAGCCCTGGATGAATGATTTTATCGAGAAAGCGGCTGTCGTGTGCCGTTATTTTGCGGTAAACACAGTAGTTTATTTCAACTTGTCTGCAGTGGAGGGTTAGCTTGGGTCGGGGAAAGAGCATGGCTGTATAGCCACGTTGTTCGGCAAACGAGCATAGCCAAAGCCCTGGGTGAATGATTTTATCGAGAAAGCGGCCGTCATGTGCCGTTATTAAGCCAATTCAAAAAGAGCATACTATTTCAACTTGCCTGGAGGGTTGACTTGGGCCGGGGAAAGAGCATTGCAACACAAAATTCAATAAGGCATAGCCACGTTTGTTCGGTGAAACAGTATAGACTATAGCACCTCTATTTCCCTAGGTTCCAGGTATCGTTCTCTGAGATACCAGGGCAAACGGTCGTTAAAGTACTTTTCAAACATGACTTACTATCTTAACTTCAATCTGTTCTCTCGGTTGTGTCTGAAGCCGTTATCATCATCACAAAAATACGCTCCAAATACGAAACTATAGACTTTGAACAGGCACGAAGTGAGCACCATTTTGAACATTGCGCACTGCCGCACAAAAATACGCTTGATTTGGATATCGAAGTGAATTGCGCCCAGGGCATATATCATATCATTATTGATGCTTTGAAACATTTGCAAAGTGTACACCCTTGGTTGCATATATTATAAACCGCTCCCCCCAGATCGTCCCAATACAAACCTCATGAAACAAAAGCTTTGGGTGCGGAATCCACAATTTTTTTAAAAAGCAGCCAATATAGGTTAGTCGCGATTCAATATTTTGAAGAGGTAGTATCCAACATATATGTGGGACAAGTGGTAAGGGGAGGTTAATTTGTCGAATGAATGTGATGTACAATACTTAATGGGACTTTTTTCCAGGCTGGCCATTACCTAAAAATGCAAATACAACGCAGTACGGTGAGCAGTTTTACGCAGCAATAGACTAAAAGATGTCACATCCATGAAAAGCAAAACGATCCACATGCTGCAAAAACTGAGGCCCAAAAAGACATCCATCTTAGTGTGTGACGGATTCTCCCACAGAACTCACCAGTCCCGTTTATTGGGAATAATATTTATGAAAATTGATTAATTTTAGACATTCTATGACGCGACGCTCCTGAAACCCTGACAAAGCAGAAAACGGCTTTAATGTCACTCTCTGGGACAAGAACAAGGCCTCCAACTTGCATCCTGCTGGGAATACGCGGTCCTTCTTATTTAATATACATAATATTACGCACATGGCATGCAGGTAGCACATCAATGTCTGCATGTCTAACTTGGGTTTGCTTAAAACACCGTATGAAAAGTCACTATGTTCGTTTGAGACTGCTATTTTCATGCCAGTTTTGGTACAGTGGTTTCCCCATGCTTCACGTTTTTTCCCACACAGCTTCCTGCCACAACTACTCCCAAAATGGCATTGTACCCGACCAAACCTGTTTACTGACCCAGCCTCTACAAACGAGGTCAAGCAATACCAAAATAATGAACACAATAAATGAATATATAAATTAATAAATGTGTGGAAGGACGGACAGACAAAGATACCATTACAAATTCTATCTATATGATACGGGCACTACTTCATAAGACGTAATTTATTATGATTTCGATAGGAATGTTTTGCATACATGTACATGTACATCTTTCCCCCCCCCCCCAAAAAAAAAAAAAAATCTCGTTACGACATAATATACATTTTCCAAGTACGGTATCAGTGTGCAAACTGATTCTACCAAATGATGCAGTAAGAAGCTACGAATGCATAATGAAACAGGAGCAACACAGAAAAGGAAGCCAAATAGATTTTTTTAAATGTTCAGCACAAATGAGGAGTATTTGTACTAACATTGCCATGTATTATGACCTTATAGCTCTTCCCGAAACGTTTTTATCACAAAATCACCAGATGAGGATCTTTTATTACGTGGTTTAAATAAAAGTGTGCGTAAGGGTCGTCTTAGCGGAACAGAAAGCGGTCATCAGGCTTCACGACCTGGAAAGCCCTGATCTTGAATTATTATGGGCGGAAATTAAATAACATAGTAACACGCTTTTATTAGGACTTATATACAGGCCATGGGACTGGCCGGTAGCATTCTGGGACAAGCTACAATCTAGTCTCGACCTGGCTAAAACTGCCGGTACTCATAATCTTAATGCCAATTTCTCAACAGTTCCTGGCAAAATACTTGATCATTTTTGCACTACCAACTTTCCTACTCCTCGTGTCCCAAAAACCAACAATACTTCACCCTGCTTAGATCTAATAATTTTCAATTTTCCGAATTATATTCGTGAACCACGTGTTCTTTCACCGATTGACAATTGTGATCATTGTGTGGTGTGTTCTAACATTTTATTTTGGCGGAAAACTGAGCCCGCCTGTAAAAGATTAATATGGGAATACCATAAGGCACATTTAGTCATTTTCGTGACTATCACGGCCTAATTCACTGGGAAATTTTCTTTCTTTCTAATGATGCAAATGATTGTTGTCGTTTATGGACTGAAAGCTTCCTGCAAGCTGCTAATGAATGTTTTCCCAATAAGCAAGTAACCATCCGTCCAGACAACTTACCATAGCATACGTCATCCTTGCGCTGTGAAAAGTGAAAACTCATGCGCGCCTACTCCAAAGCAAAGGATGTAAAAATGGCCCTCACATCCACGTTCAATGGGTTACTTACTACTGGCAATGCAGCCTATACCAAGAGCACCTTCACCAAGCTGAATAACAACATAATAATACATTAAGTATTTTCTTTACAAATCCCACCCCCCATCCCCACCCCCCAAAAAAAAAAAAAAAAAAAAAAAAAAAAACATGCTGGAAAACAGTCAAATACTTTCTGAATCGAAATCACATTCAGACAATACCTTCTCTATTGAGTGACGGCAAGCATGTAACAGATAATGCTTCTAAAGCTGAAGTCGTTAATTTTTTTTCCTTTAGCCAAAGCCACCTTAATACATCTTTAATCCTAAATCCTTCACGACCTGTCCACCCGACAAATACTCTCGGAAATCTTAACAAATGTGAAGATAAAGTTTTGGACACTCCTAAATGCCTCGACACATCCAAAGCAACTGGTCGCCAAAGCAACTGGTCCTGATGGTGTCAGTGCCAAACTCTTGAAAGAAGCCGCTCCGGTTATGTACAAATCTCTTACTAAATTATTTAATATGTCTCTAAATCAGAAACCATTTCTAACCACTTGGAAAGAGGCGCATGTCACACTTCTCCATAAAAAGGGCGAGAACTTGTGTAACAACTATCGCCCTATGTCTCTTTTAAGTTGCACAGGGAAAGTATTGTGAAAAGAAGTAATTTACCATGTTTTCAACTTTTTCCGAGAAAACATGGTTATCTCTGCAAACCAGTGGGGATTTCTACTTGGAGACTTTACAGTCAACCAGCTACTTTCTCTTTATTATGAACTATACTTGGCTGGTGACCAACAAAAAGAAGTTAGAATTATTTTTCTTCATATAAGCAAGGTCTTTGACAAAGTCCGGCACACCGGGCTTATACATAAACGGGAAAAAATAGAATTGGCTATAACCTTTTGATATGGTTTGAAAGTTATCTTAACGATCGAAAGCAGCGTGTAGTTCTCAATGGTCAGTTCTCGTCTTATGGAGCTATTAAAGCCGGGGTGCCGCAAGGATGAGCGTAGGGTCCATTACATTTTTATCTGTATCAACGACTTAGTTAACGTTGTAAACTCAAAAATTAAAATTGTTTAGTGATGATACGTCATTTAATCTCACTGTCGATGAGCCAGTTTATGCTGCCCCTGCCATGGACCGCGATCTTAATTTCTGAAACCAATGGTCCAGAAAATGGCCGGCTCATCTCCTTTAATACTCTCAAAACTGATACTATGCTTGTCTCTCTTCAGAGAAACCCCCGGACCAACCACCTCTAATTTTTCAGGGTCATTGACTGAAAAACATTTCTCAGCATAAACATTCAGGTTTCACTCTTAAATGTGATCCAAAATAGAATGAACATATAAAACAAATTACAACTAAAGCTTCCACACAGCTAAACATTCAGAAAGGTTTGCAATATCGTGTTGATCGTAAAACATTATAAGTGATCTATGCTTACTTTATACGGCGTATTTTAGAATATGGCATTGTGGTCTGGGATGGCTGTTCTCAGGGTGACTCAGAACTCCTAGAGCAATTGCAATCAACTGCATCGCGGATCGTGACGGGAGCAATGAGAACCACTCCAACTGAAAAATTGTATGAGGAAAATGGATGGGAATTACTATCTAAATGTCGAAACCGTTCTAAACTTATTATGATGTATAAAATAGTCCATAATCTTGCTCCAAACTACGTGTATGAAGTCTTCCTTAAGTTTACAGTTGACAAGAACCCTCTGTATAACTTCAGAAGACTTAAAAAATTACCCGATTTAGGCCCACCAGCTTTTGATACCAGAACTGTCTCATTGGAGAAATCTTTTTCCCCTCAGCAACTAAATTATGGAATCTCCTGCCGCTAGGAACTCCAAATATACCGTCTCGGCCTCAATTCAAACGAAAAATAACTAATCCTTTCTCATGTCCCGTAAAGGATCCAGAACGTTGAAATGTTTGTGAACGATATTTGTCTATCCTTCACTCCCGATCACGTTTGGGCCGCAGTGAACTAAATCAACATTTATTCAAAATAGGCCAACGCAGCATTTAGGTCAGTTAATAGAGTGGTCGCCAGCAGTAGTGTAAACATATATATGTCACGAAACGCCTGGACCATGAAACGATCATCACAAATTCAATTAGAACCTGAGGATATTGATCAGCGCGCATTTAAAGAGTCTGGAGATCTGGTGTTCATTAACTTGCAACGAAACAATAGCTTTCTTGTCCATTGGACCCATGAATGATTCACACTACAACAAGTCAATCGTTCTTGGTTTTACATTAGTATACCTTAGTTTCTCTGCACAATATCCCTGTAACAGCTGCCATAAGTTTATACGTCTGCAAGTGGCAAACCCAATGAAGGGCTAATTGTCCAATCAGACAAAAAACCGCAAGCATGGCCGACTACTGGTTTATTAGCCTGTGCGATATATATATACATATATATATATATATATATATATATATATATATATATATCAGTGTACAAGGTAAAGTCGTAATCGCATGACTGACCGTTATATGTGAGTAAAGAGACTTGCCCTGTGTTTACAATGCCAGGATCATTGACCATGCAACCGAGGCTTACATCACTCAGCAAGGTCAAAAATAGAGTACATAGCACAGGTTGCTGCTGCTTGTTGCTACATTGGATACACGCGCCGTGATTTTTCTTTGACAAAACGCAGAAAATGACGACACAAAACCACGATATTAACGTATTTCAGGTAAGCGACATCCGTTTATTTTTGTAACCCTTGACGGCAGTTATTTGGGTCGGGGTATCCGTACACATAAGTGTGGCATACGATCTCCAAACTGGTGGTGATGACTTGCACTCTGTGTGGTGCTTGAGGGACACAACGGTGATATATTCATATTAAACAAAAATCAAATGTTTGATTTGTACTATGCATTTTTTCTGCTCGTATTCGGCCTTTTTCAGAAGGAGACCGAAGGTAAAACGTGACGGGACCGCTACCTGTGAGTGTGTTTTAATGCAATATGTGACACACATAGCATTATCAATTTTATCAACACACGGTCCAAACAAAATATGCAAATAAATACAAAATCACGAAATCAAGACAATACAGAGTAATAAAATTTAGTCTTCAAAAGAATGCATCACATCATCAACAAACTTAAAGTTTTTTTCCTGTGCATGAATAATGTCCGGATATATCGCCTTTACCCTGTTATGCTTATTTCTCAGGTGTTGCACTAGAGGGCATGACTGAATCACATGAGATTCATCCTGCATGACACCACATCGATATAAACGGAGCTCTCGCGGTTGCCATGCCTATCTCTCCCTCTCACTCTGGAGGCGGTGAGATTAAAGTCTAAACCGCGTAAAGGCTTTACGTACATCAATATACTCAGGAACACTAGATGACATACCTTTCGAATATATAGCGTGAGACTGGTGATCAGATTCCATTCATTACTTTATAAGTTAAAAATTTAGACTTATTAGAAATATTCACTGAACCAGAGAGGGTTCTTCAGCCGGAGTCAAAGATATCATTTCACTGTAGCAGTTCATAAATATCCCTGTAGCGGTGCGTAGGTACTCTCGCTTATTATTTTATCTGTGCTTTTTTACTTCTATTATTTGTATGTTTGAGTTATCTATGTTTTTTTTTTGTTTTTTGTTTTTTGTTTTTTTTACATTTTTGTTGTCTGTATACTTGAGTTTTGTACTGATTTACTTGTATCTTTTAGCATTCTACTGGCTTATGTGATTCGTATGCTTCAGTTTTGTCATTTATGTAGATGTAATTGTATCTGATAATTGGTTTATTTGATTACAGTTCTGTAAGTGGATTTATTTTGATGCTGCCACCACCCAAGGGTATTAAGTTTAGAACAATCATTAAAGGTCATCCTGCACGTCCCGCCCCCTCCTGAAGTAATCATATTTCCAAAGAAACGCTTTTGCTTTTCTCTATAAAACTAACACCCTGAAACCAGCATAGCCCAGTTCTATTAAGCACAGACCAATTGTTGTTGCTCTGCCACGGACACCGAATAAACACTTGATAGCTTGTATATAACTGTTCTGAACACTTTAAATTAGCATTTGTCCAGCTCTCACAGCCCTATCAAATAGATGTTGTGTACGCAGCATCTAAAACTTTCAAGTTCTTCTTTAAAATGAAAGCATATCTGTATTCTTGAGAAGAAATAGAGATAATTCGTACAAGTCGTCGTGTTTCTACTTGGCGTGTTCCTTTAAAGCTGATATATTTCTATCACTTAAACTTGTTAAGTGCTATACGTCACATTATGCGTAGTTCCATTGCCCACGGATGTATGTCTGTTCAAAACTACACACCTTGACGGATTAATCACCACACTCCGGCTTGCCATGGCCTGGGAATTGTTCCTCACTGCACTTTCAACATTGTGGGTGTTTTTTTGGGTTTTTTTTTGCATTAATTCATGTACATTGCTTTCGCTCGATATTCTTGTTTGTAACTTACTCACTTTACGGAAGCAAGCAAAGTGTGCACGTGTCTTTTGTGTTTAGCACATTGCCTGTCCTATTTCAACATTTGATTGGCTGCCAGCGGTCTTCAACAAATGTATTGTGTAAATTCACCAAGTTATTAATTGTTTCTCGACTGATTTTTCTACATTAATAGTAATTTTTCTTTTTTCGTATTGATTTGCTAGGTAATCTGACCTAGCTACACATGTAAAGATTGTCTTATTTTATGTTCATATTTTCCTGAAAGTTTACTTGCATGTGCAGGAGTCATCCTAGTTACATGTTGTTTTTCAGTGACCACCTCTGTTCCAACCAACTTATGGTCATTGTTCTACATCTCATCTGTTTTGTGTTCTTCTACATGTACCTTTTGATTGTCGGGGCAGGTCTAGTTTACTTTACGTATGTTTGTATTACTGGGAGCATTAACCAATATATTACAACATCACAGATGATGCTAAGCAAGCAAAATATCATAAATCTACACCTAGGATGTAGATATATGATTCAGTACTTTTTTAAAGTCTGCTTTCATGTTCTTCACAAAGTGTTAATTACGATTGATACAACAATCCTTTCTCTACCCAGCCTACCTGAGTTTCTTTACGTCATGTGTAGTCTGAAGATATTTTTTATGATTGCAACCATGAAAACTATACTTTGTACTTTGAAATGCTTCCCGAATGTAATTTGCGATCTTGTGCACTGTCCAAAATTTACTTTCTCTGGTTGTTTCCTCATTAAGGTTGTGAATGATTATACTAAGTTCAAAAGTACAGTGATGGCAAAAGCTGTGAAGCTCACTATGATCTTTTTATCATTCGTTAACGCACAGATAGTACATTATTTGTATATACTTAGTGTATGGCCCCACTTTGTGGCGTCTAGAACTACGTTTGATATAATGCAAGGAGACAACTTTACATGGACTTACAGTATATGTGTAGAATATCTTAAATTGCTGCAGGTTTTAATTAATGGTTGTCTATGTTCTTTTTTAAAATATTCTTTCGAGATTGCATCATTAACTATTTCCATCATGCAATATTTGCTAATGATGTTCGTTTGTACTGTTTATTGTTACTTGATTCCCTACATTTATTGGTATTTTACAATACTTTGCATAGGCGTAGGGTTTGCGTACATGTGTATAGGAACATGTTTTGTCGTGGTTGTTCTTAATTGCCATATAACCACATACAATATTTGGTTTCTAATTGGCCCTCATACTATGTACTTGTTTATAACAAATTTGTAATGTACGTCTGCTTTTTGATAATTTATCACGTGTTTCAACTCTATGTGGCTCAAGCATATTATCATTATGAATCACATGTACAGTGCTTTTCCACGCTTACTGATGAGAACAGTTGTGTCCCAATTACTTAAACATTTTTCGTCCGCTTATTTTTATTCTATTTGGTGCGCAACCATCCCAGAATGTGAACACTGTTTACAGCTAACTTCCTCTGAGATTCACTTACTCTATATCATATCTTATGTTTGGATTGCAAGCTACTTTTGCAACTATTACTGTTGTTATTACCGTCAAAGATTACTTGTAACTTATATAGAAAACTCTGTTCTATCTAGGAAGTATTTTAAACTTGATGATTATTTGCTCATTATTTCCCCACTTTTAATCTTACTGGCAAGGGATATACAACTCAATCCTGGGCCTGCTACTTATTTTCGAGATATAACTCTCTGTCATATTAATGTTTGCAGTCTGACTCAGGATAAAATGTGGTGTATCTGTGCTGACATTGCCCACCAGCACGATATTGTAGCCCTGTCTGAAAACGTTCTCATCTCAGAATTCATCCGACAGTAATTTTGTATTGCCCGGTTTCCACTCACTTATGTGTAGGGATCGCCCTAGCGGCCTGAGTGGAGGTATTGGACTGTATATATCTCAACAGCTTCTAGCATCTAGGCGTCATGATCTGGAAAGTCCCGACTTAGAGCCTTTGTGGGCAGACATTAAATTACATAATAATTCCTTTTTATTAGGGGTCGTCTACAGATTACCCGATTCGCCCGTGTTATTCTGGGACAATTTGCAAATCAATCTTGATCACTTCAAGACTGTAGGTATTGATAACATTATTATAACAGGCGACCTGAATGCTGATTTTACTACATCACCAGGTAGGAAACTTAATCATTTTTGTACAACAAATTTTCTTGACCCCCATATACATGAACCTACGCGTATAACTCATAATACATCAAGCTGTCTAGATCAAATAATCTCTAATATTCCAAACTATATTTTAGAGCCACACGTTTTGCCACCGATTGCTAATTGCGATCACTGCGTGGTGTCTGTCATAATTTTTTTCCGACGGAAAACTGAAACTGCTTTTAAAAGATTAATTTGGGAATATGAAAAGGCAAATTTTAGTGATCTCCGTGACCACTTAAGTCGGATATCTTGGGATAATTACTTTTTATCCAATGATATAAATGAGTGCTGTCTATCTTGGACGGAAAGCTTTCTACAAGCCGCTAAAGCATGTATACCCAGCAAAGAAGTTATCATCCGGCCGGACAATTTACCGTGGTGCACTTCAGCCTTGCGCTGCGAAAAGCGCAAAGTTATGCGAGCTTTTTCGAAAGCAAAAGATAGTAATCACGGACCTCATAGCCAGGAACTATGGGCTTCATATAATCGGGTTCCCAACCAATATCAGGAGCATCTCCATACTGCTGAAGAGCAACATAATAGCAAATTAAGTAATTCCCTTAAAAGTCCCCAAAAGAAAAATAAAGCTTGGTGGAGGACTGTTAAATAATTTTTAAGTAAAAATCATCGCCAAACTATACCATCCTTGCTTTGCGATGGTAAACAAAAACCAATAATGCTTCCAAGGCTGAAGAATTTAATGCCTTTTTCTTAAGACAAAACAACATTGATACATCAGCAGCCCGTAACCTTACTTCTCCCGATCACCCCACTAATACTATCGGAAATTTGGAAATTTGTGAAAATGAAGTACTTGATATACTTAAATGCCTTGATACAACATAAGATACTGGTCCTGATAGAATAAGTCATAGACTCCTGAAAGAAGCCGCCCCGATAATTTACAAACCACTTACGAAATTATTTAACATGTCCCTAAATCTAAAGCAGTTCCCATCCATTTGGAAAAAAGCACATGTCACACCACTCCACAAAAAAGGAGATGATATCTTATGTAATAATTATCGTCCTGTGTCCTTATTAAGTTTCACAGGTAAAATATTTGAAAGGGTAGTTTTTAAACATGTTTTCAACTTTTTTCGCGATAACATGATCATTTTGGTCAATCTATCTGGTTTTATGCCTGGTGACTCGGCAGTCAACCAATTACTTTCACTTTACCACGGTTTTGGTGTAGCCATTGATGAAGAAAAAGAAGTGCGAATTGTATTCCTTGAAATAAGCAAAGCTTTCGACAAAGTTTGGCATGAAGGTTTTTTATATAAATTGGAGAAAAATGGTGTAACTGATTATCTTTTGAGCTGGTTCCAAGACTATCTTCACAATCGTAAACAAAGAGTCGTCTTTAACGGACAATCCACTAGTTGGGATACCATTACTGCCAGTGTGCCCCAAGGTTCCGTTTCAGGCCCCTTATTATTCTTAACCTATATTAATGATATTGTGAATATTGTGAATTCAAATGTCAAACATTTTGCTGATGACACTTCGCTCTTTCTTACCATTGACGATCCAGCCCATGGTGCAGCGATCATGAATAATGATCTTTCTTCTTTGGACGAATGGTCCAAAGACTGGCTTGTCTCCTTTAACGCACAGAAAACCGACGCAATGCTTGTTTCCTTTAAGCACGCACGCGATCACCCTCCTCTCATCTTCCAGGGTCACCAACTTGAGAATGTACCCGAGCACAAACACTTGGAGCTTACTTTAAAATCAAATATAAAATGGAATTCCCATATTAAGGAAATTGTGACTAAAGCATCTAAACAGTTTAATATCACGAAAAGCTTGCAGTATCGTTTAGATCGTGAAACACTAGAAGTGATTTATATGTCCTTTATCAGACCTATCATGGAATATGGTAGTGAAGTCTGGGATGGTTGTGCACAAGCCGATAAAAAAATTCTTGGAAGATTTACCATTGGCTGCGGCCCGTATTGTGACGGGAGCAATGAAAACTACGTCTAGTGAGAAGCTGTATGAAGAAACGGGATGGGAAAAATTATCTGATCGAAGCGAAAGGTCCAAGCGGATCATGATGTTCAAAATTGTTCATAAATTAACCCCCAGCTATCTTTATACTGCTCTCCCAAATGTCCCAACTCCGGTGGACAACCCCCGCCCTACCAGGTCAAGTTGTCCGTTCGTCCTGTTTCTGTCATTTCCCTGCAAGAAGGATTAATATAGGGCCACGCCCTGCTTCCTAATTGTATTTCTTCAGAAATAAAATATGTTTAAACCAAAGCTGATATACCGTACTTCCATCAACAGTCAACACGCCTCCTAGATGCACATATGTCATGCAATGTTTGACGTTCATATTGCCCATATTAATGGGTAATCTATCTTGGTCACCCCCATTGATAGCCATGAAGTTAGTCTTACTTCTGTTAATACCCATACCCGGTGACACAAACAATTCAGTTCAAGTTGTAATTTAAGATCGCGCTCTGAGTTACCTTCCTTTGATTCCAGAACAGTTTCCTTTGAAAAATCATTTTTTCCGTCCGCTATCAAATTATGGAATATACTTCCGTCGGAAACTAGAAACTTATCGACTCTAGCTCAGTTTAAAAGGAAAATTTCCACTCCCAGATCATATCCCGTCAGATATCCAGATTTACTTAATGTTGGTAAGAGACATTTATCTATTATACACTCCCGCTTACGTATGGGCCGCAGCCAATTAAACGAACATCTGTTTAAAATAGGTATAAAAGAATCTGCTATTTGCTCATGCGGAGCAGCTTCAGAAAGTATCTGGCTTTACTTTCTCACGTTTCCCCGTTGTGCTGCTGCTCGAGATATCCTTCATACATCAGTTAGCGCTCTGGCACCATTCTGTATAAATACAATTTTGTTTGGCAGCGATCTTTGTAATCTTGAACACAATATCAGCATTTTTCTAGCAGTACAAGAATTTATTGAAAAAAGCAAACGTTTTCAAAGTGGAGCAGTAACCTAGTTTTTTACTTGCAAATCTATTGATATTTTATGCAATCCCAGCGGTGGAAATCTATTTGCCCCTCTGTCTGCGCTCGTTTTAGTGGTGTCTATCTCTTCTGTGTATCCTCCGCTACATCGCTCATCGATTCCTTCCATTTACTGACTCGATTAGCGATGATACTCAGGAGTTGTATTGTGCCGTTCGTCCTGTTTCTGTCATTTCCCTGCAAGAGGGATTAATATAGGGCCACGCCCTGCTTCCTAATTGTATTTCTTCAGAAATAAAATACGTTTAAACCAAAGCTGATATACCGTATTTCCATCAACAGTCAACACGCCTCCTAGATGCACATATGTCATGCAATGTTTGACGTTCATATTGCCCATATTAATGGGTAATCTATCTTGGTCACCCCCATTGATAGCCATGAAGTTAGTCTTACTTCTGTTAATACCCATACCAGGTGACACAAACAATTCATTAAAAACATTCAATTTGTGAATCACCTTTTCTCGACAAATGCCCATTATAACTATACCATCCTTAAGCGACTGCAACCAACCAAGAAAAACTATCCAGGCCACACCGGTGCTTGATAATTAGCTCATTAACAAAAACTATAAATAAAAAAACAAAAACATGGGGATCCTGGTCTTGCTCCAATTACTGTTGTAACAACTGGTAAATCGAGTATACTTCTCGACACTTTATATCGACAAGTATATATATACTAAATTAGAAATACTTCACTGTCGGGTACCCGTAAAACAGGTGATTTTGCTTAAGATAAATGTATGATAAATAATTAAACCTTGAACAAATGAAAATAACATTTGAGTTAAGAAAGTTCATATTGGGATAGAATGTATATAATAGCCATGTGCGATCACACGTGACCGTTGAAGATCTCAGATGTGTCAGATTGAGGCTTTTTATTGCCTACCTGGGTTAGTTGAATGGCTAATGATTGCACGTATCTCTGTGCATGTATGTTGGTTGGATTGCTTGCTGCTATGATTCGGGTACCCGTCGCGGGTACCCGGGTAATAAATTACTCGACAGTCGGGTACCTGGATAGCAAAAATCAAAACAAGTCAATGCTCTATTTCTAATATACTTTTTTAAAAGAGAGGGATTGTTACGCATTGTCCGATATTGGTTCTAACAACAAAAGTCGAGAAAGATGCATTTGTAGTTACTATGTAAATATAGTGATATATGACTGACTGGCTAAATGAATGAATAAATATTTACCCAGACCAACAAACGCAAGCGAATGAATTGATGTATAAGTATGAATAGAAAACATGAACTGGCTGAATGGTGAAATAACTAAATGACTGATTAAGCAGCTAATCTACCAATCTATCTACTAACTGAGTACTATCAATTGTTGCATGCAAGTTTCGGCACTGTCCTCTACCTGGACATTATAAACAGACTTTAGCAACATCCAATGCAGTTGGACATAATGGAAAATGATCAAAAAGAAGAACAAAATGTACTTGTATAATTTTGGACATCATAAATTTTCCGGCCAGTAATGTGTAAAACCACTATATTTTGCAGGTAGGATACAGTAAAATCAAGTCAATACGACAGTTTTTACACGATCCCCCGAGAAAATTTTTGCAGGTCGTGAAAGGTACGAGAGGAAAGATTGTCTTGGGGCGAGTTGGACATTAGTAATACGACATTGCCCTATTAAAGTTCAATTTATACTTGAGGAATATGACCCAGTGCCACTCACTGTCCACCTGCAGGAAGTAGTAACGTGAGAGTACTCTCACCTTACTACTGCAAGACATCTCCAGCACTGTACAACTCTTTCTGTTTTGACTGATTCAACAACATTCCTCGGCGCGCATTGAGTTCAAAGCGCGCCCAGGAAAGCAGTTGATTTGGAGCGTTTCTATGGTCTCTGCTTGCTGTAGGCTTGTACTTGTATCTAAGCCAAGTTTAAAAAGCATGGGAATCTCTATCATTTTGTCAATTCAGAGCACACCGGGCTTTGTTGAATACAGCGAAGACTGTCTATGGGGGTTTACCGGCCAATTTTCACAAATGTCTTTATGCTTGCAGGTGCCGATGCCTGACACAGCGCCCCCCGCATACCAGTATGAAGAACCTGCAAGACTCAATGGTTGGTGTCCTTCCTCCGTTGACACACAACAAAGCGCATCAGTATATCAACAGCGTGCTATTTTTTTTTTCTTTTTGTGTTTGTTTTTAGCTCTGGTAGCACCTTATAATTTGGGTTTCGTCCTGTACATACGTGCATTATGACGTTTTTCAAAGAGAATTAGCTTCAATATAAAGACTGAGCCTAAACGAAATAGAATACAAGAAAAGAATATTTGCAAAGCAGCACGTCTGTCGGTGGTCGGTGTAACTGCAGAGCTGAACTATCCACTTTAGTTGAATTGGCATCTCTACAAATGATAGTATTGACGTTATTGAAGCTTTATCATGATACATGTGCCTAAATTGCATATTTATTTACAAGATGAACAAGGACTAATTATGTATGTATAGATGTTAAAATGACATTCTTGTGTGTTAATGTATTAAGGAATCAAAACAGAAATATTAAATACTTCTGAATGGACTAATTTTGAATTCTATGACTTTGATCGATGTTCATAAGATGCGCACCGTTCAATAAATACATGTAATAATATATAAATATAGGTTGTAACATCATCTGTATCTATTCTAGTCTTGACATTGAAGGCTTTTCAAAAAAAAATCGCCTCATTATGCTGCAGCATAAGAATTGGCATCTTTATAATGCTTTTAGGATACTAAAATATTGATAATTCTGGCACGACGTGTATTATCACATTCAAGGAAAATACAGAAGGAAGTAAGAAATGAAAAGGGTAGAGAGAAGGCGAAGAAAAAAATCAACGAAGAAAGAAGGAAAGAAAGAAAAAAAAGAAAGAAAGATTTGTAATAAATGTATTTTGTCAATGTCCGTGTAACGGGGGGGGGGGTATTACCCCAAGTTTTTGAGGATCTTTGGTAGATACAGATGTCATGTGTGGTAAATTAAAATGGCCCAAGGCGGTCCCTGTAGGTGCACAAAGAGTGCAGTATACACATTCGATATGACGAATTAGTAGGCAACTGATGAGCAAGAATGGTTGCGTTCACAATCCCCACCAAAACAAGGGAAAGCTGGTGAACGGGTCCTACATATGTGATTTGAGGGAGTCATTGAGCCCTTGTACTATTGCAGGAAGACAGTCCGAAACAGGATATCATGCAGTCTCCAGCCAACCCGCTTCAGGCTTGCAATCTGCCAATGACCAGTCTTTTATTCCTTCTGCCCCGCCTCCGTCCTATGATGAGGCTGTGAATATGAACAATTATTCCATGTGGGAGCTCGAGGCTGCCAACAAAACTGACCCATTCCCGTCGGAACTTGATGCAACAAAATTACAAATACAACCAGCAGCTGGCGATGAAATGGAACCGGTACACTCGTCAAGAACACCCAGTTTAGGTCAATCAGCCAATACCGAAGCTTCAAATTCACAAGGCCCGCCCCATATGACGAGTGCAAGTGTGAACACTGGAGCAGTGTCCACGACTCCCCAAGATAACACCTTTGGTGCGCGAGTCAAGCGAGCTGCACAAGAATCAAATGGCAATGAAAAAGTCCTTTCTCACAAACTTTTTGAAATACTTGTCACTACCCTAGGTAAGTGTACGGATGTTGATTTTTCTCTCACCCCCCCCCCCCTTACTGTCACCGTTGAACGGTTAGCTTAAATGTCTCAACTTAACATCCTGGTTAACATAAAACACTGTCTGCGAAAAATTCGACACAATTAGACCTGTCACCATGGCCTGCCCGAGATTAAAAGCATCTATGGGCAGTACACCGTGGCAAAGAATTCATACTTTTGATTTGAGTGCCAACGGCAAGCTGCAACTTGAGAAGGTTGTAACTTGTTAACATGAGCTGGGACTAAACAAATGCTGTTCATGGAGCTTTTCTATGACTAAGGAAGCCTATGATGACATGACAACATATATGATAAATATGTCCTTTCTCATTCTTTTTTATCTTAAAGTAAATATGCCGCTGTAATAATAATAATAATAATAATAATAATAATAATAATAATAATAATAATAATAATAATAATAATAATAATAATAATAATAATAATAACAATAATAATAATAATAATAATTGTAATAATAATAACAACAACAACAATAATAACAACAACAACAACAATAATAATAATAATGATAATTATAATAATAATATAATAAAATATAGTCAAATTGTTCTTATCTGAACCTGTACTATGAAAATTTGGTAATTAAGGTTTGTTTGACAGGTATTCTTCTTTGATATGAAGCTCTGCATTTACAAGCAAAACTTCACATATTTAGCTAATTCATCGATTGCCACGTTCATATTTATTCATTATTATGTGGGTTGTCTTTAGTGAATATTTAGCTTAGGCAAGGAGCCGCTACTCAGAGAAACATGTACGGGTACAAGGCTCCGAAACATGTTGAGTAGTTACCCGCTGAAGACCCTTTAATTTATTTGGGCTGATACAGCCTATGTCAAAATTTTACAGAGGAACGTGTGCAATATAGACAATAGTAATTCCATATATATACAGGTTAGACAGGGACAGGTTAGCTTATGGAGAGTAAAGAGTTCGAACTGCGGAATAGGATATTGACTACTAGGAAGTGGTTCTGGGCAAAAAGACACAAATACATTAATAATAATAATAATAATAATAATAATAATAATAATAATAATAATAATAATAATAATAATAATAATAATAATTTAAAAGACTACGGTTTTTATGGGTTTCTTGTAAGTGCGAACTCAAGACATCATCATATGACTTACTCATCCATATTTGCTTACAGAGTTCGTGATCGTCATGATGCTTATCTTTAGTGCTCTTTACGTGGCCATGATCTACCACGGTAAGTTATTGTTTGACAGACAGTTTGGTGAGCTTTGGATGGGAAGATCCCTTCATGTAAAGCTTAAGGTACTATAAACCCTAGAATTAGATATCTGGAATACCATGCATCGTGCTCGCAAATATTACTCCGAGGATCAAACACCAGTGGGTAACTTCATCAATGGTAACATTTACTCTGTTAGTGTTGATCACAACAAAAGCTGTGATCACTTTAATTATTGTTATGATGATTCTAGATGCCAATTATGTGTGTGCATTCCAGTCCCAGGAATTATGTTGGTGTGCCAGGACAAACATATGTTTTTCTTGGAATTCTTTCTTTCTTTCTTTTTCTTTCTCCTTTCCTCCTTCTTTATTTTCTCTTTCTTTCTTTCTTTCCCTCTTTCTTTCTTTCTTTTTTTTTCTCTTTTTTTCTGTCTTTCTTCCTCTTTTCATTCCTTCCTTTCGTTGTTTCTTTCTCTCCCTTTTCTTCTTCTCTTTCTTTCTTTCTTTCTTTCTCTGTTTATAGGCAAATTTGTCCGACATTTCATTTGAAAAGTATAATACGTAGAAACTCCATAGTTGGCATGATTATACTTTCATATGTGAAGTCTTTAGTTTTTTGTAAAGAAATTCAATGGTTATGAAAATTAGAGCCATTTGAAAATTTAAATCTGGAATATCTCCAAAAGTATTTTAGCTACAGGTAACCTATCCAACTCCGATTAATATGTTTGTAACACTGCACATTTTTGTATTTTATATGTGACCTCTAAAGGGCAAAGGTCAAGGTTGTTTGGACCTTTAGATTTTTCTTCTGGCCATAAATCCGCCAATTGACACTCAGGTTTGATAATGTCGGGCTCAAATTGTAGATATTGTAACACTGCACAATTTTGTAATTTATTTGTGATCTCAAAAGGTCAAAAGTCAAGGTCATTTGGACTTTTGAAATTTTCATCAAGTTATACCTCAGCCAATTTCCATCCATTTGTAATTAGGTTGGACTTAAATGGTAGGTGTTGCAGCATTGCGCATTTTTGTAAGGAATATGTAACCTCTAGAGCCAAAGGTTAAAGAAATTCAGCCCTTTGAAAGTTTCATCAAGCCATACTGTGGTCAATTTCCATCTGATTTGCTTTATGTTGGGCTTATATTTTAGGTATTTTTACACTGTTTATTTTTGTAATTAAATGTGGCCTCTAACGTTCAAAGATCAAGGTCATTTGGACTTTGAAATTTTCATCCAGCCATAATTTTGGGTGAATGTGAAGCACTAAAGGACAAGAGTTGAAGCATTTAATGTTTACAACTCTTTAAGTCGAGGTAAAGGTCATTTAAGCCTTTTACATTTGCATCTGGCCATAACTTGGCCAATTTTAATTTATTAACTATACGATGCGCATCTGGATTTTGAAAAAAAAAATAGTAGGTGCTGTCTCACTAGCTGGACATGTAGCTTTGTCGTTACAGGGGGTGGGGTGGGGGAGTCGAACGACGTAAAGGTCGTAGGTCTGCATAGCCACCCCCTGTTCAATTCATATTGTTGCTTTAACTTTACGAAACCGGTAGACCGAAACTTCGGCCAACACATATATTGTTTCCATATAATTAACATAATAAAAGCTGAACAGCTCGAAATATATTGTTATGATATTACTAGGTCTAATAATTAAATTAGCTGATAGGTATGTCTCGTTTTATGCCCAAAGGACTTGGTAGATACTAGTAGGTGGCAAATGACCTTGAAACGGGGTCAAAGGTCATGTGCTTGTCACCTTTAGCCAACATAGAGCATATAGCTTGCATGCCTGAGTTTGCTTATCGGAGTCATAATTATGATATACATGTATATGACACGCAACTGGTGACACAAGATCAAAATGATGCTAAGGACCTCTACCTTTATTATCTGGTCTTATCAAATTAATATTTACATTTATTTGGAAAACTAGAAGCCCTATATGAAATATTTCTTCAAAAATATGAATTTTTTATTCATAATATATTTTGCAGCCATTTTGAACACTAAATATATATGCTAATTAGCTTGCATAATATTGAAAAATGATGAATCATATTATGTACATAATAACGTTGTTTGAAGTCTGAGGATTGCAAAATTAATATTATATTCTTTAAGTAAATTCTAGTTGTCAAATCATAATTTAATAATAATAATAATAATTATAATAATAATAATAATAATAATTATTATTATTATAATTATAATAATAATAATAATAAAAATAATTACATATTCATATGCCAAATGGATATGTGTAACTAAGGTAACCTCCCAGGATCCCAGGGTTTAAAAGGTTTAGCTAATCCATTGAAGAATAAACAGAGGTTGTAGTATTTAATCTTTACAACCTTTGAAGACACACATACAAATTTACTATGAAGCAAATCTTATTTTCTAGGTTTTTACTTGTCAGTAAGCTGAGTTCATAGCATGGGCGTGCGACCGTTGTCTCATCGGTGCACAACTTGCATTTCGACTTCTCAACAAGAGGCGCACGGGCTCTACTGAAATATTATCTGATGACCATCACCAAAATTTCATTTCCCGAAATGCATGACTCTGATGAATTATGATACACATCTATGGTACATCCGGCATCATTAGCCTTTTTTCTTTCTCAGCTGAATTTATTGCTTTCAACACCTTCTGATCCTCATCTCTTGCAATGATGTAGATGGCGTCACTAAATTTTAGCGTGTTTTCATCATTTTACCTAATTGAAATCCCCACTAAGTATCATGATGATTTATGAAAAATTCAAAGGTTTCAAATCTTGGCTCATATTCTACGTAATGCCATTTTTGGCGCCACCAATATTGAACTCGACCCAGATTTGCATTTAGTTGATAAGTCCTGAAAGTAATTTCGGGCGAACTTGAAATGACTACATCGCGTCCACAAACAAAACTTTACGGATGGACGGACGGGCAGACGGACTGGTTCGAGTGATTGCATTAGCTCTGCGACCTATGGTTAGTAGGGCTAAAAACGGTTCGACTTCTCGACCACTTGGTCCACAGTTAATCGCCTGTCTGTTTGTCTGTCAGTCTGTCGTGTGAGCACAATAACATTTGCAACATCTCCACAACCGCCAGGGTCGGATCCTTTTCAAACAATGCGGACCTACGTTGGGCGGATCTCTTTCAAGTGTGTTCAAATGGTCACGCTCTTAAGATTTTTGGATGTTTATGGGCTTTTGGGTTAATTGCATGGCAAAAATCTTTTGAAGTATTTTATTCCGAAATCGCTTGCTTGGAAACTACTCAAGAACATTTTTGGGATATCTAGAGCTTGATATGTTCAAATGGCAGCTGTGTGATTTTTTTTTTTTTTTTTTTTTTTTTTTATATGAAGTTTTCCTCTGCCAAACTTTGAATATTTTTGGTTGATTCTTTTCTTCTCCAGAACCACTTAAAGAATTACTTTGAAACTGAATAGGAACACTTATTGGTTCCCCGGGAGCAGGTTGGGACTTATTTTGAATTAAATATTAAGGTAGCCTGCGGAAGGGCTGCTTACAATTGCCTGTTTTGTTTGTTTGTTTTTTTTTTTTTTTTGTGGTTTTTTTTTTTTTTTTTGTGGGTTTTTTTTTTTGTTTTGTTTTTGTTTTGTTTTAAAAAAAACACATAAGACGTCTTTGAAGGTAGTAGTAACGAAGAATGGTGGTCGCTATTCAAAACCAAATATTCTTGCAAAATTCTATACAATCATGATAAACATCTATATGGACATAAGCGTGACAGTTTCGAGAGTGCACTGATACATAACAGATGTATCTCCGCGGTGATAATGGCTGTGTCAATAAAGAGATAGTAGAGAGTTAGGTATGTTTCACGATTTTGGGATAAATCTTGAAAACTATTTGATAAAGACATTAATTTTGATACATATTAATCATTGTATATTTGCCACCAGAAAGTGACTTCTTCATTTTTGCATGTCGATATCTTTCGCAAAACAATTATCTAAAAAGAATCGCTGACACCGTTGGTTTTCAAGACTGCAATCTTTATGTGAGTCAATAAGGGAAATATAACTCGACGAGTAGCCTTGGCAATCCGAGTTCCCTACATACAAAGTGCATTCCGAGACGACAGCTTTCAAAGAATTTCCAGTTCTTTGGGCGACTGGAGTTCACAATGGACTGTGTTTGGGTTGCCTTAATTATTTCTGGCCAGGTGGTGAGTCCTTTGTGTTTTTGTTTATTAATATTTTTCTTTGCGGAAGTTAGAGAAAACGAGATATGTAACTTTTCCGCGTCAACTTCAGTGCGAAACCAAACTCGAAACTGCTAGTGGTTTTGGAGCTGACGTCAAAATGGACGTCATACATTGATCACCTGGTCAGCGCAGGCCGGAACCATGATGCCATGGTCAGATTCCAAAGTGTCCGTAAAAGCGAATTGTCTTTTGTTGGTTTTTGACTCAAATATTGTCCGACAGATGCTTCGAAAAACACCGTGCTCTAAAATCTATAAAGCCCGGACAATAGGCCCTTGAATTCGACGATGTGTGCAATGGTAGACCACTTATAGTAGTATATTTCTGATGTTTTAGATGTGAAAAAAAACCAAACACTTGATGATGCTAATCTGAGTGGTAATGGCTTTCAAAGTGTATGTAAGTAAAATCGCGGTAAAAAATATCAAAATATTTACAGATCATGAGATGGAGCGATGTCGCCGCAGCGCATAACTTGATAGTATGTGTAACAGAAGAGTGAATCCCGCCTGACACTCAGGGGTTATCGGACAAAGGCCTAGCTTCTGTTTTTTTCTGTTATATATGCAAATGTTGCTTGTAGGTGCAAAATATTACAACGCGTGTGCAAAAGAGAGACATATTCCCATATATCTCATCGCTGGTGGAACTATTGGACTCCTCAAGATGATCGTGGACATAATAATTTATCACAAAGTGAAGAAAACTGGGGTGGACGATGTACAGAACTTCAATATACGAATGCAGAGATACAAGCCAATATACTCACTGTTTGACCTGGTAGGATTTGGCTGGTTCATTGCAGGTTTGTATTGTGCTAATTATAGATTGTGTTCATCAGCCTGCCTGCTGTGCAGCTCTTCTGACATAATCTCACGATTTGAAACCAGTCGTCAAACTCGTCAAGATAGGTTTGTAACAACTCAGCTGAAAATTAAGGGTGCTTCGTGGTTCTCTCGCCCCCCCCCCCTCCCCCCATTATCGCATTTCGGCTTCGCCTATTCTCGCCTTCTCGCCTCGCGTATGCTCGTATTCTTACTTTGCGTATTCTAGCCTTGCTGAAAGTTCATAGGCCAGGGTCACACCGTGATCGAATGGTACCTCCAGCGTGTTTCAGAGATAGAGAAAGAAACAAGAGAGTGAGAAAAAGACGGACATAACCAATGCCCCAATGTAACATAAAATAATTCATTATTATGTGTTTTTATTAAAGAAAGAAAGAAAGAAAGAAAGAAGGAAAGAAAGAAAGAAAGAAAGAAAGAAAGAAAGAAAGAAAGAAAGAAAGAAAGAAAGAAAGAACGAAAGAAAGAAAGAAAGAAAGAAAGATGAGAATGCAAGAATGCGCAAAGTGGCACAAAAAGTACGCAAGGCGAGAATGCACAAGGCGAAAAAACACAGAATCTTCCATACGAAACTCTCCGTATCATTTAAATCCTGATCAGCCCAAGTATTCGTGAACACTAGGTGGCGTGGTTTTTACAAGCACATTCAGAATCGTGCATGGTACGTTTGACATCTGCTTTCATCTACATATTTCGGATGCAACTGATGCAAAGTGGCTCTTTTACTGATAGCTTGGGAAACAGCTAGTTTGAACCTTTTGATAACGGAAGACTACATCTAGGAATAATGTTAATGGTACACAGTCCCTAACCGTTGAAGATAAAAGTCAGATGGGTTGCAAGAGAATGATTTCTATGTATACTGCTGGGGAAAAAATGACACCCCAATGGGTTTAACATGGGCCGCTCTAAATATGCTTATATATGGAAAATATGGGTGTCGCATGGAATACTATGTAACATCAACAGAAGAGCTTAGGGTATGCGCAAGGAGGCTACACATTCTGTAACCTCCTTGGTATGCCAGAGGAGTAACGTACACTAAAAATGTCTTGAAAACAAAACAACAGCCACAGAGGTGCGAAAAGTATGTCTGGTATTGGTATGCCTATGGGCTTTATAAGGGGGGGGGGGGGGCATGGCACTACAGGAATCACTGTGAATCCTCAATGCACCGGCATTCGGATCACTCACAACTGTCTGAATTTGACAGGGGCAGACATATTGGGGTGTTAGACGCTGGCCTTTCCTAGTGGGAGGTTGCCAGGATAATGGGGTGATCCAGGCCATTGGTTAAAAAGGTAGTGGGATCATTTCCAGGAAACCAGAGGATTGTGGAGGAAGGCTAGATCTGGGAGACTAAGACTGTCAGAGAAGATGAATGACTGTTACTTGATCTAGTATGTGGAAAGCTACAGACTTCTTTCCACCGAAACGTAACGTCAGCATTGGCATATGGCCAACAACACCAGAGCATAACAGTCCCCCATTAAGACGAGACTAGTGTCGGCCAAAATGAGGGTATACCGCGTCACCAATCGCATCCCTCTCCGTCCTGCACACAAGAAACGACAGGTACAGTGGTGTGAGGAGCATGCAGCCTGGACCAGAGATCAATGAAACAGCGTGATGTGTTCAGGTGAATCCCTATTCTGCTTGGATTTCCGAGATGGAAAAATAAGGGTACAAGGGATGTCTTCCGAGAGGTTTGTAGAAGGTGTATGGTTGAACATGACTGTTAGGGAGGAGGCAGTTCATAATGGGGGGGGGGGGGGCAATTACAGCAACAGGGAGAACACCTCTCATCAGGGTCAACAGGACACTAACTGATGAGCACAACATGGGTGAGAACCTGCCCACAGTTAACAAATGGATATAAAAATATCCAGGGCTACTGTGTCAAGAGGATAATGCATGACCACACACTGTCCGATTCATCATACAGTATACAGCAACACAACATCCCAGTGTTGCCATGGCCAGCCCGTTTTCCTGACCTCTCCCTCATCGAGTATTTGTGCGATGTGCTTGGACGTCGAGTCAGGGATGAGTATGAAGAGCAGTGGCCACCCAGGACCAACTGGTAAAGAGGCTCAAAGACCAGTGGAATCAAATTCCTAAGGCTGAGATCACAAAACGGACAAAAAAGCACGCCAAGGCGGATCCAAGCTTGCTTAAAGAAGCGTGATGGTCACGCCCACTACTGAAGCATGCCATCTCCCAACAACAACAACAACAACAACAACAACAACATCAACAACAACAACAACAACAACAACTGAAAAGGCACTTTTAAGGACCACCATTTCCTCCCAAAAGAGATGTGAAAAGCAATGGAAAATTAAGTTAATTCCCCCACATAATCTTTATAACACGCGCATAATGTTGACCTGGAGCAGCTTGATCTTTTTTCCCCAGCAGTATATATTGTTATAGCAGGTATAAATCTTATAGGTCGATTGATCTCTGTAGAAGTGTCTGTATCAGTCTATAATGCACATATTATAGAAGTTTTGTACCTGATGTTAAAAACCAGCATTTTTTCCGCGCTTCTTGACCATAATCTGCGTATCTGAATGCACATTCGTTCTCTTAATGGCCAAGTACCAATACTGCCAATTTCCAGCTAAACTACCAGGTCGCAACAACTAGCTCCGGGTAGTTCAGTCATGTGTGTAAAGGTGGGAACATATGTCACGTGAATGCAAAAATTGGCACTAATCACTCTTGCAAGTTTATTGTTTGACCTGAAACGTATCAATCAGCTATATTGTTCTAATACTTCAATCGAAAGTGTCCTGAAAGTGGTAAGTTGTTATTTGGTTACTTTGTTAAATATTTTTCGTATAAATATTATTCGACTGTTAGCCACTTTGTCCCTGGGTCTGACACAGAAACAGCATGTCACTTCAGCAGTTCAGCATGTATACAGTATGTATCTTAATTTGAAAATAAAGTTCGAGTATTTTGAGATACGTATAAAACAGATTCAATCATAAAAAATGCTGGCCAGATACCTAGTAAAAAAAGTAAAAGTTGGATTTGCATTGACAATGTTACTGATAACAGCCATGTAGTAGCATTGCCAGTGGATCAAAGCTGCAAGGTCCCTCAAACCTGAACACCATGTGATGGTTGACTCAAGGCATGTGGCTAATTTATAAGCATCATGGAGTACAAGCCTAAATATACAATCAAAATTAAATGAAAGGTTGTAGAGATAAGTTTATTGATTCCACAAATTCAGTTCTGTGAGTTTAGTGTGCTCTACAACTAAGCGCTGAAATGTGTGAAACACTTTTTCACAGACAGAATTCCCATTGTGTTTTGCTTTTCATCCCTGATTTGTTAGCGTTTTAAATGGTTTCTCATGTTAGTGTTTCTATGTGCTGAACCTGGATTTCAAAGGAATTTGTCAGAACAAAACTTTGTTCCAAGTCCAACAGCCCCAGTTTCTTCTACGGCAAAACAAACACTGAGGTACAAACTGGTGGAAGTGGTTACGGATTTTTTTAGGGACTAACATGCACAATCGAAAGGTCATAGTCACATAAAAATAAATAAGATTGACCTCAAATCGTAATCACATATTCTATGCCAAGCAATGCATTTCTTTACCAAATGTGAGAGAAAATCATCCAGGCATTTTGAAGATATCATGGTAACAAAAATGGGCAGGAATAGGTCAGAGTAGGATGTAAATATGTCACAGTGACCTCGAATCCAAATCAGCTAACGTGGGTCTGGGTATACATCTATATATCATATTGTATAATTGCATTTTGAGGATTTAGCCCTAACAAATCTCATATGGACAGTTAGTAGGTCACACTAAGCTGTAACTAGGTCACAGTGACCTTATTATGTAAACACTTATTGGGGGTCCAGAAAAGCATATGTGTATCAAATTTTATAAAAATTCATCTGGACATTTTGGAGATGTGCTTTCAATGTTCAGAGAGACAGTAAATAGGTCACAGTTAGTGGCAACCAGGTCCCACTGACCTCACATTCTGATCAGCTTGGCAGTCCAAGAATGTATCTGTGTACTAGTTGGAAAAAGAAATGTCCAGGCATTTTGAAGATTTTGTACTAACAGAGCTCAAATGGAGAGTAAATAGGTCATGGTAAGCTGTAAATAGGTCACACTGATCTCAACATCTAATCGGCTAATAAAAGTAAAAAAATGCATCTGTGTACCAAATTTGAGAAAATATCCATCCAGGCATTATTTGGATATTGCGCTAATAAAGCACAGGCGTGGAGTAAATCGTTCACAGTGAGCTGTAAATAAATCACAGTGACCTGAAAATTTAAAGAGCTAATGGGAGTCCAGGAATGCATCTGTATACCAAATTTGAGAGAAATCCGTTGATGGAATTTGAAGACATTGTGCTAACAGAGGAAGACGTACGTACGTACGGATAACGCACATCCCCAAAACAGAATCCCCCGCCCCACGGGGGGGGGGGGGGAGGGGGCATGACAAACCAGCGAGCAAGGAAACGAAAACGTATCTACATGTATTTATGTAAATTTACTGCTTAGAATACAGGTACAAGGGCAGATGATATACTTCATGAAAATGTGGAAAAAAATTAAAAAGCTCAAACAAACCTTCTTTTTTTTAAAGCTACCGCACCGAGGAAGACTTACATGATGTACATCACGATGTATTGCGCCCGATTTTTGTAAATAATTAAATTTGCTTTGACTGGAATATGTCTGGAACAAATTTGTTGCACATGACATATTCACCTTTTCATGTCTTGTGATATTTGACAGCCTTAGTTCTGTGTATTTTGATACTTTTTTCAGTTACATAATAAAATTCAATCTGCTTTGGGAATCTGTTTGTGCTGTGAATCAAGAATCAGTTGAAACATATTTCCTTGTTTTGACAATGTGTTTTTTTTCACTCAGCATGTAGTTTGGTTTTGTTGGATCAGTCCCTGTCCTGATTTAAAGAGTCAGTATTGGTCACCTGCACCCCAAATTTGATAATGTTCAAATAACTGCTGAACAACCACGAAGTGTCTTTGAAACTTGGCTTCTTGACAAGTGAGTTCATGTACTTGCAGGCAAATACTTGTACATTTGATATTGATGTCCTTTCTTTGAGAACATAAAACAGGTAGCCTATAGTGTTGTCCAACTGGACATTCCTGTTGCAAAAATGAAGGTTTCTTTGAGTCCTTTCTCAACAATACCCATTTTTGAAACATTTTTTTATCATTTTGCAACAAATGTGCAGCAATACATTTTACAATTGTCGGATTTGAGAGCTATGCGGTTGTTGGTCATGTAAAAAATCAAACATGAATAATCTGCATCCCTCGACAAAGCTAAACATCTGTGTAAACTTTCAAGACATATACAGCTTATCACTGACCTAAATCTTTTGTTCCTCAAAAAAATCATGACCCCCATGGGGCTTTGTGAAAGAAAAATGGCCATGCGGCCATCAGTCTTTGTTATGTGAAGGAAACACTGACCTCAGACTTGTATGATCAAACTATAGAAATAGTTAGAACAATGCTACATGATATACTTATACCAGGATTTATACATGGCCATCAGTATTCTCAGGTTTATTATATCTGAAGAATTTATGCATGTATATAGGGGACATGTCTGTTAATCTGAACATGAACATTCCAGGCTTTTATTTGGTCTGCACACAATATACTCTGAACTGTCCGGAAGTGCTGATCTCACTATTGTCATCTAGTGGCAAAGGCAGAAACTATGGCTGTGGTACCTGGCCATAGCACATTTAAAATTCGCATTAGTTCATCTTGCACAATTTAGGTTTGCCGATGTATATTTATAAGTTCATAGAAGGACTTACCAAAACTTAATATAACTCACGGGAACATCATTTGTATATCTGGGCATTGTACCCATAGGAATTTCATTATCTGTGCTCGTGTGTAAGAATACATTGCTTTCTTCTTTCAGGATGTGTGTTTGTCTACAGAACCTATAACAAGTATCAATCAGATGACCCCTCAAAACCTGACTTCTGCGCCAAAGAGTTGTATGTGCCTGCGTTCTGGCTTGTCAACGCTCAGTTCATCTTGTTCGGCTGCTTGATTGTGGGCTTTGTTATCCTTAAGCATATTGCCAAACGAAGTGCAAACATGTAGCTTAACGTTCAATTGAACTCAGTGACGCAAGTTTCAAATACCAGCAGCCTTAATTATTATAAGAAACCATTCAAAAGCATTTTATACATATTATATGTATGTGTGTGTGTGTGTGTGTGTGTGTGTGTGTGTGTGTGCGCGCATGTGTGATGTAGATAAATTAAATTGTTATTGCTGTCCATTATGGGACTCAATAGTATCGATTCTGTGTATTATAGAAAGGTGTTATGAAATGTACTTACAGGTAAACGTATATATTAAGTCCTTAGCGTTCATCACATCACGTGGACGCATATTGATGATAGCGGACGTACATATGTACAGTCCCCGACCTGGAACAACTCCGAATACAGTACTTGTACTGGATAAATTACAATGAATTGGACTGTGTCGATTATGGCATTCACTCATACCGGCCTCCATTGAACCATTTGTTTTAAGAATGGGTATTTTGTGAAGTTGTTATGTGCGTTTCCCATTTTCTGCTGGGTGATTGGTGCCGAACGTTGGTGGTTCGAGACCCGGCGGTTCCGTGGTCACAAAAAATTATATACTACTTAACGGAAACGTTTTTCTCAAATTTAAAATGAAAGTCTGACAGAGTTAAATTATTTATAAACTTTTATTCATACGTAACCATCATCTCGTTTTTTAGCATGGATATATATAGTAACAACATTTCCCAAACCAGAGCTAATCTCTTTGCAGAATTGTGCGTGTGCCACGGGAGAGCATTTCCACAAAATCCTGTTGCACAAATTAAAGTTGCTCTTTTCCCATTTGTTGAGTGATATCAGCTTAATGAAAATTGGTACCAGCAAAGAAGTATGAGGTTAAATGTAAGTTCACATCACCAATCCTGGGGAATGGAAATGTAAATGTAAACTTTCTCAGCCTTCCCACTTTTGAGCTGCCTGTTCAAATATTGTCAAAACAACATCATTGTCCGTCTGCCTTATTTACAAAGGTGTTGTCACAAAATGTAAACAAACAAATGTTACAACAAAAAGGCACAAAAATTCCCATCTCACGCGCATCATGACTCAAAAGTGTGAGACTCAAAATGATGTACAGAAGCGGATGAGTCTTGTGAAACATCCACAAAATAAAGAGGAACAGTTATTGTGAGCATTGTCATATTCATTTTATTGAAGAGAGGCTGAGGTTGGTTGGTTGGTTGGTTGGTTGGTTGGTTGGTTGGTTAGTTAGTTAGTTAGTTAGTTAGTTAGTTAGTTAGTTAGTTAGTTAGTTAGTTAGTTAGTTAGTTAGTTAGTTAGTTAGTTTTGTTTGTTTATTTGTTTTCAGCAATACAATGCATGAGAAAACAATTCAGTATCACTGTAACTTCAGAAATTAAGACGACATGCTCTTAAACGAATGAATAGAGTTTTGTTATGTATTCATTGCGTCAATTTTAAGAAAATCTGAAATTTGATCCTTAATTTTACATATATCCTCTCAAAAGCTGTAAGAATTTATGGACCGTCCCAAAGGTTCAAGTATACGTTTACTTACTCTGCCTGTCAGGATTAAGAAATTACCCCAGTACAAATTTTATGTAACTTCAATTACTTTCTCACTATGCTTGTACCTACAACAGACGATAAGAGCTGGCCAGCCAGCACTGAGCAGGCGCCATGGTAGTCATGCGACCTGTGTAGCCTCTGTTAATGGTTGCTGATCACAGACAGTGCTGCAAACAAAATCTTTGTGGCTTAATGGTGCAAATTAGAGCTCAAAACTTGACATGGTTTGTTTTTACCGGACACCCAAAAAGACAAAAAGGAAATATGTGTATCCATGCTGGACCCAGCAATAACTTAGTAACTGACCCTCCATCCCCTTTTCTCATCAGTGGCTCCTCTGTAGTACCAAACTTTGACCAGGAAACATATGTTTCCACTTTAAATATATCAATTTACACTCTAGTGACCCTCCAAAAGATTTAATCTAAATAAATAAACAGTCTCTAAGTCACTGGTCACGCACGTCATTAATCAATATAGGCTGGCTAGGTGATCTGACATGCCCACTTGTAGCCAAAAATGTACGTTGGTATGTGGTCTAACCCCTTTATATATGTTAATCTACAGAAAGCTGAGGGAAGTGCCTGTCAATCAGAAGTTACAGATTTGAGTAGGAGCAATGAACGCGCCTCTAGCCTAATTCAAATGCATGGAAAGGGCCCTCTCAGACTAAGTCTGTCTCAGTGGGTCAGCCACAAGCCTAATAACACTGGAACTTGTATCCAAACAATTTGTTCATTTGACAGAACTGTTCTTTGGCAACATTATACATGAACACACAACTTGGAAATAATAGGGTGAACAGTGAATTGTAGCAGTTGAAAGTGACCATGTACATGTAGTCGCAACTGTTGATGCAATACTAAGCACATGCCACAAAGGAAACAACAGCCTCAAGTGAAACCAGAACGAGGCTGGGTTTGACTTACATAGCACAATTGGTTATAAAAGTCTCTATTCTGTGCAACAGTATCGAAACTTTGACGTTTTTAAATTTAGCGAGATATCGATGTATATATGGGTTGAGCAAACTGTGATGATACATGTAACGAGGGCATATTATAGTGCCGTCTGAAACTCATACTACATTATGACCTCTTTGGACACCATAATTTGAGCAAATAGATTTGAGCTACTGGGGTTATTTTGTATTCGTTTTATGTTTTTCTCTGTGAACATGTGTTGCCTGGTCTGAACTGCAAAATACCTTTGTTTTAGGCAATGTGGTCAGACAGATCACTCAATCTAGTGATCTGGTCTGGAAACTTACTAGTGCATTTTCACTTGGACTTTGCTTACAAATGATAATGTAGCCTTGCAACAGTGTCAATATAAAATATTAATCTACTTCAAAATAAATATGATAAACTATTAGTTAGTTGACGTTACCTCTTTAGCAGAAGTTCCAAGACCTCTAGAGTGTCTGGGTCAAACGCCCACGAAATTGAGTTGAGTTCACTCACATAATTCCAAAACCTGATGGTCCCATGGCGCCATATCTCAGTTCCTATGTATCCAGTGGTGACTCCTGATGTGTATACTCCTCGTACTATCCTTCCTCTGTTGGACACCATTACTTGGCTTGCTTTTTCGAATTGTAGCTCCACAAATGTTTGTTCACGCTTACTGTTCTAGTGCTTTACACATATTCCCTTCTGTGAAAATTAATTTCTTAGCGGTCTTACACTCTTAGGAGACCTACAACACTGATATCTGTCCTGTGGAAACCTCTGAAATGGTTGGGAGTAAAGCTGGTGGTTGGACTTGAAACCTAGATTCAAGATGGCGTCTCAACATTCAGATTGCGGAGAGAGGGAAGACAGTGTGCACCAGGAAATTGTGGGCTTTCAGCAGCATGCCATAAATGTTGATCCAGTCACTACTTCGCACACGTCCTTGTTCAATAGAGGACAGAAGCTGGACTTTTGGAGCCATCATATGGCAGACTGGGACAATCATCAGCATTGATATGGTTCTCCCTTCGAGTTAGGTCAGGTTTGTTTACGTCAATGAGCCTGCAAATACAGTAAGGATTGGGGAGAACACACATGGTTGTTCTTCGAGCAGGCACAGAGAAAGTATTTTAAAGCAAGTTGTAGGCAGCTGGCTATGTCTGCCAAACAACTAGCTTTAGAAAATGACTCTGTTGAATCTTTCTCAGCGACACCACAAGAAAATTGAAGACGAGCCCTTATGGCTCACTCAAAGACTCAAGTGGCTGCTGTCTCTACACCAGAAGCCCCCACGGGGGAATGAGGAGAAGAGGCAATGTAGTAACAAGCAGGGCAGCAAGAGAATACATTCTGGAGATCATGAGTGCCCAACTGTACCCAAGATGACCAGTGCATCTCCAGTCACTGCCCTGAGAGTTGCCCTTGCCCTGGCATCTATGTCTCTGAGTACATATTTACAGGCTGATATGCTGTGTGCAGTGATCACCCCCTCTTAGACTGCTTCTTCGGAGTCCCCTTCAAAGAGGTTAATCAAAGGCACATTGCAGCTTGGGAGGTCTCAGTCGTCCAGGTCCAAGTGCTGGGAGCAAAACTTGCGCAAGTCACTGCAGCTGGATTGGAAACCTATGGGTTTCCATTCAGGCATCCCTGATCTTCAGTAAGTATAAGAGCTTGGGTCCGAGCATTCTGATCATAAGTCTGAGAGGTTTGGAACACCACTAAAGGTGGGACTAACTTGCTGAGTTCCTGGTTCTGAGTGTTTAAATTGTAAGTCCAGGCTAGCAGGATATAGAAGGAGGGCACCTAAGTTTGTGGTGGTACATTCTGCTGTAAGGCGGTGTTTAGCGCCTGCAGTAGTGATCCAAGTCTCTCCTTTTCCTCCCGCTGCAGTGTCGGTTTTGCGTCCTGCACCTACGGCAATTCTGCCGCTGAATGAGCAGCCAGCAATCCTGCTGTATTTCCATCGTCAAGCTGTGAGCCGTGCTTCCAAATTTCGATTTTGTTTTTTTTTACCATGAGATGATACATCTGTTAGCAAAAGCGGGTCACTAAAGTTTGGAAGTCCAAATTTTATCGATACCTCATTGCAGGATAAAACTGCCAAACTAAATTTGATTTCACTCCATGCCAAACGTATTAACCTTGGTATTCCATAATGTTGAGGCAAGGCAAAATGATACTTTTGAGGTTAAAGGAATAGTACTGTACATTTCTGAAGACAAATTTTCAAACAGGAAAAGTTACCATTGATCAGAGGGGCTGAAGTTAACACATAATGTCAAAAGAATGTATCTGGGATTTTTAGACCAAAAAGGTCTAAACTTTCATAAGGATATTGTCAAAAATAAAAACATTGGGCAGCACCAATTTTGACCCTGAGATAACGTGGTTTCTCTGATTTAGTACCAATTGAAAGAGATGCGTGTCATGACGGCACATCTTCAGTCAAAATTGCACCATGGGAAAAAGCCCACAACCAGGATATACTTTCAACTGCAGGAAACATTGAAACAGTTAGACCAGAATTTTGTCAATTTATAGAAATCTGTTATTGGCATGTTGATCCCTCTAAACGCTCGTTGACTAGACTCGTAGGAGTATCGAAATCAGTAATGGTGATTTTGCATGACGAATATGATAGCTGCTGGGTTTCTGACTTATAATATGTTTGCATAGAACATGCACACTTATGAAGCTTAGAAATGGTAAAATGCAGTTCATTTGTTGAATGTGTTAATAGCGTAATGTAATGTTGTAAAATTATACAGCGAAAGTGTTTACTCGGTTTAACACACCTTACACAAACGAGCCTAACTGAACTGCAATGCCGTTAGTTAAGCCTTCCCAATGGGGGAGGGGGGGGGCAAGTTTATACTGCTTGTACTGTACATTTCTACAATTGGCAGCCCTACAAATGACCATTGAAGCCCCTAATCCAGAGTAGTCCAAAACCACATCCCAGTGGTTTTTTTTCTTTGATTTTGCCATATATCGGTCACTACTGGCATATTCGAAAAAAAAAATCGTCATCCTAATTTTCTACAAACACTTCTTCTACTGACCTGCTTTTCTGATCGCCGTGGCCTAGATTTCCGCGAAATCGGGCCATACTGTTTATTTTATTTTTTTTTTTTTACCGTCACTTGACAACTTGCAATCCGATCCGGTCAAACAAACTATATATGGAAACCTTTGTGCCCTCCCACCATTCTTTTAATAAAACATATGGATTCTGAGTTGAAGTTCGGTGGTCATTTGGCCATTTTTTTAAATGACGATTTTTGAAATTTGAATTGTGTATGCGCAGAATCTCTTAAGTACCTGCAAAGCCCACTGGGTTGTCCTTGCACTGTCGAGTGTAATTTGTACTGAAGTGTTTCACCTAATCTTTGGTTAGCGACCTTGAACTACTTTTCTTCGATCGGGTGGATATGCTAAACAAATTCCGGGTTTTTTTTTTTTTTTTTTTTTTTTTTGCATAATTTAAAGTTATCAACCGATATTAATGATGTTAAGTTCTATGAATGGCTAGCGTCAGGACACACACACACAAAAACCTAATTATTACCTACTTATAATTTCAAGGTCACGACCTTTCCAGTTTTATTTTTGTCAATATTTGGAAGTTCATATCTCTGAGTTGCCAATGACCTTTGGATGACTATATTACAACACCTCTTTAATATCATTTAGGATTATGCTTTCAATTTTGACCTTGACACAATTTTAAAGTCACCATGAACTACTTATCGAAAATATGTTTTGGCTCCTATCTCAGAAAGTTATCAACGGACTTAAGCGATCTTAAGTTTGCAGTATAGCTCCACTCTAAGTCTAACTATCAAAATTTACACTTTACCTTGAAATGGCAAAGATCAAGGTCATTTGGCGATCTGAAGATTTCCAACCTGACATAATTTGCCTAAATTACTTCACTTCTCATCCAATTTTCACCATGTTCGGCTCAAAATATAAGAACATATAGCAGCGCAAATTTTTGGTGCACACAATTTGGCCTTTAAGACTTAAAAGTCAAGGTCGTCGGTACATCTTAAAATACTCAATTGGTTACGTATGACCTCTAAAGATCAGAGATTAAGGTCATTTAATCCTTTGAAATTGTCATCGAGTCATCACGCAGTCAATTTTAATCCAATAATAATCATGGTGAAGCTTAAATTGTAGCTTTTAATTTGTAACACTGCACAATTGGGTTATTTACATGTGACCTCCAAAGGTAAAACGTCAAGGTCATTTGTACCACTGAAATTTTTATTTAGCCATTACTCAGTAAATTGTCGACGGATGTGGACCATGTTGGTATCAAATTGTAGCAATTGTAACACGGCGCAATTTTGTTATTTTATTTTTCTCCCAGTGAGCACTTGCGATCGGTGAAGCTATTTTTTTTCTTCATGTTTGCTTGGGTTTTGTTTTTTATGTCTGTGTGCCAATACAGACATACCATTTTTTTTTAAGAATTCTTTCTTTCTTTCCTTCTTTCTTTCGTTACAGGAAAACTTGTCCAACATTTCATTTGAAAAGTATTTCAGGTATAAACTGAAAACTTGGCATGATTATACTTTCATATCTGAAATCTTTAGTTTTTGTTAAGAGGTTCAGCAGTTTTGAAAATTATGAAAATTAGGGCCATTTAAAAATTAAAATCTTGAATATCTTCAACATTATTATAGGTACAGGTAACCAATGCGACTTCAATTTATATATTTGTAACACTGCACATTTTCGTAATTTACATGTGACCTCTAAAGTTCAAAGGTCAAGGTCACTTTGACCTTTGAAATTTTCATGGAGCTGTAACTCGGTCAATTTTTATCCAATTTTGATCTCGTTGGGCTTAAACTATAGCCATTGTAACACTGCACATTTTTGTATTTTACATGTGACCTCTTAAGGTCAAAGATCAAGGTCATTTGGACCTTGGAATTTTCTTTTAGCCATAACTCGGTTAATTTTTACCCAATTGTGATCATGTTTAGCTCAAATTGTAGATATTGTAACACTGCATATTTTTGTAGTTTACATGTGACCTCTTTAGGTCACAATTCAAGGTCAATTGGACCTTTGAATTTTTCATCCAGCCATAACTAAGTCAATTTTTATCCAAATCTAATCATTTTGGACTCAATTTGTAGCTATTGTAACACTGCACGCTTCTGTAATTTAATTGTGAGCTCTGATGTTCAAAGATCAAGGTCATTTGGACATTAGGAATTCTATGTAGCCAGAATTGGTCATTTTTTATCCAATTTGGATCATGTTAGGCTCTAATTGTAGCGATTTTAACACTGCACATTTTTGTATTTTACATGTGACCTCTAAAGGTCAAAGATTAACGTCATTTGGACCTTTGAAATTCTCATCCAGTCATATCTGAGCCAATTTCCATTCAAATTCTAAATCATGTTGGACTCAAATGGTAGGTATTGCCACACTGCACATTTTTGTTATGAAGATATAACCTCAATAGGTCAATGGTCAAAGTCATTCAGCAATTTGAAAGTTTCATCTAGTCATAACTTGGACAATTTTCATCTGATTTGGTTCATGTGGGGCTTAATCCCTAATCGTTTGGGTTTCATTGTAAATGTTTGTAGACCTATAGATGTGCCAAGCCACCTCATGCCAATAGCCCTCGCAATATGCACATACATACATACATACATACATACATACATACATACATACATACATACATACATACATACATACGTACATACATACGTACGTACGTACGTACATACATATCACGTTCGTGTTAATGAAAAACAAAATTAAAGCCAGATCAGCATTAATCCCATTTGTCGTGGCATGTGCTGGTGTCCAAGGTTTTATGATTACACTTTAAAACGGGATGCCGATATTCAGCAAAATCCGAACATACATGTTAAATCTTTCAGTGCCAAGTTTTGGACTGAGTCAACAGCTTTCCGCGGCGCGCTTCGACCTGGACCATTATGTCCTCTGGAACTAAAGGCTCGTAACTGAATGAAATGTCCTTCCAGAAAGAATGGTATCTTCATGAGTAAATCAGAGGAGATCAATCTCGGTGGTTCGACTGGAATCGCATCCCAGAAAATTCACTTTGCACGACGACACTTTGAGTTCTGTTCGACAACTAGTTTTTAAACCAGTCTTAGAGATGTACAGACATGTCTGTACTAGAAAGTTTGTGGAAAAGTTCAGGCTGGTAGCCCTTATCAAACGTCATGGATCCTTCTGACGATGAACACTAGCATGTCTTACTATTTCGTAAATGATCATGGATCCGACAAAGTTAAACTGGTTTTCGGTTTGGTCTGATCACTATCATTGAAAACTGTTGTCCGCTTCTCTTTTCATGGAACTTTTATATATTTGGTAACAATTTGAACATTCAGGCATTTACTTCACATATTGCAGTGCAGTAAGTGTTCCAGATGTAGTGAAACTGATGTTGTTTTTTATTATTGTCTGATGAATATAACTTACAATGGCATACTACATTTTTGGAATTCTAAATTATTACCCTAATAATTGACTTATTAGATGACTTGTGGGATTCTATGCTCTCTTGAACATTTAAATTTCCTTTCAAAATACTTCTGGAAACCAACTTGAAATGTGACTGCTATCCTTACAAATTTTGACTATTGTAATGCAATTTTTGACCACGTTTTAATGATTTGAGGCCTAATGTCACTTGCATCTGACTGATGTTTAACATTTGAACCAATGTACTTACTATATTTGCAAATTCAAACACTTTTTTTTTAAATACTCTTAGATTACCTCCTTTCAAACAACATCATGTCTTTAACTACATGCCTAAAACACATCGAATTATATAATCATATTGTTTGGATTCTTGTTGATGGTCATTTTAGGCGTAGGGGGCTTTTCTGATGGATTTATGTTGGTGTTAGTGTCACTTTGTGGACGTATATGGATGATGATCATTGTTGAGATGGTGGTTGCAAGTAGTACCTTTTTAAATACTGAATTTTATTGACATTTTCAACAAATTAAGAACCTGCGCTTACAAATTTTCTGATGTGCTGCGAATTTTGGTACTTTTTCATAAATTGTATGGTCCTGTATGTGCATGAATGATGTACCTTTTCAAGCCAATTTACTGAAATAGGCCTATAATTTCAAACAAAACTTGTTGCCTTTTGTCATGTTAAAACTAGATATGGCTTATTCGACCCGATGGACCTTAACACTTACGTTTTGGTCTCTTTTGGGTAAATGCGAACTATAAATTTATGTGTTTCAGCTATACATACCAAGGAACATTGCCTTTGGTCGGAATTGACTTGGATTTGTTTCATTAGGACTACGGTTTGGATATGGTAATGACACTGTCTAATTTCGTAATGTCACAATATACCACTCTGACCTCCTTTTGCATACCTACAGCTTTTACGAATTCATGATGCAAATACAACAACTTTTTTATAGTGTTATCGCCCGGTATAAACCCAGACTGTTTTTTCAAGACAAGACTAACTTATCCCTTAGGAAGTTAAAAACGCATTTAAATACGATACATTCAAATACTTTTTTCCACACATCTTAAAAGTGATACGGGCCGAAAATTGAGTCACAAGCTCATTTCACCGCTTTTAAAGATAGGGCAGACATGAGCTTTTTACCATTTGAAAAGAAAAACTGCTTTCTCTAATGAGATATTAAATAATGAAGACACGCCCCCATGAAGCACATACATGGCGGACAGCCTGGCACACAAGTGTCTGACGGGTGGGCACTCGAAAAGTGCGCTACCACAGACTGTGTTGCTCCTAACATACCATTCCATTGGGCTCATATCAAGAGGGATCAGCAACTTTGATCAGCGACCCCGATCAGGAAGACCAAGGACTTTCTTCACAGTAGAAGCCTGGACCGTTCCTTATCGCTTTACCTGTGTTTGAGTCACGTGAATGGATTCACAACCGGACGATAAGGCAGGCAAGCCGACATTAGAGAGTCGGTAGGAGCAGCCTACCTTGGCCAGTACATACATAGATCGGCGACATGTGTGAACTCTCTTTCCTAAGACTCCTCTTTGTGTGCACTACATGACAAACCAGTGTGAAGCGTTCTACCCAGGATTTCCAGTAAACTGATGTCATTTGCATACACAAGAGAGCTAAAATTTTGATTTGCAATTCTGACCCCAGCATTACATACATGTAAAGACAGTTCTACTAGTACATCATTTAGGAATAAATAAAGGGAGCAGGGGGCAAAACAATACTTGATTTCTTCCTCATGGTGACTTTAAAGCCATACTATAACTGTCATTCCGTATTACCACCGATTCCATCATATCATACCAATTGTAAAGGAGTAGCCAGTGTGACAAACGTAGAACATTATATAATTAAGGAACAAACCATTATGCCATACTGTATCACAACATTTTTCGGCATCAAGGGTTAACAGATAAACAGATTAGTCTTGATGCTGACAAGGGTAAGGGTCACAGACCACAGTTATATATCCTCCTATTTTTCATAATAGCATTGTTCAGTATGAAAAAAATCAGCATTTTGGTATTTTAAACTTTTGTGAACGGCATTTAACAGATAAAAATGTCAGAGAAACACGGATGGATTTTTGTTATATAATTCACAGCTCGTTGATTGATGATAATTGAAATTCGAAACAACACCTAGAAGTAAGTTTTGTACAGGTGTATGAACTATGCTTTCCATAATGTGAAAATTATAAGCCTACAACTTTGCGTTACGGATCATTGGATAAGGCTATGTTATAAATTGAAGTTGGAATGACACTTCCGTGTACACTACGTTTGAAGCTATTCAAGATTTAATTTCGTGTGTTCATGTTATTTGCATGAATCAAAATTGTACAATTTTGGATCATGGCTCATTGTCTATGTGCCTTATTATTTGGAATATATGGAGCTTTTATAATGTCAATTGCCCCTAATTACATAATTTTAAGATCATGACTATTCCAAACCAGGTGCACAATTTCACTGATAGGTCAGTCACCATGGCACGTTTGGTCCTTTACGGAATAATAGTGTCTGAGAAGAACTCCGGACAAATATGGTCGTAAAGAAAGTGAGAAAGAAAGGAGAAAGAAAGAAATAATTCTTGGAAAAGCAAAATGTCCGGATCGGCACCCAGACATAACTACTCAGACACAGAATTCCTGTGTTTACCTATACAATGAAACCTCTCCACAGTGGGGACCCATGAGACCCGATAAAAGTGCCCACTCCTGAGAGGGTGAGCCCTCCTGGGAAGTATGGCTGAGTATATGTGCATATACATGTACATTATCCATACATGCATACATACAGGTACAATGTATGTACATACTAAAATTCAAAGTGATGTGTATACATGCAATACAAAACTGTCTTTGTTCCTTTATTACACAAACAAATTTGAATAGATACTGTCACTAAACTACATGTGCATGTACCTGTGAATTAAGACGAGCACTTCACTCTCTCAGCATTCCTTGTCTTAAGCTTGAGCATGCAGAACAGGCTTCATCTCACTGGTCACAAGAAAACAAAGACATGAAAGTGTCCATTTAGATAACACAAATCCACACGCAGTTTCAAAATTCACAAAGTTGTGAAATCAGACATTGAGGACTCGAAGACCACACTCTGATCGTTCAGGCCAGCATCGCATGTAGAATGTTAATAGAGGGCACACATAGAAGGCTTATACTGCCAAGAAGTACAGTATCTTGGGATTGATAAGCACGCAGACTCACGATAGCCTCATAAAAAAAAAAGACCAGCTAAAACACCAGTCTGAGTCACAGTGCACTGACAGCTCTGTCCAGCAATAGTAGGAACTATAGCCTGCCAGGTACATATTGCAACATGGAGCAGATCTGTTCTTGCATGAACAAAAACAGATTATCTTCATTTTATTGAGAACCTCGTTACACGGTTGTTGGGAGTCCTTCCCCCACCCCAATTGCTACAAGACCCAAAACCTCCAAACCAAACACCTAGTATGGATAGAAAGCTGCCTATGAGACAAGTTCAAGCTAATTCAATATGAATGTAAAATGGTTGCATAACACCACTGAGGCCCATATAGGTTGTAACAAGCAGTAGAAGGGATGGTGTGTATTCTGGAAAATTTCAGTGAATTTAGCAAATTCCCCAACTTTTGTTTGCATGCTATTGGATTTGCCAGATGTCTCAAACCTACATGTGCAAGTTAGAACTTTGTGTCTATCTACAATATTTCAGAAGGTAAAGAGCTTTAAAAACTTTAATTGCCCCTAATTTCCATAGTTTTAAACATCATGACTATTTCAAACGATATGCACAATTTCACTTGTAGATTTTGTCCACCTCTGCAAGTGTGGTGGTTTCCGGAATAATAGTGTCTCATAAAAACTCTGGACAAATTTGGTCGTACAAAAGAAAGAAAGTAGGAACTGAAAAAATATTGCTTTCATAGCAAATCTATCTGGGTGCCCTCAAAATGAGAACACCTTGGATTGCTACACTTAAAGAAATAAGACGGAAAGAAAGAAAGAGAGAGAGGGAGAGAGAGAGAGAAAGAAAGAAAGAACGAAAGAAAGAAAGAAAGAAAGAAAGAAAGAAAGAAAGAAAGAAATTCTTGGAAAAAATGTCTGGGTCACCAAGACATAATTCAAGCCAACAGGACTTATCTATCTATCTATCTATCTATCTATCTATCTATCTATCTATCTATCTATCTATCTGTCTGTCTAACTATCTCTATGTCTGTCTGTTTGTCTATCTGTCTGTCTGTCGGTCTATGTATCCATGTTAAGAGTTTGCGTGTGTGTCCTGCTTGTATTTTGAATTTAGGGTTTGCAGTTTATTTTAGCTGCAGTCATTTAGTGCAAATTGCGACGCCCGTATCTGAAGTAGTTCTTAACCATATACATTTTAAGTGACTGACACAATTGGTTTTGGTACATCTCCAAAGTGAAAACTGATAATTCCTCATTAATGTCGGAAGCCTGGAAGAGTGTATTAATTTGTTTATTTGAAATGACTGAGCCCGTAAAAGAGTGCAAAGAAGCGCGCACTTTTTACTACCTTGCTTTGTGCCTTGTGTGTAAGTGCTGGAGAAGAGGACGCACACACTTGCACTTCTCTCCTGCTCAGTGCACCTCATGTGCCACTTTGTTAAGATATGTTATATGTGTGCCCTTCTAGGACTTAACGTTTCGCAGGAGCGCACACCCTATCCACTTTTTAAAGTCGGCTAAAATGACTGAAACGATCATGTACTTTTGTGCACTTCAAAGACACGGACCCTTCCCCAGGACAACTGACAGTTGTTTTGGGGACACCTGGCTATGAATCATAAACACGTCTCTGACTCTTCATAGATACTATGTGATATTTTCACATCTTAATGCTAACCAATATGTGCAAATAATGGTAATTAATCATATAAGAAATTCAAATTTCAATAAAATACGTCAAACTATTTTTTAAAATGTGAATCTTTCATTTGTGTTATAATATCGGCAAATAGCATAGGATTATTTGATTTTTATCATTCTTCAGATCCCATACACATTTGTTGGAAACTGAATGCTTTAGAAAAAAAAGGATGATTCGACTCGCATGTTCTTTTATTTCAATCACCTATCTGAATCGCCACAATAAACTCTCTTTTAACTTTGTGAATGGCATGATTTGCAAACAGTTTAACATTATTGCCTGCATTGTTAGAACGCGATTCACACTTTATGTACAATGTTGACATTCAATTTGAGCACGTGAATACGGTTAAGTCCAACACTAATTTGAATAAACTTCCTAGAGCAAAGGAGTCCAAACTATGGAAGGAGCATGCAGTCGTGCATGTGCTTGGGGAGAAACGTCGGGGACATTTGACTCAATTGACACAGGTGCTCTATTGTTTGGTGCAACCACTTTTGGTCTGGTGCAAACAACACATTTTTTACGGAACCATTCAAACCAAATTCATGGTTGCAAATAAACTAAAACCAGTTGCAACGGTTCTGTCAAATCACATTTAACGTCATTTGCACATAATGTACACATACACAAGGTTTCCCAGCTCCTAAATCTGATTATCCATATATGTTTTGTATTGAAAAACCACACCCTCTTGAACAATTTTTGTGGACTTCCCAAGCCCAGGAGAACTAACCCTTAGTTTCCGATCCATTTATTTAGTGAATACATCTGATTTGTTAGGCAATTCCCTTACTGACCATTCCTTTACGCTCCCTACGTTTTGCTTGAACGACTGTTCTATTTGTAACAACTTCAGGTGCCTTAACGATATAAAAATGAAGTCTTTTAACAGTAAAACTAATAGTAAGAAACATTTCTCACCATAGGTCACTATAGCTGGTCTCCACGGACTGGGTGCCTTGCCAGAGCTCGCAAAAATTTCCATGTGTCCAATGCCAAACCATGCTGCTGCTATGACTATCCTAGATGCCCTGTGGCATATCACAGCACCTTAGCGGGGCTAATACGTACTATCGAGCATGCACAATCAATTTCCTGCACTGCTTAGAAGGGACCTAAAGCGGGGATAGTTAGGTGGTAATACTAGTGATCTATGGTGAGTAATGTTTCTTAATAATAGTTTTACTGTTGAAAAACCTTCATGTTAATGACACATTACAACACCATACCAGGTAGGGCACATTAGCTGATGTCAAATCTTATTGGAGTAGGGAGGTACCTCCTAAAATATCCGGCACAAAACTCTGCAATAGACAGCCATGGGCCAGAAAACCATCCTGGACCTTTGGTGCCTCTGCACAAGCTCCATTGAGCTAGAGAGGGCAGGGGAAGCATCCGATAAGACCGGCTGGATGCGGCTGCAAGGAAGCACTTCAGCACCAACAGCTTCTCTTCCTGTTCTACCAAGTCACATCAGTAGAAAGACATAAAGGCATTATGAGAATGCCACCGTAATGCAGCCATAATATCCCCCTACTGACACATTTTTCAACACGCCCCAGGAGGCAGAGAAGGCCCTTGTCTCATGAGCCCAGAGAGAATGCAGACATCTCAACTCTTCATCCTGGCCAGCCATCTGGTAGGTTAGGAAATCAGTTTCCTTATCCACCCCAAGGTGGTGCCAGGCGACAATTTCCTAGATGCTTTCTACTTAAGGGGAAGAAACAGAGGTTTCCTCCCAGCTTGAAGAGGTTCAGTCATACTCAAATAGAGCCGGAGCACTCTCACAGGACAAAGGGCCCAATCTGGCTCCCACCTCGCCATTACCCCAGAAAGGGACTTGATCCAAAACCCCTGTTGACAGGGCACATGCTACTTGTGTCTTGGACACAAATCCCACCCAGGGCCTTAGAAGGACATCCTTCTCATCAGCAGACCACCTGATGAGGGACCTATTTAAAGCATGTATCTCCCCACCCCTATACCTGCGGCATGCGTAAACATGAAGACCGTCTGAAAGGTTATGATTTTAAACCCTATCAAACCCATATCCTTAGGTGCGAATGGGGACAAAGACGATGCCCCCAGCATGGAGAGGTCCCAGCAAGGCACATCATGGCACTCCACTGTCTCAGTATCAAATCTGTTAAATAGCCCACAGAGGATGGGATCCATCCCTGTGCTCTGCCTCCTGGTCTTAAGAGTAGCCACAATGGCTGACTTGTACCATTTGATGGCACAAACCTTCCAGTGCCCTTCCTCACACATACTTTACAAAAGGTCTAAAACCTGCTGGACTGTTTCCTCCCAAGGCGATGGAGCACCAGCCAGCAAACTTCTTCCAACGTGAGTCATAGATCTTTAAAGAAGACTGACAAAGTTTTTTGCAGCCACTCCCTTTGAGAAGCATTCTGGTGCAAGGCCTAAGATGAATTTTATTAGACACAAAAAGCCCAAGAAACTGCAAGTTGGAATGGCACTTGTTTGACCATTGTTGTAGGAGCAGTGTCGGAGCAGTTGCAGAAGAGCCCGAAGGGGCTCCATGCTCAACTCCAAGAGGTCCAAGAATAATTCCCTCTTGAGCCACCAGGGCCCAAAAGAGTGCAATGCATCTCCCATATCTTGCGTAACACACTCAGCAAGAGCGGGGTTGGAAGAAAGGCACACACCCACATTCCCTGCATGAAATTGACATGGCCCATGCCAACTCGTCAGAAAATGGGGACACAAAAGTTGTCGATCTTGCAATTGTCCCTGGTTGCAAAGAGATCCCTGTGTGGTCAGCCCTTAAGAGCCCAGATGCTTCCACCACCGTGTGATTCAGGGACTTCTCAGTTTGAATCAGTTGTGTTGGCAGAAGAGAAGTCCACCTTGACATTCAGGCAACCCAAAATATACCGACATTGGATTTTGATTCTGTGCTGACCGCACAAAAACAAGATTGACCTGGCCAGGGAGAACAGCCTATTCGATCTGGTACCCCCCTGTTTGTTGATGTACGCAACTGTATGATTGTTGCACCTCACCAGGACGTGTTTGTTCTCCACTTGTGACTTGAAGTGGAGAAAGGTGGGATGAGTCACCTCCAGTTCTGGCCAATTGATGGCAAATTGCCTCCACAGAGGAGACCAATTTTTCAGCACGAACTGTGTGTGTTGTAGAAGTAGGCCATGGTCCTGAGATTGTAGGTGCCATTTGTCCACATGAATGTGCAGCCGAAAACCTTGCCTGTGCACAAAGGTTGCTGCTTCCTTCATAACCTGAGTGAACAGGACAGTTGCCTGCGCCAGGCAGAACTGGACAGCCCAGAACTGAAGCATTCTTCTGTTGACCATGAAGCACAAAAATTTTCGAGGGTGCAGAACTATGAAAATGTGAAAATATGCATCTTTCAGGTCTGTCAAGGTTGCCTAATTGGCCTGCCGCATCGCTGCCATGATTGTGGTGGGAGTTTCCATCTTCAAGTGCTGTACAATAAGATACTTGTTGAGACGAGATCAGTCGATCGCCGGTCTTTGTCCGCGGTCCCTTTTTGAAACCAAAAAGCTTGTCAACTTAAGCGAGACCTCAGGGCCATCTAGCCAGTGGCAATGGACTTACACAACAGCACATGTGTACCAATGATATAAATGACCAATTCTTTACCATAATCAAACAGATAAACTTGTAATTTGATTAGGCAAAAAGTGATCATTCAAGAGTGCTTGAAATAATATTCGAGCGGGATTGAAACACAGAGAAATAACGTAGACCTTGGATACGTAAATAAGTTGAGTCAATACAAAGCACTGGCACGGATTAGGTGAAATAAACTATGCCATTTAAATTTCACATATCAATATGACATTTTATATGATGTGATACTCAAAGAAAAGCATTTTGGTACACAAATACACATACCCCTAACAGAACATACCACCGGTACAATGCATTATAAATGTATAAAATTTCAAACAGTGTATTAGGACTTGCAATAATTTCTGCACTGGTCGGGATCCATCAGGACTCGCCTACATCATGCTATCTTTTTGTGACCTTCGTCAATGATCTGATTCGAAGTATTAAGGATGGATGTGCTTCAGACAGTTTCCTGAAGTGGTTATATATTTTAATGATGATGTACAACACTGTGATTTTCGCGTCCACCAGAACAAAGTGTATAGAAAAGTTACAAATCCTATGCAATTTCTGTTCAGAATCAGGTATGATCATTTATGAATCAAGGACAAGATTCATGGCTATAAATGGAATGCCAGGAGATCAGTTACCTCTCATTATAGGTACAAGCAGAACACTGTAAATGACACAATGTGAACAGTATACCTACTTAGGTAGGATCTTTACCTATGATGGCAGCATTGTGACTGCCATCAATGAACATGCAAAGGCCATAAAAACACTTATGGAAACTAGTATCTTTCTTCAATGGAAATCCAGATATGTCATTTACAGTAAAGAGGTAAGTCCAAGACACCGCCTTTACTGCCGTGGCTCAAGAAAAAAAAAACTTATACATGAGTGCTCTTAAGGCACTCATACGAGTAACAACTACCACTGCAAATGATTTATGTTTAATCGAGTTACGGAACGCTCCTCTCAAAGACTTAGTCATGCAAAAGCAAGCCAAGTTTTTCCAAAGGATGATAAATGAAAGACAGTCATTGCAGGATTATCCTGGAATTAGTAAACTGTGTATTTTCTGTATAAAAGCATGAGGAAAAAATACATTAAGTTAATCACCAGGCCAAATATACTTAACTTTTATCACTGAATGTTGATTGATTATATTTTAATCACACATATGCCATCATTGTGCAATATAACTGCTGAATGCACCTCAGACTATGATGCATGGAATGGGAGCACCAAGTGCCTTCAAGTTGGGAATCTTGCCTCAGCTTATTTCTATGGTGGACCACAACATGAAAATAGCAAGTGTGAAATAAAAAAAGTAGTAAGTTGCTTTAAACAGGTTTAAAGCTGAAATGCTTTAATCATTTATGAATTCAAATTCACATGAGAATCACTTATTTTTGATAAATTCAATAGCATTTTTTTCAAGATGCAAAATTTTGCCCCAATGCTCCAGTTAGACAACACTAGACCAGCTGCAACACGCAGCCAACGACCAGCAAAATCGCCCCACAAACGACCACCTGTAAAAAAAACGGTCATTTTAATCAACCGTAACCAAGTTGCAAGTTTACAGAAAAGCTGGCAGACAACATGCCATTAGTTTGCAGTAAAGTCAACTCATTTTATTTCAACTTGTCTGGACGGTTAACTTGAACCTGGGAAAAGGCATAGCTCCTGCAGATAGCCACGGTGGTGCGGTATCGGTATCTATTATTGCTAAGTTCCATGTGTCCATTCTCCAAGTTAACAGGGCAAACGGTCATCAATGTATTTTTTTAAATGTGTATTACTATCTTAACTTTTATCTGCCTGCTCAGTTGTGTCTGAGGCAGTTATGATCCATTAGTTATAAATCCAAATGCAACATGATACCATCATGGCATGCATGCACACAAGGTGAGCCTTAGTTTAAACATGGCGCAATGCCTTGTGGGAAAGGAATACAGTGAATCACGGCCATTTGTTTTCAGCACGCTTCTAGGTGTCCATTTTCTGAGTTACCAGGGCAAACAGTAGTTCAAGTACTTTTAAAACATGACTTATTATCTTAACTTTAATCTGCCCTCTCAGCTGGGTCTGAAGCAGTTATCATCATTAGTTACAAATCCAAATGCGACATGACGTCATGTGGTGGCCACCGCCATTTTGAACATTGCACAATTAATGCAATGATTGCGGGGCAGTCTCACAAAAATATATTTGATTTGGATATCAAAGTGAATCGCGGCCACAGCATATATCATATGATTATTGATGCTCTGAAATATTTGCAAAATATGTACTTTTAGTTTGATATATTAAAATCCTCTTCTCACCCACTCGGCAAGATCGTCCCAATGCTCATTTACAAACCATTGGCATTGGGTGTGGAATTGACAATTTTCAGAATGGCAGCCAAGTTGATTGCCTATTTTGAAGAGCTAGTATCCAAAATATATGTGTGATTAGTGTTAAGGGAAGGTTAATTTGTCGAACGGATGTAATGCACAATATATAATGGGACTTTTCCAGTGTGAGCATTCCCTGAAAATGTAAATACAACGACAAACAGTTACCAGTTGTAGGCCCCAGAATAAGGCTTTTGTATCAGACACTCAAGTCGCCCTGAGAGAGTGAATTCAAGGTCAGCAATGGGCTGAGTGCCAAGCGCTCCTTTGAGTCAAAGACGAAGCTTAGTGGGGAAGGTTGCCCCGATAGTAGATACACAAATGGGTGGAAAGTTATGTATATTACAGCTTTTGCAAAAAAAAGTGTTCAAAGGAAAACAAATGCGTGTAGTGGAGATAAGTACAGACACAAAGCAAAGCATGAGTGCCCAAGTGCCTATACTGCCAAAATAAAACAGGCACGTCAAAGAAACATCTAGCACTTTAACTCCTGCATACATTATGGAAATGTGTGGCCGTAAAGAAAGCTTTGCGTCCAAATCCGTATACATCGATACATTGAAACAAATATGCAGGTGCAGCCACACAGAAACATCTCCATGGCTCAAACACTAAAATCATTTCATAGCATGATTAAGCCACAGGGGAGGCCTACGGGCGTGCCCCCCCCCCCCCCCCCAATATGCATTACAGCCAAAGAGAAGTACATGATGTGTCTGAGCACACTTGAACTATCACATTGACAGCGCGCATATCACTAAATGTTGAGGAGATGTTTTGATCTAAAACCTATGATTATTATACAAACTGACACAAGCGGTGTTACTGGTTGGGACGAAATGATTCTGGGCAGGAAACCAAGAATCGTGAAGCGGCGAGTGGTTTCCGTGCGTGGAATCAATGAGTCTCAAACAGGAACACACGCAAGTGACATTTTGTATTTATCCCATAATGTTTCTGTGGAATCGTCTGTTTAAGTTGACAACAAACAGTAGTTTTTAAGGAACAAGAAGCCAGAAATACAAGAAAAGATTAACCACCCAACACTGTCATGCGCAGATGAATTGGTCCATTTTTTCTAGAAATCAAAAGTGGTCGCATTTTGAATAGTGCAGCAAGTTGACAACCGGCCACACAGACATGACAGAGCATGGCAAAGCATAAGAAACAGTGGCAATTGAAAATGCATAGAGCTATGATTTAATATGCAAACCAAACAGCGGCCTAAAAGAGGGAGTGGGAATTTACTTCAAAGTACATAAAACCGCAACAGGTCGCAACGGCCCCGGAGTCCCAGAACAAGGCGTTGCTGACCAAACATGGTACTGTACTATGTGATACGGAATAGCAGACGTGATAGCCGTAACACATACCTCTATTAGCCTCCCAAGGGCCCCATTATGGGATAATATATCTTTATCTCTGTATTTGATGCCGTGTGTAACTATTAATTCTAAAGTTATATTCAGAGATCTAATGATAATAAGGAGAAGATGCTTCGGCGATTTGATGCTTAACATAGGATTCATCCATCACTGGACGATACACATCGGGTAGTATGATCAAATGACAATACTCAAACGATGTTTTGAGCATGCGACCCAGGATACCCGTCAATATTTGAACCATAATTTTGGCATTTGTTTGAATGGGTCAAATATACTGTGACACGGATTCTATACGACGTTGCACAAAACACTATTTTAAACTGTGTTTTGTTTCAACACTGCAGTCGGTGATGTTCGGCATCTTAGTTTTCTGTGTGAATATTTCAGGTGCGTCACTTGTTCACTGAGTCATGTCTCAGCAGTCCCTTTCCTGTAAGAATAAGGCTATATGTAGCCTCCTGTGGCCATCATGACAGATGCTATTCATCATTCTCAGCAAACCCATTTTTTATCAACAGAGAATTAAACTAAAAGTATCTCAGCACGCGACAATTTACATCTGGACTCTTTGGGCAACATCTGGGTTTTGAATCTGGCCTAGCCAGGGAGTGAAACTCGGGCATGTAGGCGTGCTTTAGGTAACTACAAGTAAGCCTACCAAAAATATGAATGTGGATTCAAGGATACCAAACAAACGTTTAAAACCATAGTGCAACTTCAAACGCATAACTTTGCAGCTGTCCATATAAACATTTATCGTCGAAGATTGTCTGTGTGGTTAATAGCCGTGGGACATTCGATGTGTCTTCGCAAGCTCTCTTATTAACAGTCAACATTTTGGTTGATTGCGGCCCACTGGGACTGAAGCTGACATGATGCACATTTCGAACACATCGGCCTAATTAGCCACATGCGACTGTTTGGTAACGCACAATGCATCTTTTGCGAGGACACATGCATTGCATGGAGAGCGTAGGCCTAGTCCTACGTACTTGTAGAAGGCTCACCAAACACGCTGAGTTAGACCTTAGTTCTCTATATGGGGGTGGAAGGAAGATATATATTAACAGGACAATTAAGATGAAGTGGTCTATGTGGAAACCTCTGAATTTTGTCTGTGACTTTCAGTGTAAGAAAATAAATGTTGACGTGTGTGGTGGGGGACATACCAAATGTCAGCCCCTGGAAAACATTATTCAACCTCAACCTTCGGTCTCGGTCGACTAAAGTTTTCTCGGCCGTGTGTCGCCCGCCATCCACGTCAATATTTATACAGTGTTAGAACGCAATTAGCCTTGAGCATATCAAAACGACCAATCGGAGAGCCGCATTAACTTCTTCTAAATCTTGCAGAAGAATTTTCCACAAGAATATTCAGTGAGCCAATGTGACATAATGTCTGGGAAGGATATGGTTTCCCGTCAGTACGCTTTGCTTCTGGTGCGAAATAAGACAGACACTAGTTAAGTGTGTCATCTGACATCGCGGTAATGTCTAAATAAACGGAAAGTATTCACTGGTTTTTTTTTTTTTTCGTTTGTTTGTTTGTTTTTTTTGGGGGGGGGTGTTGTTTTTTCATTTTTCCTTGAGACTGTTCCTCCAAGGAGGCCATTCCCGATAAACACTGATTCCCCCATTTGTTTTGGGCTCTTGTGCTTTTTGGAACTGCATCATTAATTTTCTGTTTTTACCCTGCTTCGGTAATTGGCGAGCTGAACCTGTTGCTTTTGTTTGCCTTTTTGCCTGGGAGCAAATGGGAAGGGCCTTGTAATGAATAATACTCACCTGCCGCGCTCTGGTCATTTGTGTTTCTACCCCTAGCAGGTCTGGCGTGCTGATATCTGTTAAATAATCCGGAATTATACGCAGCGGAGTTAATGTATAATTCTCAAAAAAGAATCGGACTGCACAGCTTTCAGCTATCTCAAAGTGCCGAATGAAGGTACAAAAACCTTATCGACACACACTTTCCGGTGTGATGCACACGTGTCTGTCTCGACAAGGTGTGGTTCATTATGCTAGTCAGCGAGAGTGAAAAATGTGTGAAAAAGTCGCATGGGTGATCTTGTTTAAGTTTAGTGTAATGAGTATCGCGTGCTTCTCCCAACAGTGGGTCTAGCAGTTCGTCAAACCGTGTCAGTCATTCATTTCTTTATTTTGAAGAGCCAATGTAATACCAACCTCACGAAATTTAGTTTTCCAATTTTGACCAGCAGAGTAGCGCGACGAGATTAAACGGTATTTCGCGGGAAGTGGAACACCACTATCAACTGGTCATCCACAGCCATGTTATAGACGTGAAGAAAGTCGCGAAGTTTGAAGGAGTGGTTTTCATCTAGTTAGAGCTGTATTGCGCCTGTAATATGCCTGTGTACAATTGCAAGGTACCAGGCTGTTCGCTGATACAAATATACAAGGATGTGTGGGGTTATGCTCACAGTTTCACAGTTAAGACTCCCCTGAGATCACGATAGCGTGTCCATAGCGTGTCCCACTTGGTAACAGCACACCAGCGTAACTATGAATCCAATCATGCGCGCAACCGTCACGATAAGGTGACAAAAGGGACAATTAATATTTCGTCAGGCTCCTATTGCGTTTTAAATAAGTCAGCGTGTTTTTTATGTGTGTCTACCGGTTTTGAGTGACTGCCTTACGCTGACGCTTCACTACGTTCACTCTAAAACCCGCAGACACATCAAAAATACTCTAACCTATACTTTGTGCGCTTTATAATAGAGTGCTGGTGTTAACTTCAGCAGAATGAGAATCTGGGTTGATTTCATTTATAGGCTCTAGGAGTTCCTGGGACATGTTTTGCCACAACCTTATTATAGGGCCACAGCCATAAAGGACATTGTTGCATATATATATATATATATATATATATATATATATATATATATATATATATTCCCATTTCAGCTAGGCAACTAGTGCCAAAGGTAGCAGGTTCGAGTCCCGCTCGTTCCGAATATAAAATATACATTTTTCGGCATTTCCTTAATGCTGGTGGATTTAAGTCCCCGATTCTGGAAATAAATGCCGAATCAGTAAATATACTGCATTACCGTGTTGATATGGCACTCGCACATAACTACCTCCATTGAACCATTCTTTATGGAATGGGGGTTTGGTCGAGTGGATATGTGTGTTTCCCATTTCAGCTAGGCGACTGGTGCCAAAGGTAGCAGGTTCGAGTCCCGCTCGTTCCGAATATAATATATATATATATATATATATATATATATATATATATATATATATATAAATGTGTGTCAGTTTGTCTGTGAGTGTGTGTGTGTGTGTGTGTGTGCGTGTGTGTGTGTGGGTAATCGCCGCAGATAATGAAGAATAAAGGTACGATATATGGTGTAAGTTTATGACGTGCTGTAAAAAATCCAAATCAAGAAACCGGATTAACTTCAGAACTTAATTTCAACAGAACAAGGTTAATAAGATGATGCATGATTTACCAGCAAAATTGTTCTTTATACGAGGTAAAAGGACAAAATTTCTTGTCATTCTTGCAATAATTTTATTTATTTTCTTAATGTTCAAGTTCAATTTTCCCGGATTCACATAAATTCAAAATTTTACGGGTTTTATTTTCCCGAGCTGTTGACCGGTAACGCTAGGGTCCAGACAAGGCCATGTGCACATTGCGTGTTTTGGTTTTTTTCCCCCGATTTTTACTTCCAAAAGGAAAATTCGGACCAAATTTATACCTCGGGGATATTTGTACTTATAGAGTATTTATGTATGAATATACTTACCCTATCTAGCCCTATCAGAGTAACACTTTGTCCTTACAAGGGGCTCAGCTAAATAATGCCCTCTTACATTAACACTGTACCCCTTTGTCAGTAGATCTTGGCTAGAATAAACTTAAGTTTGAGTTTCATTTAATATAATACAATACCCCTTATCAATAAGCAACATTCGGCTAACCAGACATTCTTCAATATGGATTGGGGGAATAATTGTTCACAATTTATTGTTTGCATGCACTGAAACAGCCAAGAAAGCAGTGACGTGAATTGAAAGGTAATGCTTTCACAAGTATACAATCAAGTGATACCTTGCTCCATTTAAATGTGTTATATACAGAAATGCATTGGTTATTCTGTGCGTATTCTCTTGAAACATCCTGCTCTACGGACCTCCTGATATAAGCCATGCATCAGTGGGTTAATGATAGATCTTATAGGAAGAACAGTAACCGCTACCCAAGCTTCCACTTTTATGTTCATAGTGAAACCCAGTTGCGAAAAAATTAATAAAATCAGATAAGGGGTATAATTTGGTACTGTAGACAGCGCAACATACATCAGGCGACAAACAATATCCATGTTTCTATGTTTTCGTCCAGAAAGCTCTCTACTCCACAAAATGTACATTAAACAAACCACGTGACCACAAGTAATCCAGACGATTTGACAGGCTAACAAGAACATCGAAAAATTGATGGTAATTGAATTGTAGCCTAACGATGACTGAGTTGGGTATAATAAACAAAGAGGACGCAGATGATTTAATGACTGGTGCCCTCGTCGTATTACGTTAGAGGCAGTGAAGAGTGACAGGCCAATCACGAGCAGTAAACCTGTCAGGGTCATCCCTGTGGCTTGTAGTAACGTCATACGTGGTACAATAAAAACAAAAGCAATGCCAATCACCCGGTCTATAGTTATGATAGATGATGCAAGAGCTGACGACAAAATGCCAATATGAAATATAACTGAAGCAGCATAACACGATAAACTTGCCTTCCAGTGCCCTTCATAAAGTGCAAACACCCCCATAAAATATATATGGCCTGCTACAATGATACAGAGATATACACCTGTCAGGCCTTCGGAAACTGCGACGCAAATTCGAGTGAAACTGTGCACACTGGAAAACCCGTTACGCCCACCGAAGATAACTATGACAGAGTTGAAAAGAAAGCACACCAACGCCACTGTCAACGCAATATATTCTAACAGAAAACCTGGTAGAAGATACCAACATCTGCTCTTTAATTGTGGCACTGGCGAGCAGAAAGTTGTCTTCATTGCAACACAGCACAACTGATACTGATCACTGTATAAGGCCTCCAGTGACTGAAGACGATCTAGCATGTGTGAACTGAAACCATTTAAAGGATTCCCTGAAAGATTTAAACATTTGAGATTACTGATGCCAATGAAAATGTCCTTCGTGACATCCCTTATTGCATTTTTTGAGAGGTCTAGGTACAGCAAATTAATCAAACCGCTGAATGCACCAGCTTGGATGTACTTGATATGAATTGCTTTCATTGACAGTTGTTGGATATGTTTCATATATCCAAATGCATTTTGTGAAATAGTGTAAATATGGTTGCCTTCTATTTTCAACGTTTGTAGGAATCTCAGTCCCATAAACGTGCCACTTTGGATAGTTGTCAAGTCATTGAAACGTAAATCGATATTTATCAGTGCGGGAAGTAGAACAAACGTTAATGGACATATCGTCCGTATATTATTATGCGAAAACGAAAGTTCATATGCATATTGCCTTTTTATATTGTCTTTGAAGCATATCTCACTCAATTTGTTCCAACTGAATAAAAGGCATCTAATATTTCTGTGCAGATGAGGAATTAGGGTCATATTCTGTTGGTTGCAGTTAATCATATTACCTACGCACAGGCATGTATTTGGGCAGGTTCCATAGTCACAAATTTGCTCATCATCGAGTGATAGATTACACTCTACAACTCCGTTACAGAAATCCGATTGATGCAAGCATGTTTTCTGTTGCTTACATTTCAGTTGATAAATGCAAGTGAATTCGTGACAGTCCTGCTCATCTATCCCCGTCAAACAGTCCCAGCGTCCATTGCATATCATTTGAAGAGGGATGCAGTACATATCAGGGCATTTATACATCCGTGGGCATGAGATGTATCTGCATGATATCAGGTGATTCCCATTTACACACCACAACATGTACCCATTTCTGTCTAGTTTATAAACACATGCCATGGATCTTGGAAAGCAAGGAGATACATAATCATCTCTACACTGTGCCCAGTTGGGATTTTCACATGTGTTTAACCCCGTAATATCCTGTTTGATAATTCCATGGCCGACATATTGAACCCTGTCTCTGAAAACAAAATTAGTATTAGGCGCAAAAGACGAGGCATATGGATCAAATCTATGGTGATGAAAACACTGTAGTTCATCAGATCCATCTTTGCAGTCTCTTTGAAAATCACACCATTTTGAAGCTGGTATACAACCGCCATGATGGCAATGGAAGTACATATCTGCACACGTACAGCTGGGTGTACCACAATAAGTACTACAGTAGCTGCTTTGTATTGGTCTTAAGTAGACATCTACACACATTGGAGAACAGCCGTATTCATCTTCACCTCCAGTACAGTCATAATCACCATCACATATATGGTGTTCCAGTATGCACTCTGTGTCGTTACACTGGAATAAACCTTGTTTGCAATGCCGCATTCTCGGTTGGGCAGGAGTACTACATATGCACCCTGCAATTGTCTGTATACGTGTTTCGTTAGGGCATATTGCATTGAACTCACACTGTAAGACTCTTGATTGAAAAACGTACATTGTACCATTAAAAAACAGGCTTAGGCCAGCAAAGTGATATGGCTGAACGCACTTTTCTTTCATGTTGTCATCAGATTTAGATATGTTTTGAGTGACGATAAGTACATAGTTTTTATTGATAATTCCCCAAGCCTTAAACTGTTGAATTACATCTTTATGTAGAGTATGCTTTTCTGATGCGTCTTGAGGATCAACATTCTGCTCAAATATACCATCTTTGTTGATGAAATTGCCACAGTTTGCCAGCAAAGTCAGTTCTGAACCCAGTCTGAGTATGGTTGCATTTAAAATGTCCTTGCAATATAGTAATGACATGGAGACTACAGGTTTTGATCTGTTGGCTGGCCATAAATTTATATGTACACATAAACCACTCATGAGGTTCCATCCTTGTGGGCAATCATAGTTGAAAATCTTGACAATCTTTTCAGTCTTGCATTTTGGGTGTTCTCTGTATCTGTGGCGATATCTACCAGTATACAGTTTATATACCGAACATCTCTCACAAATGAAAACGGAATTAGGTATCGCAATTTCACACGGGATTGTGATCCAATTGGTATTTCCATATGACGTCACAAAGATAGTCCCGACACATCGACGGGTGTCAGACCATGCAGGTTGCTTTTTTCGTAATGCCTCATAAACACTTGGCACATTAAGCTTACTGATCATGTGCGGATATCCTAAGCTTTTGGACATAGATTGGTGCAATGCAAATCTAATAAAATCATTTCTATCATTGAACTCGTTGGCATTCTTTTTCGATAACCATTCTCTTGATTCATTTACAGCATGTTGCCTGACGTACATGTTAACATTATGTAGGATATGGTTGGGGTACAACCACTCTGAATAGGTAACTGGGTCTCCAGTCAGCCACCTGGCAGCACCAGTCTAGTCATGAGCAAAGAAACTCCAAAGAACATTTTATATAGTAAACATTTCAACCCAATAAACTGACATAAAACTTCTAGTTTTATCATGTCATTTACATATTATGTTTAATCTGACAGTCATGTCCACTTTCTCATACACAACTATTTTATTAGATGCACTGCTTGTATGTTAAAGACCATTCCAAAGATGATTACTACCATTTATTCCTCAGAATTGGATTTCATATTTTTTGTTTGTCTTAGTCACAGTAATAATTTAATAGGATGCCTATTACATGAGCCGCGAACAACATGTTTTTTTTCCCTGTGGGATTTTTCATTCACAACTAATTTCTATGTATTAGGGGCATCAGTTGACATCCAAACGTTAGTACATGACGTACCAAGCAAGCTACAAATTTTACGCCTGGGCCTATCTACTTAAAATCCTGCACCAAATCCCCACCTGAAAACGTTATTTCTTTGGCACTTAATAAAAAGGTCGTCAGCTAATGTGGTACTTCTACAGGTGGATAAATTCCTTATTAGTTGTCAGTTCTTTAGCGCTATTTTTCCACTTTTGACCATTCGTCAGAATACAATTTGAGAACCAAACAGAAACCAGCCCCGCCACTACCACCCACAATACTGCAACCTAACAGTCTTTGCTATGGAAAAGGTGATCCATCCATAAATAACAGAATCCGTGCTGCAATATTGTGTGTCATTTCTAAAAAAAAGTTTAACCTTACTTTCTTCTACTTGCAAATAAAGGCAATTCAGAACTGGATTCAGTACAACCCAGGGTTTGTTCTAGGCATGAAAAGGAGAGCTGCAGCGTCCTCATTGCATGATCTCCGCCTTCCATGAAACAGTGTCCACAAAAACTCACAATGAAATGTGTGCCGCAATGTCTGGGCCAGATTGCACATATACTAAAATAAAAATTTTGACCACAAAATGTGTATGACTGCTTATATATAATTTTATGCTTACAAATCACATCTAGTGCAATCTATGTTTTATTTTTTGCCATCATCTATGAAACACAATTTGGACACTTAAAACTTTACCTGTATGAATGATAAAAAATACGATCTTAATTTAACCACATATGCGTCAAATTCTATACAAAAAGTGTCTTACGTACGTCTTGTGTCAAATGATTGGTTAAACATCTCTTAAATGAAATCAGCAACTGCCGTATATAAAGTCTTTAACACACTTCATCCTTTTAAAAAAATCATTCTGAAAAACTCTCTTAAAGAATATTCGTAATTTTGAAAATGTGCCCTGAGCACATCCAGGCCAGGTCCCAAGGTACAGTTTACAACAATCAAATAAGAAAAAACTTAATTTTTTTCATATAAAATCGTGGATTCTAAAATTTTCATTTGAACCCGTAAAGACTATATATTTTGTGAAAGAAGATATCTTAATGAATGTTACATCTTTTGTCACTGTTAAGTCATTAAATCTTTATCAATTATTGAATTACAATTGAAATTTTATTATTGCGAGTATAAACAAAAAAATAGTTGACACATTCCAGATAAACATTTGGTTTTGATCTAAATAGAGCATATTGGTGGCTACAAAACTTTATCTCAATTTTTTCATAAAGGGTATAGTTCAAACTTGAAAGCTTTTTAATTTATTTAATTTTTGTAATTTTAATGATGTTTTAATGCTATATAGACAATAACCCAATCATTTTTTTTAATTGGCGATACAGTATTTTTGACACAGATGCAAGCTTAATTTGATATTACAAGCTAATTTATATATTAATTTTTAAACAACGTGCTATTTTTCTTTCATGTAAATTTTGCAAATTTTGCTTAGAATTAAATTGAAATAATTGAAATGGTTATATCCAAAATCTAATCGTAAATTTAAATTTACGCGAAATGTTTTGTTTCATCATATGTATGCTTTTGATGCTCTTGCATGAACAGCGAATAATATAATCACACATTTCTACATGAAAGTTGCAAAGTGTAATAGCGCCTGAAATTGCCGTCTGCTTTAATGTTTTTAACCAATTCCAAGTGTCAATGAACACAACTTGAATGAAAATTGTAGGTCAGACTATCAAAATAATATTCACCAGGGGTGCCTGTGGGTTCAGTTTTGGGACCGTTGCTATATACTATCTACACCTTCCCCCTTGATGAAATTATGCGTAAATATAATATTGATTTTCAAATGTATGCAGATGGTACCCAGTTGTATCTGATCTTCCGGCCCAAGCTACCTGGGAATATGACAACGCCAAAAAAGACCCTCAGAACCTTTGTCGGTGAAATAAGGCAATGGATGTCACCAAATATGTTAAAACGTAATGATGGTAAATCAGAGTTGCTGTTGATAAGTTCATGCTTTGGTCTTCCCGTAAATTATCCGAACTTGACCATCAGCAATAAGGAAATCGTAACAAGTCCATCCACAAGAAAGGTAGGTGTTCAATTCGATTCTGGCATGGGCTTTGCTGGTTAGATTACCAAAGTTACCAAAGCATCTTTCTCTGAGCTGAGGAAAATCAGCTCGATCACGCAAGTGTTAAACAGATGATGCTGCAGAGATACTCATCTATGCATTTGTCATATCTCGATTAGGCTTTTGTAACTCCCTCTTCACAGGACTGCCAAAAAACACTATTCAAGCAACTACAATGTGCACAGAATCCAGCTGCTCGACTTTTGAAGCAATAGTGAAAATATGAGCACAGGACTCCTATTCTACAGAGCCTACATTGGCTGCCTGTGCATTAACGTGTTGAATACAAAGTTATCCTAACCATCTATAAGGTCACCGTAACAGTGCCTCCTCATGTCTGTGTAAACGTATTCATAGAACTTAGCATACCTGGATAAAATCTAGTACGTTCTGACAGACAAAATAAGAGAGGCGGAGGTCTTTGTATGTATATTAATGAAAGATTTTCATATGATTTGATATGTTCAGAGAGTACTGGTCCAAGATCCCACAAAAAAACAACATGCTGCTCTTGAGCCCAGTTATTATACCATGCTTCGATTACTGCGACATTATCTTCCTGTTCCTGCCAGATCAAGCACAAACTCCAGGTTTTACAAAACCGTGTACTCCGTATTGTAAAAAAAGCTGACAGATACACCCCAATTTCGGCCCTTCATTCAACGTGCAATATCAAAAAGATTCGTACCTTCTGACATTTATGTACACAGCTACTCATAAGCTATTCCCAGATTATAGTTGTTCTAAATTTGTATATACTGGCCAAATCCATACCCACCAAACTCGAGTTCCAACAAACAGGTCTCTGTTTACACCAAGTGCAAGGCTGAGCCTTGGCAGGAACAGGATTTCCATAAGGGGTGCCACCACATAGAACTTTCTTCTACCTGAAATTCGGAATGCCCCAACCTTATCCCAGTTTAAGTCTTGGAACTACCCCCTCAAAAAAAAAAACTATTTTAGCCCTTCCCAACCTCATTTCCCTACATGTTTTCTTCCCTACTCATTTTCCAGTTGGTCCCCCCCCCCATAATACTGGTCATGATCAATCTTGATCTTGACCTTCAGGTAACATTCATGTATTTTAAACTTTGATTGTCACCTAAAGTATTTATTGATTTTCTATTTTGTGATATTAATTCCGATATCTATCTGATGTGTTACACTTTTGCAAGTTTGTTTTTTTTTAATATCGTTAATTATGTTCATTTTACTGTTGTCTATGTTTTACTGATTTGATTTATTGTGTATAAATTGTCACTTATCCTTCATGACATCATTTGTACCATTACCATCCAGGACCTGGTGGAAGATCAGTACAGCGTCACTGAGTTAGTGACCCTAGCTAAAGAATAAATAAATCAAATAAAATCAAATAGAAACACCTATAGTACCCGCATATAAGAACAGGTAATCCTCCGAGTCCCTCGTTCAAATATGTCAAACTGTGGTAATAGAGCTTTTTCAATAGCTGGTCTAGTATTATGGATGCCATAACAATCTCGATACGTACTTCTGATAGCATGAATCAATTCATGTCTTGGTTGAAAACATATATGTTGAATGAATTTTTCAAGTGAACTTGTTATTGACTTGCATGTTCTATTCGTAGCACCTTTGAACATTTTTATTGGTACAGTAGTCCTTACTGTATGTGACCGCCTCTTCGGCCAGCTAAAAGTGGTCACATACAGCAGGTACTACTGTATATGGCACTATAAAAATGTTGTTTTTGTTGTTGTTGTTGTTGTTGTTATTATTATTATTATTATTATTATTATTATTATTATTATTATTATTATTATCATTATCATCATTATTATTATAACAGCTTTGTTTGGCATGAGTTGGGCCATGCGCCCATCCCACGCCAAGAAAAAAGACACCCAACGTCACGCCATTAAATGTTATTCACCCAGTGGTAAGGTCGAGTTTAATGAAGAAAGGTTGGAAGAGACTTCCGAGTCTTCTTCCTAGACAAAAAATGCTAATATATACAGTCTGGAGAAAAAATGAGCAGTCCCATTGGTTTAACATGGTGCCCTAAGAAAATATAAACATCTGAAGCAAATGTGATACATAATTATGGACTTATGCAACATGGCTATGAAAGTCCAGTTTACTGTCCAGTGCAGAGTGAGGAAAAGTTGGTCTGGAATTTAGATAAGACAAAGAAACAGTCACGAAGTGCAGCCAGTATTAAAGTGCAAATGGGTTTTAAATGGTCTGCTGCAAGCACATGAGATATCAGCGACAGTCAGTCTCCGGCGTTGGGATAACTGACAACAGACCTCTGATTTTGAGAGAGGTAGGATTGTTGGTATAATCACTTGCACACACATTCTCCAAAATATGCCATATGTAAAACAAGTGGGACCGTTCACTTTTTCTCCACCGTATATAAGGTAACTGTATGGAATTGGTGTCCAACAATCTTCAAGATGTCCTATGTAAATATGAAAACTGTCTTGAGGCTAGACTACAGGGTATATTGCTGTATGACCCTCTTTGGAACCCAGATGTCACTTGATCAATGTGTCAGTCAAAGCAAAAGAGGAATGCCTCTGAAACAATACTTCTTGTCTTAGCTGTCCACTGCTAATGTCAACAAGAGACCACGTTCTCTTGATGAATATAACGCTACTTAAGTTCTACCCTCTGTAATCGTGTAAATCGAACTTTCTGTGCAGTTTGCTCTCTAACTTTACTCTCATTGTTGGGATAAAATTTATGATTGCCCCTAGCCTTTCCTAGCTGATAAATACTTTATTGGTTATGTTTTGCTGTGGGGTGTGTTTTCTGACTCATAGTTATAATGGAGCGTTTTTGTTCCAGATTCCTAAATATCACGAAAAATGATATCGGCTTACTTTCTGCTTTTGGTGGCAAGTCAGCTGATTGACAAGTCTGGCGAACCAAAAGTGGCCAGCCTACCATGTTTTTCTCTAATCTTTCGCGTAAGTGACAAATTAGCGGTTTAAAGTGTTTAGGCCTGCATGTTTTGGAGAAAAACTGACGTATGTAGTCAATGAGGAATATTTCAAAGGTTGAATGGACCATTTTAAAACCAGCAGCTGATTTTTATAAATGACTGCCTGCATCAAGAAAGAAGTGAAATTTATTTCTTTGCATTGCTACTAGAAGATGAATGTTGATGTCTTTGTGATTCTTGAATCTCTGCCTTTCGCTGTCTTTAACGTCGCTGTCATTGTTGGCTTGAAATTTATAAATATGCTGGGTAATGCTTTTTCTAACCTATTTTCATTCAGGTACTAGCTTATATACATTTACCAAAATGGCGCAAAGAACACAAGAATAGTCTGTATCAACAACTTTCAAGGGCACGTATTGGCGACAACGGGAAAGGTGTTGACAAAGTTACACATGACACTTAATTTACGCGATGCATGAGGTGTGGGTTTTTTCCGATGGTCAACACTTTCTCTTTTGAGCAATAAATATACAAATATGGACAATATTCAAAAACACATAAGATATTTTACATAAATTGGACATCAAATAAAACTCTCCGTTCAAAGAAATCCTGTTATATTCACCGAATGCACATTAAAGTGCTATGCGCCTATTGAGCCACCGCACCCATAAACAGCTATGTGCTTTATAATGCGTAGTTAAGTAGTTGTTTAAGTAGTCAATTAATCAATTCACGAATAAAAGTTCCTTGTCACGTCAATTCTTTGTTGTTCTTCTGTTTTAAATCTGTGTGCAGCAAGTTAATACAATTGGTGGTCATGATCTTTTTAAAATCAATTACAGTATGACCTATCTTAAAGGACAGTTTGACAGATGTAGTACTTTGGGCCTGCGATAAGTATGTTTATGGCCCGCAAAGGGCATTAGATGTAATGAAAGTGAACTGCATCATAGACGTCGTTTGTGTTGTTTCCCATCACAGTGAGAGCAGAACGTGAAGTAATCAGCATGAGTTTAAGGTGTACATATATGTAATTAATACTTCATCATATGATAGATACCCAAAGCAAATAAATAGACTTTGTCCTTCATGTAAACATGGACGGAGGTAAAAAGAAAAACGTATTCACGCATGATTCTTGTTTCGCCCATAATATATTTTGAACATAAATATTCTGTGCGAAAAAAAATCACCCGCGCCATCATGTAAATATATTTGTGTATTTCCATACAGGATCACTTCCTGGTAGCCAGTACCCTATTCCGCAGTCCAAACGCTTTACACTTTATAAATCTATCGAATTACTTGCCTGTATATATATATATATATATATATATATATATATATATATATATATATATATATGTGTGTGTATATATATATATATGTGTATATATATATATATATATATATATATATATATATATATATATATATATATATATATATATATATATATATATGTATATGTATGGAAATACTATTGTCCATATTCCACACGTTCTTGTGTTGAATTTTGACATAGGCTGCATAAGCCCAAACAACACAGAGCATGTTTCGAAGCCTGTACCCATACATGTCTCTCTAAACCAATAGATCCTTGTCTAAGCTATATATTCAGCAAAGACAACCCACATAATAATAAAAAAAAGATATGAACGTGTCAAATGATGCATTAAGTAAATAAATGGAGCTCGGTCTATAAATCCAGAGCACCTACATGTGTACCACCGAAGTGGAAATAAACTGGGACATTACACTCAGCCCCAGTGATAAAACAATAAACAGTTACATATAGACTACCTGTACAAATCAAGGGGAATCCTAACAAATACTGTGACAATGGACATCCTGCACGGCAAATATAAAATAAGCCACTTGATGACACCTGCTCCTAACTTTGAAGGCCCCCAAACATCAAAGCTCTATTTATTGTGAACTCTGAGTTAATATTTCAATATAACGGGTTACGTTTGTGACATTTGAGTATATACTGCCAAATATGAGTAATTTTTTGACATTGAGTAAATGTGTACTTAGGCATGTCAGAAAAATGAAAGTCATTAGCATTTAAGTCAAGAACATGTTATAAAAATATATTTTTTCTAAACCTGATTCCAGGTACAATTAGGCAAACTTGTAAAGGGGGGGAGGGGTAGCAAAAGAGGCAAGTCTAGAATCTCTAAAATTATTGTAGCCAAACCTTTAACAATCTATGGATATTAACAGCGAAATTTGTAAGGCATGTCAGAAAACAATGAAAGTCATTAGCATTTAAGTCAAGAAAATGTAATCAAAATATATTTTTTCAGATTCTCAGTACATTTAGGAAGAAAAGTTTGTGACTGTCGTTGGCCACTGCTTGCTACTGGTAGCTGCTGGGGGTTAAACCTAGCAGAAAGGCCTTAAATGTCTGAAAGATGCATATTTAAACAGAATGATGACTAAAGATAAAATTAAGTAGCAAAACAGGCAGATCTAAAATCTGTAAAATTATTGGAGCCAAACTTTTAGATAATCTCTAGATATATACAGCAACAATTGTAGAAATATTTGATTTAAAGTACATTTTGAATCCTCTTGACTCAAATTCGTTGTAAACAAAGCTGTTTTCTGATGCAAAGTCCTGAAATGTAGAACAAATACGACCAAATATCAAAATTGGCGACAATAACGAATTATATAAAGAGACGTTTGGAATATTACTGTCAGGGAAAGAATAGATTACTACATGTACTTTAAAGTTAAACTCATCAACGTTCTGATAGGCTTGAATGCCAAACCTGTCATTAATGACCGAAATATCACTTTATCAATTTCACTGATATTTTGTACATTTACATAATAAATGTCATCAATATACCTGGCTATGTTTCATAATTTTGTAGCCGTCCCAAAGTTCTTTTTCATCAATTTATCTATAAACTTAAATTCAAGCCAGGTTAAAAACAAATCAGCAAGTAACGGGGAGCACCAGCTTCCCATTGGAATGCCTTTTTGTTGCTGAAAAACTAATGGCCCGCATTGAACATATGCATTATCCAAAACAAATTTGAGGGTATCTACCAAATTTTCCAATACAGTGTTAGATTTAACGTTACGTTTCGAATATTTATCATGCGACCAATATGCTTTCTTTGAATATGAATAAATATTTATGTTTTGTTTACCAATATGTTTAAACATTTTGCTGATTAATGCAGAAAGAGAACTTTCGACTTTATCTGTTGGTAGATTTGTGTACAGTGTTGATAAATTGAATCATAATTTTAGATACAAACTTGAAATAATTGCTAAAAGTCTAAAAGCATTTATGCCCAGTTTCTAGAAATTGCATTACAGTATTTACGGACATAATTCCTAAGTCCAGTCAAACACAGCGTTACTTCCTTTTATTGATGTTTAGTTGTACAGTTTGAAGCACCTACCGTGATTCATGATTTAAAGGGTTTTTTTATGTTATTTGGGTATCCAGAATAAAAGTGGGATTGAGGTGTCCTGTCCAGAATATTTGATGAAATAAATTCTTTGCATCTCATCTGTAGGTGTATCTTTAAAGTTATCAATGGATTGGTTGCGTAATTTACACACATCATATCGTCTTATGTCTGAAATAGTGTTCATGCAAAGTTCATTTTTCAAAACACCCGGATAATATTTTTTTGCAGATGATTCCAAAATTGTTACCTGTCTTATCAATGTTAAAGATTACAAATCTTTCTTGTAGTTCTTTAACTGCTTTTGACACTCTAAGTTGTTTTAAATTTACCGCAATGAAATTCTTAAAGTGGAATTTATAATGATATATTCTATTTGTAAGGTAGCAAGATACAAATCACCCGAAATTTCGGCCAAAAAAAAGTTTTTTCATCTTTGTATGGATGAATATCTTATGTATCTGTCATGTAAAAATTAAATTTCTGCTGAAATTGCAAAACAGAAAAAACGGGGGTATTTCGTAGAGCTTCTTGCTCAGCGTTGACAGTCACGCCGACCATGTTTGTTGTTAGTGTGAAGGGGATGGGCTTGAGAAAGTGGTCACATGACCGGTCGTGGCAACAGCTCGTTTAAAAATGGCCAACGCTGTGTCCGCTTTGGCGATGACGATGATGCATTAGCACCGTGGTTCCCAAACCATACGGTCATACATTTAATGCATTAGGTCGCTCCTGTTACATGTACTTTGTTTTCCTCTTTATGCTATCTTGAGTTTGTAACATTTAATCCGAAGAAAAGTGTTGAAGACAGGCCGTACAGTCAGCCGAGATCATGACATGAATGCATGTCCTAATCCTACTTCAAAGGCATTGCTGTTTCAACGCCGTCTTTCATCACCGACGTGGCAGCGATTGTTTTCTCACCCGAAGAAACCAAAAGTTCTAATCAGATTTAATAAATCACGGACAGGTTCTCATTGCTTTTAAATGCAAAAGAAAAATTAAAGCCTTTGTCTAAATTGTATTTGAAGTTCTTGAGAGCTCAGAACCCGCACTTGCGACTTGGTCATTGCATTGTTGGTCTTATCTTAGTACGTTCGTCAGGAGTTGTATCGCTAAACTAGCACAATCAGTCTCAAAATACCTTAAGTCAGGAAGGAAAAATCAGCGATGCAGCCAGCAACAGATGCTACGACCGACGCAAAAAAAAAACATTCTGGTGAACAGAATGACTGACCTTAGGAATGTACAATTCAATTATTATAGTGGGGTCCCAAAACTATCAATTAGCCTGACTAATCGGGTGGCAATTTGATCAAATATGTATTTGTTGTGGGTAAGTAAAGGTACAGCTTGCTTCTTGCCACAAAACATCCCGTTTTATTTGATCCTTTGAAAGTGCATATATAGGTAGTAGGAGCCTACCTAATGAAACGTTACCATGTTGAACAGTGCACTTACATAGGGCACTTACAAAAACCCCATGTAGCCCCTCATCGTATAAAACTCTTGCCATGCTTTGAAGATAAGTTGTGATTTTTTTTAACAAAGCCTTCAAAACTGCGGCAAGCAAGCTGTGATATCAATGCTATGGAAATGTAGCGCGCCATCGTCAAGCAGAGGCCACACGACGATGATTGGCATCACGCGTCACCACGATTGGCCAATCAAAATGAAGCGTAGCAAAGCAGTACGCTTGACATGGAAACCATATTTTGTGATCTAATCGCAAATAGCAAATAAACAACGCGATTAAGGTTTTCAGAAGTAAACAGCATGAGTGACAGTTATCATGTTTGCTCATATATACTCTGAACTCTTGCTATGCAAAGATCCATGACTGTTAGCGTAAAATTGCGCGAGTTATTGTTCTCAGACCCGGTTCAAAGATGACGAGTGAACCTTTGATTGCCATTCCTGAACAAAGATAAAAGGCTCTCTAATAGAACTCGTTAATTTTATCTCTCAAAAACTAACCGGTGGATTTCCTTCAAATAAAAGGGATTGGATAGGTAATTGTGTGGATTTTAAAAGTGTCCTTTTATTTTTCTCTACGCCTACTAGTTGTTTTTTAATCTTGTATAGAATATCAATGCTCAATGCATTCAGCTGATTAAGCGATGCCACCGTGTTTGAATGCCGGCACTTACGCAAATAAAGTACATACAGCCAAATGAAAGGACACTTTTGAATTTTGATATATTGCCAATAAAATGGCAAAAGTTAGCCAAGAGCGCTGGGGTCTGAGATAAAAGATATGCTCTTCTTCGTGGTTTGGTAATTCAACAATTACAATCAGTGTTGTCCCGATTATTTCCCTACATATAGTACAGAGCTAGAAAAATCCAAAAATGTATACTTTTACTATGTTCATGAGAACTGCTTAAAAGTTACAGGGCCGTAAATTTGTCCATGCTGATTTGGACCACATTTGTATTTCACTCTATTCATGTTTGATAACCATTCTTCAGGTTTGTAAAATTCTATATTTTTTTTCTTTGCCCTTTTCATATAGTAGGAATCAAAAGCATTACAATTGCAACTCTTCCTTGTAGTTCTCTAACTGTTTTTGACACTTTAAACTACTTTAAATTACTGCAATGAAATTCTGAATGCGGGATTAGTAATGGTAAATTATATTTCTGAAAACTCTTTTCAAGTTTGATAACCATTTTTCAAATTTCTGAATTTTTGTTGTTTTTTGTTTTTTTTTTTTTTTTGTTTTTTTTTTTTGTTTTTTGTTTTGTTTTTTTGTTTTGTTTTGTTTTTTTTTTTGTTTTGTTTTGTTTTGTTTTGGTTTTGGTTTTTTTCTTTTTTTTTGTTTTTTGTTTTGTTTTTTGTGTTTTTTTGTTTTTGTTTTTGTTTTTGTTTTTGTTTTTGTTTTTTATTTTTTGTTTTTGTTTTTTGTTTTTGTTTTTTTTCTATCTTTGCCCATTGATTACAATAAGCATCAAAAGCATTACATGTATTATGAAAATTGCTGTCAATGTTCAACTAAGGACATATCTGGGATTTTGTATCTTTTTCATCAATTCTTTTAAAAACTGAATTTTGCATTATATTGTGGTATGTCTCAACAAAATTGGAATATTTGTTAGTAAACATAGTCAAAATTTGATTAGCTGCGATATCCTGAAGAGCAAATGAAGCCAGATCTTTCTTGCATTGCAGGATACTTGTCTATATTATTGTCATATTTGTAGATAATAATGGAGAGATCTTATCATTTTGCATTCCTTGTGAATCATGTTACTAAATAATTTCAATTTGAAAAAGGACTGAATGTTCTTTGAATCAATAATTTTGTGTTTGAGAGGAATGCTGCAAAACATTTGATACATTTTTTTCTATTTAGAAGTCAGTTTCCGAATAGTTTCTGTGTGGGCATACACAATTTCATATATAAAAAAATGTGCAAATGTTTGTTCAGAGTAAGGAAAATCTAATATTCATTGATTCTGGTAATATATATCTCATATATCTGAAATGATTTTGCCTTAAGAGCAATATGTAATTGATCAATGCCATTAGAGCAAGCTGGTAACAAATTTTGATCAAGGTCTTTTGTATCCACGTTCCTCAATTGTCTGTTTTCCCCTGATTGTCCTTGTCCATGACAACTTCTTTGAATACCGGCCTGATTATTGTGAAAAGGTGTGTGACTATGATCAAGAGTAGCAAAGCCCAAATTCCTAACATCACCGAAGACTAAAATTCTGTCAAGTCCAAATGAAAAAGCTCAATTAAGTGCTTTGTTAAAGAAGTCTTCCATTTCTTATAATTTTCTTGTGTTAATATAGCAATCTTGGTGTAATAAATTTAGCTTTATGTAAACAATAATTTTACACGGCAATCAAAATGGAAATGTTCCTCACAATTGAAATGGCTACACATAAACGTGTTTAATTTGTGAATTTGAATTGTAGATTTGCGTATTCATAAAGGAAATGCACGTGCTACACTAAGAAGGATTATTATTCTAAATGGCATGCCACTGTCGGTCCTTTGTATATGTTAACTGCTATTTATGTAACGAGGAGGACACTTATATCTCCCGACAGATCAGATGAGACAAAAACTGTACAGTGATTTTTCTGACCAATGGCGCTGTCTGGAATGTTGACATTGTAGACTTCCATTCATTACTCAATATATGCTTACCTGATGCTTGTGAAGGCCAATATAAACCACTGATGCCGTATAGAGTATACGCATATCTTGATAATATATTGGATTCAGAACATCATAAAAGTCATAATGACGGTAGTTTACATAGTACTGCAACACTTTTAGCTCTTCTCGACTGTTAATAGAAATAAGGTTGCTAAACATTTTGGCACAAATTTTTTGTGCATCATACCAGGCCAGCCCTTGACTGATATATCTAATCTGGTACACAGCATGTGGTCTGAATTTTAGTTGAGGGAAGGTCCAAGACATGAAATAGAACTGAAATTTACTTGCAGGGCCGGCCGCTCCGAAGTTGTTTTGGATTTGTCGTGTTACTGCTGCTATGCCCTCTCTCAATTTAATGGTTATATTTAATGAACAATTATGGCTGACCGCATATTTTGAGGAACTCCAAACAACTGAAATAAGATAAAGTGGGTGGTAACAAATTGAATCATTCTTCCAACCCATTTCTTTATTTCTATAGGCACGGGTCACGGCTCTGTTGATTGGGTATGGCTGGCACTCAAAGTCGAACACGGCTGGATATTTCCATATGATATTCGACTTCCATTTGATCCCAAAATACTGTGTGAGGGTATTCCAATCTGCTGATGTTCCCTGGGTAAGTATACATGATAGTCTGTCAGCAAAGGACCAGACTTCGATGGAAGTGTTGCCCAGACAGGTGAGCGTCTGAAAGCTTACATAAATGGCCATTCGCAACACAGAAGCAGTTGGCCTTGGGATGAAAAAGCGAGGTCTCAATATGATGAATTTTACTTTAGCTCCTGGGCTAGCCGAGATCAAATGGGAACAATATAAACTTGTTGGCTGAGCTATAATGTTTGCAAGTAATTTGTTTGTAAAATATATATCACAAGGTGGTGAAAATGCTACTTTGATCAGAAATTGCAGAGTCTGCAAAGTACAATATTTGCGCTTAACAAGTAATTCGATTCTTCTTGCCCTTATTCGAATATGGTTTTTGAAATCCAGGAATAAATAGTTGTCTCTTTTTGGATCAGGCGCGCTCACACTGGTATAGCACAACACCATGTTATTTGTGAAAACACGGTTGTAGTTCTTTGTTATATCGAAAAACATGGGTGCGTGTAGCCCGGATGTAACTGTCACTTGCACAACAGTAGAAGTCGGGGGTGGTATGTCTTGTGGGAACTGTCCAATATACACGCAGGTCTTCCGCAACATGTGCACTTTATACGAGTAATCATCGTTTTGTGTGTCAACTGATAACTTCATAGATACTCCTCCTGTTGCCAGTGTGTGCTCAGTAGTCCTGGCATACAGTCCGTCCACCATGGCTCTTGTACTTCTTACCAAGGATGGGAACAATTGCATAAATCCTTGGCAAAAAGTGGTTTTCACTTCCAGATGAAAATTTATTTGTAAAGACCAATCAATTGAATATCGAACAACCAGGAAATATGCCCCAGATGATGTTATAGGCAAAATAGTGTCTGATACGTGTGGAAATGGATTCAAATAGTTGCAAATGGGCCCAATTATCTTTAAATCATTTATATTATCAGAATTATATAAAACCAATCCTCCATAGCGACAGGAATCCCATTTTGATCCATTCCATGTCACGTTGGATATTTTTATTTTCATAAACATATCCCGTGGTGCCTGTAAAATGACGCCCTGTACCAAGGCCTTATAAAATGTCAATTGTGGACCAGTGTTGTCATAGAATATCATCTTCAAACTATACCTGGGTTTAATATAAAGTTTCGTCCATTGACCCTTCCCGGACACCTGAACGATACCGCGAGTGGAAAGATTAAAAAACCCGTTCCCTAAGCAGTGGCCACAACACAGTGACACTTTAAACATATAACTAGGAATAGTGATAGACTTGTGGATATTAAAATAAGTGTCAACAGTTAACACTGTCTGAATTATAATATTAATCATACCTGTATTTTCAATAGCTGCTATTAACTCTTTCATATGTGTCAATCGCACTTGACCTCTTAAAATCACATGAAAAATGTAACACGATTGTGTTCGAAAACGCCATGTTTGTATACCTTTTTTACCATACACCTTATTTTGTGCACAGGACACGTGTATTGTTGTTAATGTTGATTCCTCAGTATGTAGATAGTTTTGTCTATGACGCGAGCTTAGAAATTGAAAAGCTAGCGTAAAACGTACATTGATGGATGACGTTTCTGATGTATGACGCCTGTAGACAGCAGACACCTCGTTAGAGTATGACGTCAGGCGGATTACTTGTCCCGTGGCACAGAAACGGGCTACCATACTGCCATACGTCTTAACAACGTCACGTATTTCTAAGTATGCTAATTGGCAGTCTTTTCCAGAATAAAGCATCTCCAATGAACTAGATAATAACATAACTATGTTATTCCGTGGAGCAACGATACGCCAAAGAGATGCCACAAGAACAGAGCAAAGCATTGAATACTGTGTTTCAAACAATATCAATGCGCATGGCTCGGCCAAAATGTAACTAGATCTGCATTTAGTTCCTCCAGTTTTGCATTGATGCATATACTTTGCTCCATGTATGGAGCATGATACCCAGTAAGCGATTTCGCATTTGAGAATATCATCAAATACTGCCGTAAATGTATTAAAAGACAGGCTATGAAAACAAATAATAAGGATGACAAGTACGTGGAATTTAACCACAGGCTTAACTATTTTATTCAAGTTTATATAAAATGGTTGATACAAAGCCACAAGGCGCACTAAACCATTCTGATCGGTCCGAATGGCCATTATGATACAAATGATATTACGACTTGATAGAAACACCGAATTTCTAAAATTACCCGTTTCTCTCATCCAGAGATCGCCACTGGGCGGACAGCCATCAAAGAGGAGCACCGATGAGAACCGCTCTTTTTTTCTTGTGGTGTCGTCATAAAAATAAGGAATACCCCAAACAAGCAAGAGAGTTAAATTGATACGCAAGTCAGCTGGTGATTTCAAGACTAACTTAAACCTGTGCATATGAGTTGACTGAAACACTAATTTGCCCATAGGTTTTGTGAGAAGGGCAAATTTCGGTAATGTCGCCTTATGGTGGTGATTCAACATGTGTACATTATCCGTAGGTCCTTTAATAATATAGTGTAAAATACACTTTAGTGTTGATTGCAAAACTACAGAAGTATAACAATGTTTCCTTGCACCCTTCGCGCAATACGAAAGCACCAAATCTGAAAACGGCCACCATTTCATCTCAATTTTAGATGCATTAGATGTCTTACTCTGGACAGAATGTTCGAGGAAATTGCAGGTCATAAAAATGATAAGATTATAGTAACCACGTTCGAAAGTAGAAACTGAATGCACCCTCATTGTTGGAATTCTCTATATTTTAAACATTTGTGACTACATATGATCAAATCACACACAATGGACAAAGTCTCCACTATACAAATATATCATCGCCTGTGATGGAGATTTAGGTTATCTGGTATTGTGTCGCTCCGGCGTCTTTTTAAATAAAAAACATTCCCAACACTTGGGAAAATCTACAAAAACTGAATAAAAGATAAAGCAAATAACGTCAAATTTAACAAACAATTTCTAACCAGTTTTGACCAGGCATGTAATAATTTCATCTTAACAGAGGCAAATCAATGGTATCAGCATGACGTTCAGTACTTCCCACACACGGGCTTACCAGTTTTAAATGATTTTATATCTGTCTAGTGCTAGAAGTAGGAAAACCATAAAATATTCCCTTCCGGGAACATAGAACAATAACTTTGCACATCAATGTAGCACAACTTACATGAAAATTAACTTGCCTCTTCACTGAAGAAGTGATAAATGACTGATAATTGATAACTTTGTAGATATCAAAGTTAAAAACAGGTTTATAGAAAATACTAACATACCCTTCCAACGCAAAAGAGAACTGGACAATTTAGCATCAGGAAGTACGTATGTTTATTTAGGCTAAATGTGGAGTGTCATGTACATGAGCAATTTTCAAATACAGGGGCAAATGCGGCGGAGGCAAATTACGCTCTGTTGAAATTATATATATATATATATATATATATATATATATATATATATATATATATATATATATATATATATATATATATATATATATATATATATATATATACATCTGTGTGTGTGTATATGTGTGTGTGTGTGTGTTGGGAGTTAGGATTATATTCGGTAATTTTCACAACTGTTACGATGTTTGTATGATACTGAAGAGGAGCGCAACTATTGTGCCACACCATGTTGTAAGTTTATCAATAAGTCACAAGAAATTCCTAATAATATGAACGTCAAATTAAACTATCAACCACTTCAGCAAACCTCTAAATGACACAAGTAACGTTTAAGACATCTGAATTGTTATTGTGACTCATAGTTTTACATTCGTGGCATAGCCATTTTTTATTTAGGTACCAAAAAGCCAATGTTTCTAGACGGAAAAATAATGCTCTGTTAACTTCATTACATTGAGCCCTTCATGGGGCCCCAGCGGCCACAAATAACTGTTGTGTCAGCCTCTAACGTAATATTAGGCTGTCAGTCTCCAACTCAACGTTGAACTGCTGCTAAACTCTAAGTGTTAATACAAAACAACAACAAAATGAAAGCAACCCGATACGTGGTAAATGAAAAATCGATCTTACACCTGTTAATGCAGAGTTAATACAACGAATAAAAGTGCACTGGCGCATTGTCGACAATTTTGGTTTAAGGCTGTGGCATGTCATGGCCTGGTGCAAGACTGGTACCCGAATAACCCGCCCAAGTAACAATGACCAGCACTGAAATATATCGTCCATAGGAGTAACTAAATCATTTTACTGTCTTATTCGTTTTGCTTCATCCAATCATAGAGCAGACCGTCTACCGCAATCAGGTTGTGTTGAAAGAAGGCAAAACACAAACAGTACAAGGCCGCAAGGCTACTATTTCAAAATAACATTTCAGCACATGTTAAATTCACATAAATTTTGAGCCAAGAGCCCAGTAAGGGCAAATCTTAGTTTTACATATCCAGACATGAAACAAATCATTAATTTAAATTCAATATATCTGAAATTCAAGTCAATATATCAAGACCAACAGAAATGCAAATACAATTCTTAATATTTTAAATTAGATTCCCAATGCGGGGCACAATCCATGATGTAAATGTAGCAATTTTAATTCAAACAACTAATGCACAAATGTGTTTTTTTTTTCTTCTTTTTTCTTTTTATCAATAAACTTTGACCAAGGTCTTGTGCCTACTTTGTTTATTCTCAAATTAAATTAATCTATCCGTGTGCAAACAAAAATATTCGTTTTTGTTGGGTTTCTTATTTTTTTTCCTTTCCTCTTCCGATTCTTCTTCTTTACCAGTAATTTTGTCCGACAATTTTCTCGGACACTATTACCACTTATAAGTCTCAACTTTGTTACAATTGTCGATCCATACAAGATGCCGCGCCTTTTTACAAGGACGGTTGAGTACACTTAAAATTATGCAAGTGGGGGGATTTGAAATTTTAAATCTTGAATATTTTCAAACCTATTATAGGAAAAGATGCCAATCCAACCTAATTCGAAGGTTTATGCTGCAGGCGCATTCAATGAACCACAAACAAAAGTTGTAGAATTGCAATGTATGCTAACTAGGGACAGTTTAAAAGTTTAAATGTTGAATATATTTTAATCGTTTGAAGATAGAGGTGCCATTGGAACTTGTATTTATACGTTTGTGGTGTGGCCGTATCCAATTAACCACAAACAAAAGTTATAGAATTTGAATTTATGCTAACAAGGGGCACCTCAAAAGTTTAAATGTTAAATAAGTTCCAAACTACTATAAGTAAAGGTGCCATTCCAACTTCTATGTAAAGGTTTGTGCAGTTGACACATCTAATGAACCACAAATAAAAGTTGTAGAATGTAAATTTATGCCAATTAGGGGCACTTGAAAAAGTTTAACTGTTGAATACCCTCCTTACTATTACTTGTGGAAATGTCATCTCGTTTAATTTGTAACTTTTTACTGCAGGCGCATCCAATGAACCACAAACAGAAGCTGTGGAACTGAATTTGTGATAATTAGGGGCACTTGAATGGATAAATGTTAAATATCTTCAAACATATTATAGGCACAGGTGCCATCCCAAATTTAACTCATAGGTTTGTGGTATAGGTGCACCAAATAGACCGTAAAAACAAGCGGTAGATTTCAATTCATGGAAATTTAGAGGGCACATAGATAGATTTGCTAAGTGGCAAATCTTCTTTTCTAGTTTAAATTGTCATCTGAATCAGCCATCATAAGTTTTGGCTGTCCAGCTTATTGGATACGACTGACAACTAGACCTGAGGGATACCAGGTTATGAAATGCAGAAAGGGACTTATCAGTATATCAGTTAAATTGTATATTAATATATACTGTGAATAGTATGAAATCGAGTTCTGTTCATATCTTTTTGCCTGAATAATTATGTAATCTCAAACTCTCATTTAAATATTGCGAAATGTAGAAAAACAGTCACCGACAAGTTGTGACATGTATAACAAATGAGGACATTTACAAGTAACTGTTTTTGACAATAAAAATTTTTCATCGCTCTCTAGAGTAGTTTTCTTGTTGCAAAAGCAGCTGAAGTGTAAATATTTATTTGGACAAATTCACCTGAGTAATGCCAACGTAAGAAGTTTTTGTCCTTGATTAGTTATTAGGTAAACACAGTGAGAGAGAAAGAACTGTGTTTCGTGCCACTTTTCAGTTATTTCTTTGTCACAATAAGAAGTAAACTTTTCAAAATGATTTTATTCCATTTATAAGAACATTATTTAAAAGTTGCCCACATTTTTGATATTCTGTTTTGTTTATTAATAATCATGCTTTAAATTCAAAAGTGGGGCTTTTCAAAGAGCAAAGAGTGAAAATCTTAGTTTTGCAACTTTTCAGAGGTATATTTCACCAACTGAACAGGATACCAAAGATTGAAAATATTTTGAGTTAACATTGTTGAGATACAACCATTTCCGCAATTTTGCTATTTGTTTGAGTGAAGAAATGACCGAAAAATAGCGCAAAGCGCAACCCTTTCACTATTACTGTGCTTCTTTAACATTCAGTCAAGAACAAACATTAATCTCTGAGTCACACAGCACATGCCTATAGCAACCCAAATATATATCTTACAAGCATTTGCAGCAACAAAGGCTACTTAACAGAGCTCTGAAGTAGTTTTTTTTTTTCAAAAGACGTCACTTGTAAATAGAATCCTTAAGCAATTACGAAATGCATTTGGTTATGTTAAATTTTATGGGGACTTTTGTCTATTTTCTGTTTTGTTGCTACAAGGGAATAAAGTCCCGAACTGTCCCGTATTTTGATGGATTTCACCAAATGAAATCTACATTTTTAATCCTTGTATTGTCAAATGACAACTTCTTAAAGTCGTCAGACATCCATCGTCTCGACAGAGTTTGAGCATTCGGGTCACGCATGCATTCCAATGACTTTGTAGCAGCTTTCCAATATCAAGCACCAGGATTTCTAGAGCTGTACATTGTCCATCGCCTTATTTTTTAATGATTCCCACTTTTCCAATAATGTTAGGATTACATTCTCCAAATTTTGACACATACATATGATGCTGTTTTTAAGCAACGCCAATGCAATATGTATATATATTTATATATATATATATATATATATATATATATATATATATATATATATATATATATATATATATATATATATATATATATATATATATATATATAACATCACTTACTTGGTAGAATGACAGAAGCATCAGCTCTGCTTGGCATGGGATGGTCACTGCACTATGGATATAATGGCAGAGCTCTTACACAGACACGAATAGATTGAGGACAGCTGAATTAAAGCGATTTATAGTCAACTCACTCGCTCCACTCAACCTGTTATCCAGTTAGCTTGTAACCACGTTGACGTCAGCCCCATCTACTGGCAAGACTGCTCGTGTTGGAGGTGAACATGTGTGATTTTTTGAAAACATTTCACGTATATTATTAAATTTCAACAGAATTAAATGACCAGGAAAATGCTTAAAAATATTTCTTTGCCAGTTTTGAACATTTTCGAAAGATAATTCATCGTGTTGATTACTTTAGAAGATCCCGAAACCTCTATCGAAATGTCTAAATTTATTCAAGACTACTATGTCTGTTTTCTAATACAAATATATTGTTTTTCCAAGATTATATCTTTCTTTCTTCTTCACAGCCTATTTTGCTTGGAGCTTTTCTGCGACACCATGTCATCGAGAAATGCTCAATGTTGCACCGTAATTGATATACCAGTGACAGAAGCACCTGGTTTGCAATGGTCAAAAATTTTCAAATTGTGCACATTAGGACCATATTAAATGTTCAAAGTCTTCTAGACTAGAAGTATCCTTTTAAGTCATAGGTTTGGCAATCGGTGCATCCAATAGACTAAAAAGAAAAATTATAGAATTGTAGTTTATGCAACATAGGGACTCTTCAACAACTTAAATGTGTCCGTCATTCTTTCAATATTGGAATTGTGCCACGGCGTTAGTCACAATTCAATTTTTAATGCCTACTGAGGACTAACGTAGCTTTAATTTACAGAGAACTTTACAATGAATTCTTTATTTCAAGTGGATTATGTGCATGACATCAACATTTAAAAGACCACTGGTGTCATTCTCACTTTGTCATATGTTTTTTCGGCAGGTTCAGCCTATGGACACAAAATTCAAGATTTTAGGATTCATGCAGGCTTTGTAAGCGTACAAACGGTTTGCTTTTGCAGCAAATTATTTTTCTAGTTATCATTTATACGCATATTCTTGTTGGTTTATTGTGATTTTTAACAGCATCTTCGGTTTGACATTCGCAATTTGTTAAATTGTAATTGTTTATTTTATTGTGATGCTAATTACATTTGTATGTGATGTTGTTGCTGGTGTACCTGTGTTACCTGCTATGAACTACCAAATACCCTTGTTCTAAGTGGAGCAGTGACACAGGTCGTTAATATAGGATTTAGTTATGAAAAAACAGGGCAGACTTTAGGAACAGTTTCGAATTCGATGAACAGTGAAAAAGAGCATTACGTTTATTCTTAATTGACAATACAAAAAAAAGCAAATTAAGAAATACTTGCAAATAATTTTCAATAATCTGTTCAGAAATATTGGCCTTAAATTATCGTACGAAATTAATAAGTCTTATAAAACATCATATGCAGCTAATCTCAGCAATGGTGTTAAAGTGTTTTTAACTTTAAGCAGACATAATTGGATAAAACACTAAAACTGAAATTCCTTTTAATGACAATAATAATGACAATAATAATAATAATAATAAAATAAAATGGTCATAATTCTATTAAGACCCCTGCCAGCGAAAAAAAATACATAAAATACGTCGAAATAGACTCATATATGTGTACATACCAATTCAAAGGAACAAAAGACAACATATAGATACAGTTGATTTGAACTAAATTGTAACATTACAAATATAAGTCAGAGCACCCACGACATACAAGTATTCCTGAGGGAAAAGTATTTTCTTATGTCCAACATTCGCCCACCCACGAGACCCAGCTTACGACTGCGCCCAACAAACAAATTTATATTAATGCTCTCACCGAGAGTAAGCAGCGACCCAGGTTGCACAGGCGGAGAAACCCTCAACCCGCCATCACCAAGCCGCATGCTCACACCCCACCCCCCGCTCCTCCACCCCGAGCGAAGACACTCAATCAAATCGGAAAGCATGTGTCAGTAAAGAGACCAATAGTGTGAGAAAACCCCAATATGGTAAGCCCAGAGCTATCAAAGTCAAGTTTACATCCTTTGTAGGGTACGTCAAAGAGCGAAGGAGGCGGGGAAGAAGAAACTGACGTATTTATAAGGGAATATTTCACCCGCAATAGAAGCTCATATTTTCATACCTGGCACGCGGCTCAAAGACACAGAATTGCATTCGCTCTTGGTGGTCGAAGGATGGACGTCTCTTCGTGTGCGAGCTCGGTCCTTGGAATGCAGTAATGTGGGAAAAGTTGTTCTAATCCATTACAAGGAGGTTTTGGATAAGACTATATTCTCTCCATATCCAATGAAGGCTATGTGGTTCATATTCTTGTACTCTTCACTGGGTGTTGTGCACATTGCTCCTTGGGAAACACGCTATGTTTCATCAGCAATGCATTTCGTTAGCTAGTAGTACCGGTACGTAGTGCCGTCTGTCGGCTGCGGATTGAAGCCGCTGATATAATCCAGTCCTCGTTTGCTTCTCAAACTCACGCGGTGTGTCAGTATTTCGCGGTTCAGTCAATAATTCTAATATATATGTATGTATTTTTTCTAACTAGTGTGAATCAACAACACGCAAACGAGGACCTGCCAGTCTATTATTCATATTATAGATCATAATTTGCTGCAAAATATAAGCTTATGTACTTAACCTGTTTTTGAACTTGTGCAGATACTTAAAAGTTAAAAGTCGTATCGTGTGTCATTACTTATGCATCCGAGTTGGTGTGCAATTATTTATATCACGTTGAATACTCCGATCACTTATTTGTTCAGTATAGGACGTTTACTGCTAATAATGAATTGGTGAAAATCGAGCGAATTGCTCAGCACATATATTTAACCATTTATTTGGTCACGTATATCCCCATTCCTGCATATTTTGCTAATTTGAACCTTTCAGACAAAACGAGAGCCTTTCTACTGGTTTATATTGTGTTCAACGTTCTGCATAGACAGCAACTAAAGTTCATAAGTATTTTTTTTCACTTGCCTTCTACTGATTCTCTTAACAAGAGGTGTTCATAAAAAAACCCAGGCCCTGTCCAGCATTTCTAAAGACATTTCATTTTTGCCATTTGAATATACGGACTCTGCCACCAGATAATTTGCGGTGCATCTGTACAGACATCGTGCCGGAATTAAACATAATTTTTCTCACGGAAACTTTCCTTTCTCCAGATTCTTTAGCAAGTAATCTAGATATACCTGACTCTTATGATATTATTAGAAAAGATCGTCTCAATACGATAGGTGGTGGTGTTGCACTGTATGTATCCAAATCCTTACACGTCACGTGACGACTGGATCTTGAGGTTTCTGATCTAGCCATTCTATGGTGTGAGATTAAACTTCATAATAGTAAAGTTTTATTTGCATTCGTGTATAGGCCATCCAATTCCCCGGTTTCTTCTTGAAGTAAGTTTCAGGAAAGTTTCGACCTGATGAAAGACACAGATATTCATATTATTACCTTAACGGGAGATTTAAATATTGATTTTCAAACGCCATCAGGCCAGAAGCTTGAACAATTGTCCAGTACTGATCTTACTGTACAAAATATGAGCCCACTCGCATCATTGACCATTCAGGTACACGTTTAGATCAGATTCTTTCCAACATTCCTAACTATGTACATGAGAGCTATATGCTTCCTCCAATTTCAAACTACGACCACAGTATTGAAGGTGTTAACCTACTGTATCTTCGTGAGGACCTCGACAACCTTTCACATAAAAACAAAAGTTGGTAGCGCAAAGTGAAATATTTTTAGAGCCGAATTCAATCTTCAACTGGTCCCTCTCTCATACATGATGCTAAGCACATTTCTGATTACATGGCCAAAGCTGAAAATTTTTATTCCTACTTTCCAGGGCAATGTAACCTTGATTCTGCAATGGTCACTTTACCCGAATATACTGATCCTGCTGCATCTACTCTTGACTCACTCACTGTTATGGACACCGAAGTTCTTGAGGTCCGTTTCAGTCTTGACAAAACTAAAGCTTCTGGTCTTGGTGCTGTAAGTGCAAAACTGCTCAAAGAAACAGCACCAGTTACCTTCCCACCACTTGCTATATTATCTAACTTATCACTGTCTAATAGACGATTCTTTTCAGCCTGGAAAATGGCAAACTTTTCTCTACTTTATGAAATAAATGCCCCGAGAATTCACATAATAATTGCAGGCGCGTCTCTCTGCTCAGCTGTGCTGGAGAAGTACTTGAAAAGATAGTTTTAAAGCAGGCATTTAACTTTTTACAGGACAACATTGTTATCTCTACTCATCAATCTGGTTTCACACCGGGCGACTCGACGGTCAATCAGTTGCTGATCCTCTAACATGAACTAAATTTGGCCGTGGTCTCAAAAAGAAGCGCAAATCGTTTTTATTGATATTAGAAAAGTTGTTGACAAGTTTTGGCATTCTGGCCTTTTGTACAAATTAAGAGAAGAGGTATTGAGGAGATCTTCGCTACATGATTTTCAGATCAACTAAAGAAACGTTCCCAACAAGAATTTATTCAAGGCCAATGCTCCAGTTTGGGTACAATTTGGTTTAAACGTATTTTATTCAAAAACAACAACAACAACAACAACAACAACAACAACAACAACAACAACAAACAATTGGCAGGGGTAAAATTTATGCTGTTGTGCCTAAAGGTTCCGTGCTAGGGCGTCTTGTGTTTCTTATTTAGATCATCGACAGTGTGGATCTCGTTCGTTGTAACATAAAATTGTTTGATGATGATAACCTTCTGTACTTGAATATCGGTAATTTATTTACTGCTGCTAAAATTATGCATTCGGATCTTGCTGATATGTGTTAATGGCCCAGAGATACACTTGTGACCTTTAATGTTCTAAATTGACTCTATGCTTGTCTCTTGTACGACAAAACAAATCAACAATCCACCTTTTTATTTTCAAGGTCATGTATTGCAAAATGTTACCCATCACAAACGTCTAGTTTCTAAATATCTCAATATGCTCCGATTTAAGATGGTCTGATCACATTACTGAATATAGACATAGCTTTATTTTCAGTCAGTGTGGGTGCAAACATTAGCTGGAGGCTACTTATCCAGACTGTAAAATGATGATGCAGATAAAAACTTTGAAACATTCTGATAATTCGGCTATGAAAACAAATACACATTAATATGTTTTTTAACTTTTATGCTGTTAAGAGTACATCATTAAAAAGAAAAAAATAAATACAATAACATGTGCAAATAAACAGGGTTCGTTGGTGTGTGATCATATATTCCATCTTTGAAAAAAAAAAAACTGTATAACAAATGACAAAGGACTACATTTACCATAATACCTGCCAGTGATTGGTACAATGGCCGCAGGAACATCCTGTCCATTTTTATTGCAATGTTTAAAAATTGTCAGGTTTTCGGGTTGTTTGGTGCTTAGAGGGAGATGATACAAAAGCTTTAATCCCTCATACCTGACTGACTTTTTATAAATCTTACTGTTTTAAAATGTGGTAACAAAATTATGGACCGTCTCCTAGGTTGTACATCTTCTGTTTCAGTTTAAAGTGATCCCATAGTATGGGGTGGGGGGCTGTCATTTATAATTTTGTACACCTCGATGGCCATGCAACACAGACTAAGTACACGAACTGTGCACACACCAGCACACCTAATGAGTTCTTTATATGAAGCATTGCCACTATTGAACAAACCACGTAGAGCCCACCTTTGAATTTGCTTCAGATTATTTGAGTTGGCTTGGCTGAAATAATGCCATATGATGGGATAATACATAAAATATGATCTTATAAATAATTTAAAAATTGGTAATTTGCTAGGAATGTGTAAAATGCAACTTAATCATCTGAGAACATTAATTTTCCGGGATACCTTAACACATATCGGAGATACATTTACATCCATGGGGAGGTCTCTGTCTATAAGCGTTCCCAGTAACTTTACGTGTTCAGGGTTTTTAGTGTTTTCTTCCCCGAGTTGCATATCGTCTGATTCATTAGACAGCATACACTGGAATTCATTTGGATTCACACACATTTTGTTGTTGTTGAACCACTGGGTAGCTTTAAGAGACTCAGTTTCCAGCGTCAAAGTTTCTGGCATTGCCGTGTCCGCACTATGGCTGACCGTATTTTCATCAGCGTAATTGTATGATGTGCAGTCAATCTCGTAACTAATCTTGTTCATAGATATTTTAAACAAGAGCAGTCTGAATATAGACCTCTGAAGGATGCCACAAACAATTTCTAACCAGGTACTGTGCACATGTTCAGTTTTGACACCTTGTTTTTATGTGTTTAAGAAAAAAAACATGCAAGATGCTTCATGAGACACGCTGTAAGTACAGAGTTTTGAACGTTTCATACATTCAAAGGAGCAGGATAAATCCATTATTGCAGCACCGGGGATCACATTTTTGTCACGAGCAAGTTCCCAGCCTTCAGCAAGTTTGAGAAGAGTTGTGTAACAGCTCTACCCCTTCCATCATGCTGAGGGATATGGCGAGAAAATGCTTTTAAAGTGCAAATCCAGTTGATTGGTCAAAACTGACTCCAAGAGTTTTGACAGTTACGGACGTACACTGACTGGGCGGTAATTTTGTTTCAAATGGTGCTTTTTCTTTTGTATATAGGGGATACAGACGCTAACTTGAGTTCATTTGAAAAAGTAGCAGATGGAATTGCTCGATTTATAAGCATGGTTGAAATTAAATTTCGTTAAAAATGTCTTGTCAGACACCATTTTTTTCTGCAAGATGTCTGGTTTCTGTGTACCTTTAGATGACCGGAAATGTTAAATTGTGGGCCCGAATTTTTATGCCCATCGCCACACTTTCCGTCGAAGTAGTCTTTGAAAGCAAGTCTTCTGAAATCAGTGCAATTGTTTCGTTGGCACTGAAATTTTTTCCAGTCTTTTTTGTTTTTCGACCATTGTTCCTGAAAAATTTAAACTGTCTTTTCCTTTCTAAGATTCCTTTTCAGATCAGCATGCACATAAGGTGTTTCATGCACGCGTTGCTTTGTTTGTTTTGAGGAGGCATGCCTATTAATGAGCTCTGAATGAATTTTTGGAGAACGCCCTGCATCCCTTCTCATCGGGAGGACCATTTATCACAGCAGGGAAGGGAGCATACTCAGTGTGTGCAATGACGTCCTCAGAAACGAAGTTATTGTTGCTGCGGTAGCGGATTTAGGACCTATGGATAGGTTTGTTATCGAGGAGTGGTGTTTATTACGTTTTGACAGTCACTCAGACCAGTAGCCACAGTTCTTGATGATAGAAGTAGAGCTGGTCTGTTCAAAAGAATTACGTCTAAAAGACTCTCACTTTATTTGGTGCAGGATGTCGGTACATTAATGTGATTTGCAAGACCAAATATGTCCATAGTGTCATGTAGCAGCTTACCTTTGATGTTATGCCTTAAATGAAAGTTCATTTTACCAATAACAAGTACACTATCATAAGAGATTGAGGCTTGATCGTGAATAAATGTCATTTCTTGTGTAAAGGTAGCATTGAGAATTTTGGTAACTTGTAACATGCTATTATGAGCCATTTTCTGAGAATGAAATGTCAAACAATTCTAGTAAATCGATTAACATTATGAAAGCTTGAAACTTAGATTGAATAGATATAAACTGGAAACTATTTATACTAGTTTTCTCTGGCCGATTCTCGAATATGGCAGTTAAGTGTGCGGTGCCTTTACCGTATTCAATGACGAAAAGCTGGAAAACGGTCAATAGGATGCTTCTGGTATTGTTACTGGTGCAATGCATGGAACAAGCAATGCTAAGCTATACGAAAAAAACGGATGGACACCCGTGGCCAAAAGTAGAGAAATATCAAAAATTGACGCTTGTGTATAAACTTGTTAACAAGCTCGTTCCTAATTGATTGTGCTCAATTCTTCTTACTGTTTCTACTGCAGGTAACCGAACATTTCATACTCGTCGGCAATTTCATTTTCCTCATTTCCATGCTCGTTCTGAACTCTTTAATATATCGTTCTTCCCTCGTGCGTTGTTGGCGGAGCTGCAACACGCTCGCCTTTCACCTCTGCAGCCTGGGTTCAATTCACGTCCGGGAAAGCAAGTGGAAAGAGATCCTACCACTCTGACTGTACACGGTGGTTTTTCTCCGAGTCTTTCGGTTTCCTCCACAAAACAAGTAGGTAGAAAAGTATACGCCACCATCTGTGCCGTTGTGAGTGATTAATATAGGCTTGGCCGGCTTTGCAATCCATGTAAAAGATATGAGTCTTTACCTTTTTCCCTCGACTGTTAGGCTTTGGAACCAGTTACCTCTAGAAATTAGAAATTTAGAGTCAGCCAAAATATTCAAATCAAATATTATGAAGCCAGTTGTCCGAGCCATCAAAATCCTGAGGTATACGATTTTGCCAACAGATTCATTGCAATTCAACACAACCACCATCACCTAGGTGTTAGTCAATTTTAATTCTCACTTGTTTAGGATCGGCGTCAAAGATACACTTTACATATATATATATATTAACAATGCTCCCCTCTGAAGTGCCAAACTAATCTATAATTTCATTATCGCAGAATTTTCTTCACATGAGCCAGTGAGTGTCAGAAAGAGACGCTACGTGGGATTAAAATATGTACACACGTGATAACTTTTTACACATAAGCTATTATACGCTATGCATCTGTCACAAATATGAATTTCACAGCATACTCTTCAGTGGTTTAACTGTTTTGCAGGAAACATTGCTAAAAGCACAATGACAGATAACTTGTGTTTCCCTATGTTTACTGTACAGCTATAGAACAACGGACAGGGTTTAAGGTTTTACCACCCAATATTCAAAATTCTCATGCAGCTATTAAAAATGGAATAGAGATTTCTGCAGCTTTGAGCCAGAAGGTTTTAAATATTGTAAACATTATATGCATGTATTAAACATGGTAAATGATAATTTAGAAATGGTCTCTTCAGAGCAAATTTTAAAAATTAAAAAGTGGGACAAAGTTTCATAACTTGTCCCACTAAGGCTTGGATGATGGTCCAAACAAAGCTGTACAAGATTTCCTGGAGGCTGGTCATACCTGTGCAAACATATCAAATAAAGTTGGTCCTGGCAGCACAGAAAAAAATCTTGCCAGACTATCCGGGGATATTAAAGCATAAAATAAACCCTTTCGCTATACTATTGTGATTGTAATTTCAACCCGTTTGTGTTGGCTTTTATGATCCAGTTTTATTTGATTGGAAAGCTAGGTTTGCGTATTAGGCAAGAATATAGCTACCATAAACTACACACCACTTTCAACATGCTTATTAAATGACATCAGTTTCGTCACATTATACAAACCATGTATATTTGTCCCCATTCAAGGGAACATCTGAAACGCAAGAAAAGGTCAAGCTGCGAGGGTTGGTCATCCTGTTTTCTTTCTTGGGTGACATCTACCTTTGCTTTTCATCAGACTTTAGCAATGCAAAATTCACATATAAAGTTATTTCACTTTTGACACAAATATTCATGTATACATCGAAGATGGTGTGGTTTCAATACCAATAAAATATGAAATAGCTCCGGTAGATTAAGTCAAACCTGGGCTGTCCTCTAAATGATCATTTCGTACAACATGAATCACAATATAGTCAACATGTCAACCAATGCTGTCGTTATACGATCATTCGTCACTTTTTTCCAAAAAGAATACAAAGTCATACTGATATATTCTGGGTCCTGATGAGAAATAATATGCATACATCATAAAACCTCTGATGTTCAGATTTCTTGATATACATTCATCAAATCAACGTGTTACCTTATACACAGCCTATGGTCTATTCCACTGTTCTTATGTTCTATATACGGGGTAAGTAGGTTGTGTTATCTCGTCGCGTATCCTCTCCGTTTCAGGACGAGAGGTTGGTATCTTGTGTCTATTTACACGTGATTCGTATTGTATTTTCAGCTTTGGTAGGTTGTGTCCGTAAAAACACAAAAATATTTTTGTTTGATACACTGCAAACATTATTTTTGATTGTCCACTGGATATTACACTACTCTGTGCAATTACGAGTGGAGATATTATTCTTAATGGAGTCGGCTCTCACTATGGACAAATTTGTCAATTTCCTACTTCACTGTTTCACTCCCACATGTATTATTAGTTTCATATTTTCGTATGTCGCTATGTGTGCATTAAGTGTTGGGATATATAGAGATGTGACCATAGAACAGGTACTTTTGGTCTCAGGGTTTTTAAGTAAGATTAGCAATGTCTGTGGGGATCTCGCTACACTATATTTCTTACTGATCGCCCTGTGCGGTGATGTGCAGTGAAACCCTAGACCTAAACCAGATAATGCTTATACTGAATTTTCTTTGTGTCATGTAAATATTCGTAGTCTTTCTCATGACAAGCTCAGATGCAAAAAAAAAAAAAAAAACATCTTTGGCCCCAGAGTATGACATCATTGCTGTGAATGAAACTTTCCTATCTGCGTCTAATCAGGATAACGATTACGATCTGCCTGGGTTTCATACTATTCTGCGTCGGGATACAGATGGAGGGATCGGCGGTGGTCATGAGAGTGAAAAGGGGAATTGACCTTGAAATTCTTGGTATAGAAGTTATGTGGGCGGAGGTACATTTACATAATAACAAAGTTTTGGTATCTGTGGTGTACAGACCACCGAACTCTTCAATTTCATTTTGGGATGACTTGCAAGCCTCGTGCGATCTCGCGTACGCTCTTGACACGAATAAGATATTTGTATTTGATGATCTAAATCAAATACTTATAAATATACCGAATTTTGTGAAAGATACAACAGTACTCCCGCCCGTTGCTGATAATGATCATTGTACCATACCTGCTAATCTATTATTCAGGCACAATACAGATTCCTCATTTCGGACCTTTATATGGTTGTATGCAAAGGCAAATTGCGATGAATGTAGGGACTCGTTGAACAATGTTGATTGGAACTCTTGCTTCGATACAAATGATGTCGATGAGATGTGCAGACTTTGGTCTAGCACTTTTCTAAATATTGCACGGCAACATAAACCTAATAGGATGATTACTGTTAGGGAGGGAGATGTTACTTGGTACACCAGTCGCCTTAGGGCTCAAACACGAAAAGTAAATAGGATTCACCGTGAAGCGAAAAATCATACGTCAAATAATTCGAACGTTTGGCGTTATTATCGCGAACTCGGAAACCCGTTTATAAATGACTTAAGAGCAGGTGAACAAGAATATTTTAATCGTTAGTTTGATTTTGTCAATTTTTCTCAACGGAAGGGAAAATGTTGGTCGAAAACTGTAAATTATTGTATGAAAGGAATGAAAAGTTCTCAAATAGTCATTTGGTGGTAACTGATACGGTGATTACGGATAATAAATCCAAAGCGGATGTTATGAACACGTTTTTTCTTAAACAAAACAGTGTGGATGGCAGTACCTTTCAACGTCCTTCTCCATCACCACAAATTAATGCTTCAACCAGTTTAGAAAATGGCCTCATTGACGAGGATGTTATTTTGGCGGTGCTGGCTTTACTCGATGTTATCAAATCGAGTGGCTCTGATGGAATTAGTCCCATTTTACTAAAAGAAGCTGCTTCACCAATAGCACCCTATGCCGGGTGATGGCACTATTACCCAAATCATGCATCTTTATCATGAATTTGTGAAGGCAGTTGATCTGCAGAAAGTGGTACATATTGGTTATTGTGACATAACAAAGGCCTTTGACACAGTCTATTATCCTGCTCTCTTGTACAAATTGGACAAGGCTGGTATTTCTGGTGCTTTTCTAGACTTGTTCAGAAGCTATTTAAATGATCGAAGTCAAAGGGTAGTACCACAAGGGGAATGCTCACAGTAGGGCACTGGAAGCAGAGATTCCACAAGGATCAGTACTTGGTCCTCTATTATTTCTTGTGTGTGTGACTGATATTACCGAGATTGTAACATCTAACATTAGACTGTATGCTGACGATTTAACCCTATTCATAACAATTGACGATTCCACCAACTCTACATCCAACTCCAACAATAGTATCAGCAATGACCTAAAGAGCATTGAAGAATGGTCTCGTCAGTGGTTGGTCACCTTCAACAGCAATAAAACTAAAACAATGGTTGTAAGCAAAAAAAAGAAGTAATAGTCAACCACCTACTACCTTTTCTCCAATAAGCCCCTAGAAATTGTTTCGCAACAAAAACATCTTGGTGTTATTCTTTGTTCATATCTTTCGTGGACTAACCACGTCAATTATGTCACATGCAAAGCCAGAAAATTAACCGGGGTCTTGAAATTATTGCGATACAAGCTTAGCAGACGCTCGTTAGAACTCATCTATTTCACGCATATTAGGCCCATACTAGACTACGGTGATGTAGTGTGGAGTGGATGTATACAGGCGGGTGCAACGTTGCTTGAAGGTATTCAACTGGCTGCAGCACGGGCTGTAACGGGTGGTATCTGTCGCACCAGTCATGCCGCGCTCTATAATCAGACTGGATGGGAGACTTTAGCTTAACTTAGAGATAAGCACAGAGTTAAACTACTGCACAAAATTATCAATGGACTTACATGCACCAGGTTATTTACATACTTTAATTCCAACAAATGACTCATCCAGTAACACATATAACATAAGATCCAAGGATAATATTAGTCACGTCCATGCAGGACCTGTTTGTACAGTAATTCATTCATCCCGGCCGCTCTTCGTCAGTTGAATACTTTACCATTGTCAGTGAGAAAGTCTGAAGATCTGGAAACTTCCCAGCGAAAACTGAACAAAGAAAAGCCAAAGGCTAATGATTTATATTATCTTGGAAACCGAAATGGAAATATACATTGAAGAATTAGAATGGGTTGCAGCCAGGCAAACCAACATATCGACAGAGTCGGTGTTACAAGTGCCCCTGGTTGTGCCTGACACTTACCATTATTTCTTTGTTTGTTCTCGTTACATCAATGAACGGAATACTCTGCCACTTGCCATTTTGTCTATTCCTAATGTGTTGTTAGCATTAAATACTGCTTTAAATTGATGCTCTAAATGTTCCAAATCAACCTAGCTATATTCGACGCAGTACATAATTACATTACAGCACTAGTGGTAGATTTACATAAAGCCCCCACTGGTTTCACTGATCATTGTATTCGTGGCCACGTGCGGGCCATCATTCATTTGGTAATCTGCAAGCTCGGACACCTATTACTATCAGCGACGTCCGGTGGTGTCTTATCTTTAATATATTATGTTATGTTACCCTACGTACATATTATGTCTTTCATTCCATGTGTATTTTATTTCATTTTTCGTGGCGAGAGGAATTAATATAGGCTCTGTCTATCTTCCAATCGTCGTTTGGAATAAAATATGTTTAAACCAAATCAACGTTATGCAACAGTCTTACCGTACGATCAAGGAGGTCATCATTATTCTGCAGGGCGGATCATAAACACGATGTTCTGTAGACAACAATACAATAAACAGTACACCGAAGCAATCAAGACATATCCAAATAATCGTTCGTGGATATCCACTCTAATATAATCACAGTAATAATCTTTCTACTGATTGACAACTAACACTCTTCTTATGGGATAATTTCAATACGGATATAATCTGAAACAATAAAGTCCATAGATTAAATCAATGTATATTCTTTGTCATATAGGTGTGACATTCAAACAAAATAAAATGAACATTTCTACCAATGATGTCAGGTAAATCATCATATATCTTTCAAGAAAGAGTTATAAAGCCCACAAAAACTTCTTTTCAATACAACAATTTGTACAAAGTTTCTAAATAGAAAAAAGTAGAGCTAAAGGGTATAGATTTGGTCTCAAAATCTTGATATGACAAAAGCATATTGTTTCGTTGATGATGAATAAGTAATTTACCGCATATAGAAAGAACGCCGATTGTTTATATAAGTTTTGTCAAAAACTCAGAACCACGCGAGAATTGGCCTTGGTACTCTTCACGCCACAAGTACAAGACTGCCAAATTATTTGACATTTGATTCTTAAAAGGACCTTCTGATTACTGATCCTGAAACTGACCTTACTAACAAGTGCACAATGTACGTAAGTGTTTTTTTATTTGAAATGTATTTCTTTTCAAACATTTTCAGGTGTTTACGTCCAGGATAGCTGCGAAATATTATGACCTTTGACCTTGAAGGTGACCTTATGACCACGAAACTGACCTTGCAATATAAAAGATGTATATTGCTAGTGCTGACAGGTTAAAATAAATACTTTGATAATTTTTTAGATACAAAATAAAGTGTCAAAGCAGTCAAACATTTGAAAAATAATTATGCTTAAAAATTAGAGGTCAAAGTCTAATTTGGATAGAAATGCAGCGGTGAAAGAGTTAACCGTCCAGTTTATCATAAACTTGTGGCACGCAAACAGAATAATGTGACTATTTCCACCACCACTGTCATGAAATCATCATTCGCCATTACATTTTGTAAATGGGACCTAACCGATATACCAGTTAAATCAAAGTTTAACATTTTGTCATAGAAGGGCGACATTTAAAAATAATAACGCAAAAATGCTGTAATGAATTCATTGTTTGTCAAGTATATTTTTAAAGTGTTACAATGTTGCAACACATTCAAGGAGATGATCGTTATTCTGCAAGACCAAGTCAGCGTTTGCAGTGTACAATTTTACGTAAGCAAATAATACACGTACCATGAAAAGTACACTGAAGCCGTCAAACATATTTAAATAAACCCGCAGAGAACACGTAGGCTCATCACCAAATGAGTGAGTATTACCAATTAGAACTAATGATGCACATGGACATCAAAGGTTTGGGGAGATAATTTGTGATTAATGGATTTTAATTGCACTCAACCATAAGCAGCTACTTTTGTTGTATTTATTTATTTATTATCTGTGTCTACAATGTCTTCTGTAACATCGGGTTCTGGAAGCTTGTCTGTGGTATCTGATATAAGACTCTTGCCAGCCCTATATGAGAGTTTCGTCATGAATGCTGAGGTCTGACCAGAGGTCCTCTTCATTTGCATTCATTTTCTGGAAAAGCTCATAAATTCTGCTCACTATCAAATCACAACACGGTATCAAGAAATGAAAATCAATACATGAAACCGACCTTCTGGCCAGCCTGCCGACATACGTGACGCGTTTCTTGAATCCCTCAATACCCCTATCTCCACAGCAATTACAAATAACACGCACTCTCCACTTATTAGAGGTGATTTTAACGACAGATGCTCAGATTAGAATACTTCGCACCAGGATAGCAATCTTGGTCTTGCATTGTTCAACCTATTTTCTCAACACAATTTCTTTCAGCTTATAAATGAACCTACAAGAACCACTAAACACTGTGACAACCTGCTGGACCTTATCATCACCGACTCTCCTGGCCTTGTACTCAACAGCGGCGTTCTTACTCCTCTTTCAAACACTGACCACGCAAGTGTCTCCTGTTCCCTGTCACTATCACACTTGAAAGACTGACCTTTCAAACGACCTGTTTGGTACTATAACAAGGCCAATTTGCCTGAACTCAATTCTACGCTACTATCAGCACCATGGAACACTGCTCACGAAGTACCTGACACTCATACACATCTAGAAATCACCCTGTGTCATGACCTGTCCTGGCATGCCCATGTCACACGTATTTGTAGGAAAGCTAGCCAAAGAATTTCATTACTTTCATCGTGCCTTGAGAAATCATTTCTTCCAGATGCCATTAAACAGTGGAATAACCTTCCATCTGACATCAGGGATTCGGTTGCCCTACAAATATTTAAGTCCAAACTAAAAACTACTCTTCTGGCCAATGATAACGTTCCCGACCTCTACCTCCATGGTGATAGATTCGCCAAAATCTGCCACACTCAGTTACGTCTGAGATACTCTAAAGTAAACTTTGACCTGTAAAAAGTCAACAACCTTCCAGACCCATCTTGTGCCTGCTCCCATCCCACTGAAGATACTAAGCACTTTCTTCTTTTCTGCCCAAATTTCACTGTTCAGAGACACATTTTGTTCCAAACTGTTGTCCTTATAATTGCCCCTGGAGTCAGTCCTAAACTAATATGTCAAGTGTTTCATAAGTTCATTATTGATACTAGACGGTTCTTTGACTTAACTTTCTATGATAATTTGTATAACGTATCATGCATTTTCCTAGAGGAAATCATTTTTTGAAATCTTGTCTAATATTGTATCTCCTACGTAATTAGTTTGGTACTGACAAACGTTATCGATGGTATGCTGATATCCTACCCTGGTAACTTTTGTATTGTCCTGTTTGTTTTGTATATAATTTTGTGCGACTCCATGTTGTGGAGAACCCATTATATCAGTCAACGTACTGCACTGTAGGACTATCCAGATGAAATAAATATGCTTAAACTAAACTAAACATGTTTATGGCAAAAAGAAGGTGGCACTGAAGGTTGTCAAAGCAATACTTTTACAGTGAGCCTACTTGCATTGACACAAAGAAAAACACTTGTAAACATACTAAATTCGCACAGCGCTTAAATTGTACGGCTGCACATGCTAGAAAGCAAAATTAAATATCTTGGATAATTAAAAATGATTAAATGTTTTATATTTGATCTTGAATTCACAAAAATTAATACTTGCGAAAAACGTAAATTGGCAAATTTATAATTTTATGTACGCATGATTAGTTTTATATTTATGTACGAAGTTGTAGATGGGAAATTATTCAGGTGTTTTAAAACAAAGCAAGACTGTATATGTGCCAGATAGTTGTCATGACAAAATACGCATAACCTACATTTGTAACTCCTTTGGGTGTTTCTTCCTTATGTTAATATACTTTTAAATGCGCAAAAACACAATGCAGTAGAGTAGACACACAACGTGGCAAGGAGATTAAATGGGACCATATTATTCAGTTGCTTTACAGGACTCTTTTGAAACCATATGGGGAAGTGAAAAAAAAAAACTCATCCAAAATTGCCAATGTTGCAATATTGGGTAGCAATGAAAGGTGTCACCACTTAAACGTTTGAAAGATAATGCATTATAGTTTCCGTTATCTTTGTTTTCCCTGTTTGACAACATATTGTGTCTAAATTGTATCTGTACACATAACATAATCTCCAAAATATAAGGGATCCTGAAAAGTTCCTTTCATATCTATTTCTAAAACAGAGAATTCTGTCGTTCTTTTAACAGGGAAGATACATGAAGGGTGTGTGACCCACCCAAGGTACGTTACCATCAAGTGTGAAGTCAATATGGATGACGGTTTCAGAGAAGAAGTCGAAAATGGGAATTAGCATTAGAATGCCCATTGATTTACATACTAATCAATAGGAAAGATGCATTTACAGATAAGTACCTGAAATGAAAAATCGTAAAAAATCAGGAATCCACAGCAGTGCCACCTAGTGAACAACTTTATTTACTTCACAAGGAACATATCCACTGAGTTTCAGCTTTATCTGTATGACGGTTCTAGAGAAGCAGTCAAAAATAGCGTAAACACACAAAATAATCATAAAAAAATTGAAGTTAAAGCACCACCTGGTGAACAAATTAAGAACTAGGGACTCTTTCTAGTGTGATATCAAAGCAATTGGGTGAGTGGTTTCGAAGAAGATTTTGTTTGAAGATTGGCCTCTTAAAACAACAAAAAATTCACAATTTTTTTTAAATCACTGAAGCGTGACCATTTGAACAAACTTGGCAGAAACTCACCCAAGGTGCATTCTCACCAAGTTTGAAGTTAATATGGCCGACGGTTTTGGCAAAGACGTCGAAAATGTGAATTTTGGACGACGGACAGACGATCGACCCTCACAAAAACTCAGCTGACGTGAGTCAGTTGAGCTTTTATGAAGGTCCGTCGTCTGTCCGTCGTCTGTCCGTCGTCCAAAGTGTGGACTTTTTAAATTTTGTTTTGAATATCAAAACATCTTGGGCGGCTAAATTCGCAAAAAAAAAAAAAGAAAAAGAAAGAAAGAAAAGAAAAAGAAATAAATGTGTGGCGTCACTTGTTCATGGCGCAAAATTAGGCGCCGTGAAACTAACACCACTCATTTTTAGCTGTTTCGCATCATGTTTCTTTGTGTGTACACATAGGGTTATATGTGCAGTTATTAACGAAGAGTACTGTACTTGTTTTTGGAGGCTACACTAATTTTTTGTTAATGCAGGTTTGGCTACATTTCAAACTGCTTTACAGCCTGATGTGCTTCCTCCACTATTTTATACAAAAAAAAAACTTACCAACCCTTTATCTGTAAGCCCATGTACCATTTGAACTCGATCTGAAAGTCCGATATTCTAAGAGCAAAGTCATATTCCGTACCATTCACGGAAAAACTGCATAGTTCTAAATCTGTATGGCAAATTATTTTGTGAAAGGAACATATCATATTCATAAAAGTTGAAATTTAGAAGAAAGTTTTGGGATTATAAAATTGGGTCATCAGCGGGAACCAGCACAAGACTTGTTTCGGTGCCATTAGTCCCCGTTGACAAGTCATTCTACTGACTGACGGCACCATGTCTGCATTTCCAATACAAACACCCCGAGCTGATGTGTTACGGAATAAAGCGCAAATGATGTTCTTTGGTAATAAGCCAATGACACATCAAAAGTTCAAATTCACAAAATTTAATGAGAATGCAGACTTTCCAATCTGTTAAATGGAACTAAATTGCGCTTGATGCACGGCACGGTGAACACGATCTTGTCATAGGATAATACGATCTTGTCATAGGATGATACGATCTTGTCATAGAATAATACGCCCAGGACACGTCTATGGCTACATCACACTTTAAGTTGGAAAACATCTGTGTGTGTGTGTTTATGTTTGTGTCAGATTTTATAATTATAACTTCCATATTTAATAAACAATGTATAATTGTGTTATAATACGCCACACTTGCTGTCCAGTCCTGTTAAAATGTTTGAAAAGCAGCTGAATATTACTTACGTCTTACCTGTGAGAAATTACCGGCAATGTTCTGCAAAAGAAAGACTGGTGAAAACTGGTCTCTGTCAGTATAGTGTCTTCTTTGGTAGTTATTTGTGAGACTATACCAAACGCTTATTTCAACATATATTTTACCATTAGAAACAATACACAATTAACAAAGGATGCAATAAACAACTGTGTGTCAACATAAATCAAACAATCACACATAAATTCATTTTTATTCATTTAGTAAAATAAACATGCTGTCTCTTATGTTCTTATCCTGACTGTAAAGTGCTCTATGTTTGGGTCTCATTTAGGCCCTAAGAGCATGCTATGTGCATCCTGTTCTTCTTGTTAGTTTAATTGCGAAAAAGGTCATAATTACTGCTGCTGCTTTTATGCATGATACTAGTTTCATATTGCTACAAATACCTTATGCCAGTGGGCTGAATCGCCTTAAATGATCTTCTGACACTGCAGTACAAGAGGGTTGAGCCACAGCATTCACCAGCCAAAACTTTACATGAACAATTATGGCTTTCTTGCAGTATACTTGTGTGCATGGTCTGTCCATTATGTTTTGGGAAGGAGGCCCTAAAACCAATAAGGACTTCGAGGCAGTGCACTTGTTAATTGTTTTGTCACAAACATTGTGCCAGGCAGCATGAACTCCTGACAGTTAATGCTGCCTGGAACGCAGGCCCAAGCACGGCATAAGTGGATCATGTGAACGTCTGGCAGGCGTAACACCAGGAAGTACTCAGATATAACTTTTAAACTTTTCGTTTTTCAATTATTTAGGCTTCTCCCATCATTACAAAATTTTGACACGTTAAAGTACTTGTTATCAAAATGATAAATCTGCACTTAACTCACTTACTCCCAAAAGATAGCAAGATAGTGCCTTCTGGCAAATACCCCTTGATACCTAGTGAAGATGTTTGGCATTACTTGATCCCGTTCTCCATACTACGATTTCCTTCTATGCTCCTTTCACATTACAGATAGTTTTATACGTCTGACCCAAATGCTCTCTTAAAATAAATGCTGTGATTTTTTTCAGCACTTGATGAGTTTATTTCCGAAACTGTTTGCTTCAAACCAGTAGGCATTGGTTTAGATTAATGAATAAACAACAACAAATCTAACATTCTCTCACACTGGTAGCTTTTCATACACATTTTCCAATCTAATATTATATGAAATTACATTACCCACTACCTGTTATGTCATTGTAGTTGTCATTTTATTTGTTTTTTCTAATGCGCGTCTCGTTTGGTCTTGTATATTGTTACAATGCTGAACCCCCTTATCTTTCTACTGAATCATACCTAACTATGTACCAACAACTAAATTATATACTTATGTTGTAGCCGTGAACAAAACACATAGACAGGAACGGTTGCTGTATATATGCATATATCGACCTGACACTTACAAATAAATTCACAGTTTCATATTTAGACTTCACATCTTTGAAGCAGGGTTATCTGTATTTATAACTTCGTGGGCCCCACTTAGTCTGCCATCAAGAACTCTCAAAAACCAAAGTGCAGTATCAGAAATGGGAAACATACTATAACTTTAGCTTGATGAATCTATTTTGAAATTTATTTCTACATATATCATGTCAAAATAAATTTAAACTTCCTGTCCTTACGTCCACCACCTAGCACTATCAAGGCGTATTTAATTTACGGACTTACTGTGAAACCACGCAACACTACCGGACACTCAATTCTCTATTTACAACATAATACACATAATTTATGCGTCCCAAAACGCTTGGACAAATGTTCATTGATTTGGCAGATTAATGACCTACAATGGAACTTTCTTACATCTCAGAACTTACAATAATTTAGCTATTGTATTTATGGCTTTCTGTCATGAGCCACCTCCTCGTCGGCATTACCCTATTCCGTAGTCCGAATTCTTTACTGTCCATAAGCTAACCTGTCACTGTCTAAGCTGTATACATATGAAAGTACTATTGTCAATATTGCATACGTTCTTCTGTAGAAATTTGACATAGGGTGTATTAGCCCAAATAAATTAAAGAATCTTCAGCAGGTAACTACTCAGAACATGTTTCGGAACCTACACCCGTACATGTCTCTCTGGCTCGTCTAGGTTAAATATGCAGCAAAGACAACTCACGTAACAATGAATAAATATGAACGTGGAAAATTATGAGTTAGCTAAGTACGTGAAGTTTTGCTTATAAATGCAGAACTTCATTGTGAAAGAAGAATACCTTTTAAACAAAACATAATTACTAAATTTGTATAGTACACGTTCAGGAAAGAACAATTTTACTTAAGCCTGAACCAGTATGTATCCTTTCTAGCTGGATAGCTTATCCTAGTTAAACCACCTGCCAGTGTATAACCGAAGTAGAAACAAACTGGGCCATTATATTCTGTCCGAGTGATTGTAAAATAAACAGTTGCAGCTAGACCACCTGTACAAACCAAGGGAAATTTTAGCAAGTACTGCAACAATGGACACCCTGCACCAGAAATGTAAAACAAACTCCATGATGACCCATACTCTTCACTTTGAAGGTCTCCAAACAATTTAACTCTACTTCACTGCCAACCCTGAGCCAATGTTTCAGCGTAATGTGTCAGGGTTGTGACATTTGAGAAAATACCGTCAATTTTGAATAATTCTTTAATATTGAGTAAATGTGCATTTAAGCATGTCAGAAAAGAATGAAAGTCATTAGCATTTATGTCAAAAACATGTTATCAAAATAAATTTTTCTTAACACGATTTTAAGTATAATTAGGCAAACTTGTAACTGTGGTAGGCCGCTGCTTGCTACTGATAGCCCCATGGGGATTAACCTGAGAAAACATGAAAGCATAAAAAGTCTGAAAACAGAATGATACCAAAAGATAAAATTGAGTAGCATAACAGGCAAGTGTAAAAACTGTAAAAGTATTGTAGCCAAACTTTCTAACATCTTTCGATATTAACAGCACAATTTGTAGGGCAGGTCAGAAAAAAATAAAAGTCATCAGTATTGAAGTCAACGGAGTGCAATGAAAATATAATAATATTTCTTAACTAGATATAAGTAGAATTAGGCAAGCTTGTAACTGTCGTAGGCCGCTGCTGGCTGCCAATAGCCTGGGGGAGGGGGGGGGGAGGTAACCTAACAGAAATGTCTGAAAGCTAAATATTAAAACAAAACAATGCAAAAAGAAAATAAATAAATAAATAAATAAATAAATAAATAAATAAATAAATAAATAAATAAATAAATAATAAGTAGCAAAACAGGCAAGTCTTATATCTTTAAATTTATTTACCAAACGTTCTAACCATCTCAGTATATTAGCAACAAAATTTGTACAAGTATTTGATCAAAACTACATCTTTGAATCCTCCTGAGTCAAGTTTATTTTCAAAATGTGGTTCTAGATGCAAAGTCTTGAAATTTGGAACAAAATACGACCAAATATCAAAATTTGCGACAAAAAACGTATTATATCCAATAGTTTCCCAAATCTTACTGTCAGGGAGAGGATAGTTGACTACTTCAAAGTTAAACACATCTATTTTGTGATAGACTTAATATTGTTACACACCCTATTATTTAGCCACACAGCAGTGGATGGGGTATAGAACGGGTTTTGCTCATTTCGCCAGCGCATGGGGTGTTTTTGAATCTCGGATGCCCACCATGATATATGAAGATGAATTGTGGCTTTGATAACCTATTTGAACTCTCTCTGTCTTTTTGTTTTGTGTACGCAAAATGAAGTATTATTTGGAAAGACGTCTTTTAGAAACACATAATTTTAATCTTCATCTGAAAAGGTTCCACTTACGAGTGGACAGCCATTGTCAAGTACAAATCAAAGGATTTGCATGCACCACAAAGGTTCTTGCTCTGGCCTGTTCTAACATTTGTAGACAATACAGTATCTGTAAATGTGGACCACTGATGGGCTGATGGTGCCTGCACGATCTGTTATACGGCTGCTGCTAGCGCAGGCACTGGGCTGATAATGCAGGTCAGGAGTATAGTTTAACGTCATGCGAAAGCCATCAGTGTGCTTGCCATCAAGCAGGACCATAAACAGCACCTTGACCTAGAAACAATTACAGCGTACGTATTACCTCGCACACAAAACATCCGTTTACCATGTCAGAATGTGTATATAAATGTATACGGATGTATATGTATATATGAAAGGGCTACTAGGGCACAAGAAAGTCACACATCCTTGGGAGAAATGTACTGTTATAGGGTAGAAAATGCAGAATGAAAATTCCTTTCGACATAGAATCACATGCTGTTTCCATTTAAAGAAGCACGTTTCAAAATCCTGAAAGTTAACAGCAAGAAGCTGGATAATTGTATAGGTTAAAATAATGTAAAAAAAAAAAAACGATTGCATCCGACAAACCAATATTCTGATAGGTATTGGAGCGTGTTGCAGTTCATATATTTCAATTAGAACTTGCTTGTTTCAACACATCTATACAGAGGACTACCGTTGGGACATTTCGTTGACTGAAATCTGGGTATAACAATACAAGTGGCTGAGTCCAAAATTTCTGCTGGCATGACCAGCCTCGTTTCTGTGACGAATGTCTCCTAGTGCAGTCATCCGCCCAGGAACGAGGCTGGTCAGGTGAATAGTATCCTCGGTGTGGCCAGTTTTATTTTCATCCATTAATTACAGTTTCAAGCTATAATGGACAAAGACAAAAACTTCAAATTATAATAAAAAAAAAGTAAAAAATAAGGTTTACTTCGTACGCAAACCTTGCAGGCGTTATACTGTGAAAAGGAGACACAACTCTTCAGGGACAATCCAATTGCATTTTATATCACATTGTGATTCGAACGAATTAATAGAAAACCGTAGGAATGGTGCATGAGTGCCCAGTTTTACGGAAAAGTTAGTTTATGTCCTTCAAGCCAACCACTAAGTTGCTGTTTTCTAATTTCGACTCCCCGTCTTTAAAAATTTACAGTAACTGTTTTCAAATTCGATAATGTTTCAGTTAACACGCGATACAGCCACTATCAAAGACAATCTGCATGTAATTTCGGCTAATTCTACGTCTTTATGGAAATTTGGTCTATTATTACTGAGTATCTCTTGGATTGAAAAAAACAACTCCAATTTACCCTCCAAATTTCCTTGTAGCCTTGCATATTGACTTGTAACCTGATGTTGATTATGGGGTATGAGTATTCAGCTTTGCTGGGGGTATCCTGGGGGTAATGCACCAAGAGTGCACCCGCTGACCCCTGCTGAGTGATAGCATATTATTTTTATATAAAGGACGACATAGGAAGCTCGTTGGTACTGTGTTATGGAAGAAGTTGCATGATAATACATGGACGCGAGGTCCTTGATGCATGAGAGGAGTACACAATGCAATGCGTTCAAAGCGTTTGAATGAAAGGTCGGTTAGCAAAGAATATGTGTCTAGTATCATTATGTCAATAGACAGGACATTGACTTTTGTCGAAGTAGCAATGTCATAGTAATCGAGAATCTGGCTGGGGAATGAGTTACTATTTTTATCTCACGAGGGATCGTTGGTGGTGGGAAAATCACTGGTGGCCACAGATCACGTGTGATTTTCCACACCAACAACGATCCCGGGTGAGAGAAAAATTGCAACTCAAGCTCCAGCCATGTACGATTTTGTTTTTTCTATATTTAATTGGGTATTTATCGCAAAACAAAATGCCCCAGTCCTACTTTCAACGCCAACCTGGTATGCCCTGTTTGTTTAAATTCACCGCCGTTATTCCAGGTCACGCGTGACGTATTATCAAACATCGCATCGCTGATGCATCCCCGTCACAATTTATTTGTAACAATGTTCATGTCATGTGATCTACAGTGAGTTACTACTTTTAAATTTCTATCTATAAAATGATAATTCACCCTCAAACATAGAAACAAAAACCGACTTTCATCTTTTTTTCATTCAGGTGTGTTCGCCTAGTTACATGTTTCTTACTTGGGTTACAATGTACAAAACAAACTGTACAATTCTAGTTCATTACAAATGTAAGGAGCCATGAAAATGGTATCTAAAACCGGACAGTTCAAAAGCTTGGAATCACATATTAAATTAACAAATAAATTCCAGTCAACTTAAGAATTGAAATTGAAATACATGTATCATGCACTTCGCAAAGTCTCGTGAAGGGAATGTGGTAACAGCAATGTTAGATATAGAGCCTAACCGAACCCGAACAACCTGACCCGAGCTTACCGGGTTTCAGGATTGAAGCCCGGTTGGGGTTCGGCTTTTACAGTCGCTAAACGTTCGAGTTTGGTTATCACTGTCAATATTGGCAATAAAGTTAAATAAAAAGGTCGCACGGGTTACTTTTCGTACTTGTATACACTTTAAACAATGCAAAAAACGATACTTTGCAACTAAGTGTGTCACATGGGTTGAATTAATCGCCTTAACCACATTAACAATAGTAATGCCCCAGTGCAAAAGGGTAATAGCTAAAAACCCCTGTCGAACGTTTTCATGTTTAAATTGCATGTACCGAACCCGATACGGTGCCCGGTGCGGGATTGGTAATGTGTACCGAGTACCGAGTACCCGGTTCGGTTTCAAAACGCATGCTCGGTCAGGCTCTATTAGATATACTTTACTGTAGTTCTAGAAATTTTGTGCTGCTACGTAAGTTATAATGTACGAAAATGGGTATTATTGTATTACTCAATGTACAGGGTTGAATTGCACGATTTGTTTCTAATTTTAGAAACGAAGCATAGGCGCGAATTCACCCAGGCGCAAAATATTCCAGAAACACGGTATTCCTTACGTTAAACAATTGTTATTATTTCGCATTATCTCGCTCCGGTAATGTTTCACATGTTTCATGGATTGTAGCGGTCACTTTATTATACCATGCTGAAACAACTTGACATTTCGTGCACTGTCTCTGGATGCATTGTCTAAGTGTTTTCTTTCTATTTTGCTTTCCGATACCTTCAGAAAGTGTACTTATGTATGCTTACATTCAAACGAACCGCTCGTCCATACTGTATAGTGGCGTGCCTACACCTACACTTGACTTTATGCTATGTATCGCTCCATGATGTACATGTTCATCACTTATTGTGTTTGCCTTTGCTGCCCATACATGATGCTTTATTCGTTTTTCTGTTTGATCCTACCGTACGTTTGGTAGTATTCACTTTATTTATCGATGACTACTAAATGAAACATATATACTTATAATTACATATCTATAAATTTAAGCGCATAACCCCCTTGTATACAATGCATTGCATTATGGGGATGAAGATTAGTTAAACCTCTGATATTACTGAAACATTATGTTAAATATTATTTGAATTATTATTTCTAATCAGTGTCCAATCCTAATTACAATTTGGTGGTCCAAAGTCGCTTACTGCCACTCAAGACTCAGCCTCATCATTCATTGCATGATTTACGATTTGTGCATCTTATATGTTTAAGATACCACCCAGAGTTCAACCTTTGATCTTAGAGTTGAATGTAGATTTCTCCATGCACGTTTCATATACATTTGCATATGATTTTCAATGGACGATTGTTTTCACAGCTGTGTAATCATTTCGGTAAGTGTTGCTTAACCATGCTTCTATATCCTTTTGTTATCCAAACCTTGTTGTCGACCATGTCAGACGGTTGTAACCATGTCTTCCAATTTTTGCTGCTTTCTTTGTGTTTCATGTTTTCTTTTTTCAATGTATCTATGAGTACATTGCAAACAGTAAATGAATCTTTCTTTGTTGGGGCTCTTCATAGCATATATATTTTACACAGGGGTATCGTTATGTATATTTTGTATAGCAGGCTCTTCAATGGGACCATTGGCCAATGCAAATATGTCATAATACTGACATCTCTTATCCTATCACATAAGTTAGTACATATATCATTCATATTAATGCGGTGTTCTCCACTATTCTGCATACACTACCATATTGTAAAAAATACCAAGAAAGCTCCTGTCTATTTAACGTTCAATTTGTATGCCACAATAGTTATGGCAAGATTCGCTCAATATTGTGTTAGTGACTGAGAAGTACAACACGATTTCCAATGTTTATTCCAACTTCTGTCTCTGGCTCCCACGCGTATTTCCTTATTCTGTATTTTAAAAACAGTACCACATGCACCATCAGTTTTATAATGCATTGCATTATGGGTATGAAGCAATGCATGATGAGGCTGAAAAATACAAAGCCCGTTCCAAACACAGATTGAAATACGGTGTCGCGATTAGGCAATAAATCAACTGACAGAGTTGTTCAAGAAAAGAACAAGTGCACTTGTGACTCTTTATGCCACGTAAAATGTATACATGACAGAAAGTTCACTTCAGCCACGATACAGTGCATTAGCTGCATGACATGGTACCACTATGATTGTGCTGAGGAAAAAGAACAGGATATAGTAGCTGTGTGGTGTTGCTCAAAATGCACTCACATCCCGCAATGTAGATCTGATTTTGAATGAGCTGCGCACATACAAACGAGATACTGAAAAAGAAACGTCTATTGAGCATAAAGTAAACGAATGTACCCAAAAAATGAAATCACTTTTTCAGTCTCTAGAAACGCAGATAGTGGACTGTATTAAGAACTACCAAGATGAAAATTCGAAAGCGAAGGTCGGAGCTATCGCAAAAGACCTTTCTAACGCCAACAGAATTATAGCCTGCAAGAATGAAGAAATAAAGCAGCTTCAGGATAACAACAGAAAACTGAACTCCGACCTCAAAAAGGGTGAAACCCTTTGCATGGAGCTCAGAGCAGCTATGATGTCGAACAAAGTTCAACATGAAGATAAAAATGTAGCCATAGAAAACGGAAACAAAGATATCGACATTGTCTGTGCGACACAGGGCTGGACAAGCAGATCTACATGCGGAAATTGAGCGTGAAATACGCACCCGACAACAGGTCAGAAACTCAATGGAACAAGAGTTGAGCAGACTACAAAATAGTCTGACACGTAGAGATGAAGAAATAGAAAGACTTCAGAGCAAAATAACCTCATTGAGAGACAAAATAACCGCTGCAAAAGAACAAACACTGCAATTGCAACTGCAAGCCCAAGGTATGGACGTCGGGGTGACAACTTGTTCGGAAGTACTTGTCAACCAGAATTCCTCACGGCTGACGCATGGAATGAATGAAACGGGAAAAAATGAGAAAAAACTCTTACTGATAGGAAATTCACAATTTAACCAAGTGAACCCGGAGAAACTTCCAGCCGACACCCAGGTAACCAAGATCACCGCGTACACAATTGCAGAGGCCAAGACAATCGTCACGAACCAGACCGACACATATGACACAGCTGTTTTGCATCTAATCACCAATGATGAGGCTGAAAAATACAAAGCCCGTTCCACAACCAGCCCGAATCTATTGCAGACGAAATTTCTAACTAAGCCGACCACGTGAAAATTTCTGGTTTGGCGCATAATGTTATAATATCTACAAGCATACCCTACCAATACAGCGAAGAATTGAACTTCAAAATGCAAGCTACGGCAGTGCTCGTGTGACTGAAAACCAAATCGACAGGAGAAGTTCAACATTAATATGTGACAATTATCCTAGTTTTATAGACCGACGTAACAATAAACCTAGAGCCCAGCTATACAAGGACAATTCACATCCCAATGAACAAGGAACACGTCTGCTCGCTGCTAATGTAACATATGCGTACAAACCAGAGTTGCGTGAGCAACGAAAGCAGCGCCCGAACAAGGGCAGCAACAGACCGTGGCACAAACGCAATTATTAAAACGCATCATGATCACATACACAGTTTTTCTTCTAAGATGAATCGCAAACTCAGTCTCATGGGCTGGAACATACATGGACACAGACAGGTGGTTGGTGGCCAATCGGTATGTAAACTTCATGATCCCGACTTTGTGGAATTTGTTAGTGATTTTGATATGTTTGGCCTTACAGAGACTCATGCTACTTTTGACACTGATCTGTCAATAAAGGGATATACATTACACAAAAATGTAAGACCCATATCTATTAGAGCCACTAAGAACTCAGGTGGAATAGCCGTCTACATAAAAATCGATATTAAAAAAGGTGTCGAGTTACTGCCAGTTTCTGATCCGGAAATTGTTTGGATCAAAGTAAAGAAAGCATACTTTGGTCTGAATGAGGATATCTTTATAGCAACAGTGTATGCATCTCCAACAAATTCTCTATATGTAAGTGATGTAGATGTCTTTGATAAACTTTCAGCAGACATTTGCAAGTATGGCTCACAGGGGGGAAATTGTATACTTGTGGGAGACTTTAATGCTGCCACATATCTTGATGTTGATTTTATTCCGCATGACAAAGCCGACTATGATCTGATCCCTCTTCCACACGACATTGAATTAGATACCCCTCTTGCTAGAGCTAATATGGATATATGCGTAGAACAGATGAGCACGAGGAATTACTGCTAAATTTGTGCCAAACTAATGGTTTGCGCATTTTGAATGGTAGAAAAATGGGGAATTTGACTGGCAAGTATAGTACATGTTTCAGTCACAACGCCAGGAACCCCACCAGTATAGATTATGTAATAGCTGACCACACTGTGTTCCCGTTTATCCCCCATATGACGGTACATGGCCTCAGCTGGATGTCTGATCATTGTTGTTTGTCTTTTGACCTCAGAATAACAATTCGCCAGTGATACGGAACACACACAGGCATGGAAAAATAGTCGACTTAACCCTTTACCTACCTGTTTTTTCTTGGAATGAAAACAGCCCTAGTGCATTCAAAAATGCCCTGGACACTTTATGTAGTAGGGACCTAGATCTGTTCATGAACAATAAGTATGAGGCTGGTAATGGAGAAAGCACAGACAACCTGATTTCTGACTTGAACAACATCATGCACAAAACTGCTAGGTTGTCATTAAAAGCTAAATCAACCAGGGATCACAGGCGAAAGCGTCTTCCTAAGTATGCTAATGACAAATGTTACAGCCTGTACCGCGAAATTAAGAGCATGGCAAAACAACTGTCCAAGGACCCTCATAATTATTGTTTAAGACAATCTTATTATACTACGAGAAAACAATTTAGACTACTTGGAAAGAAAAGTGAAAAGCAATTCAAAGATAGAATTATGGATACTCTGGACAAAGTATGGGACAAAAATCCAAAGGTTTACTGAGATTTGATAAAAGAGTTGGAAGATGTAACCTTAGAAAAAAACAGACTCAACTCAAATATTGACCCAGCGCAATGGTTTCGCGATATTAAAAGTTTAATGTCAAACATTCCCGTGGTGGAAAATCACCCAAAACTGATTGCAATGCAAACAGCTTTGGCAGTTGACAATGATTTTTCAGAGGCTGTATTAGATTACGAAATTACCGAACCCGAATTAAAAGAGGCAATTTTGAAGTTAAAAAATAAGAAAGCGCCTGGGAGAGACAAAATTCTAAATGAAATGTTAAAGGTTAGTTACGATATATTGAAACCAATGTTACTAAAGATTTTCGACATATTTTTTTCTTCAGAGGTTTTTCCAACGATATGGAAAACTAGTCTTTTAGTTTTGATATATAAAAATGGCGAGAGATCAGATCCAGATAACTATAGGGGTATATCTATGAATAGCTGAGTCTCAAAATTGTTTTGTATCATTTTAAATAAACGTGTACAAACTTACTTTAAAGACAATAATTTAAGAATGAAACTCAAATAGGATTTACGGAAAACTGCAGAACTAGCGACCACATATTTCTTCTCAGAACTTTGATCGACAAATATACAAAACTGATAAACAGGGGCAAATTTTATATTCGTGTTTCATAGACTTTCAAAAAGCCATTGATACAGTTTGGCACCAAGGATTATTTTATAAACTTATAGTAAACGGTATCAAAGAAAAGATGGTTAATTTTATAAAAGATATGTATCTTGATTCGAGATTACAAATCAAGCATGATACTGGCCTTTCTGATTTTTTTTTTCAAAAGAGGCGTTAAACAGGGTTGCGTGTTGAGCCCAACCTTGTTCAACGTTTTTATAAATGATTTACCCTCTCAGTTTGATACCTCATGCGATCCGGTAGCATTATACAACAAGAAAATTAGCTGTTTATTGTATGCTGATGATCTAATTTTATTATCAAGTTCTGAATATGGGTTGCAAACATGTTTGAATAAATTGAAGGTGTATTGTGATGAATGGAAATTGAAAGTTAATATCAGTAAGTCTAAGGTTTTGATTTTTAATAAGCCGGGTAAGTTAATAAAAAAACTTTGGTTCTAGGTAAAGATGAGTTACAATGTGTCAGAAACTACGTGTACTTGGGTATAGAAATATCAGCAAGCGGTTCATTTGAAGGTGCTATAAACGACTATGTGATAAAGCCACAAACTCCCTCGGACGACTTCAAAGATTATTTTTTGTTGGGAAAGTGAACACTAAATTCCTTATTAACCTGTTTGAAAAGGTTGTGATGCCAATCTTTATGTATGCTTGTGAAATATGGGGTGCCTGCCCTCCCATCAAAAATTCTATCAATTGACTCTTTTGCAGGATATTTCAAACTTGACTACGAAAAATTCAATATCAGTTTTTTTTTTTAAATTGTCTAAACGTGCATCGCAAAGCATCAAATATTGCAGTTCTTGGTGAACTTGGCCAATTACCGGTGTCACTGAAAATTTTGAGACTTGTCTGTAAGAACTGGTTGAGAATTGTTAATTTACCAACCCATAGCCTTCTGTATGTAGCATATTTATGTAATGTCACAATGTCATTAGAAGGGAAAAGTACGTGGTTGCAAACTATTTCGGACATGCTACATGGTATAGACATGAAACATTTATGGGACAACTGCGGAAACAAAAGGGGTTGTTTTGCGGGTAATATATTAAAAAAACGTTCCCAATTTTTTCGAAACAATATAAACAGGAAATGAATAATAATGAAGGAGTAGATGAAAAATTCCCATTTTTTTTTCGAAACAATGTAAACAGGAAATGAATAATAATGAAGGATTAGATGAAAAATTGAGAATCTATGTTTTATACAAAAGAGAGTTTAGATTCGAAAATTATATACATATCATCAAAGATTTTACCATAAGCTAAAATATCTCAAGGCTAAGAATTAGTGCACATAATTTGGCGATCGAAAAATGAAGGCACAAACGTCCCTCAAAATTACCCATAGAATTAAGACTTTGCGAACAATGTAATCTCTACGAAGACGAGTGTCACTTTGTTGTCGCCTGTCAAAAGTTTCGTGAACCCCCCCCCCCAAAAAAAAAAAATTGTTAAATTCAATTTTGGACATGTTTCCTGAATTTTCTGGTTAAACATATCTGGAAAAATTATCTTTATTATGGAATCATCAGATTATGAAGTGATCAGAAATTTTGGAATTTATATGAAAGAAGTTATGGCTATCAGAGGAAATCAATTATAAAAAAAATATATGTATTTCGATATCGGATACTTCCTCTCATGCCGGCCCTATTTACAAAAGCACTAACAATGTTTGAATAAATCAGAAATCTCTCTCTCTCTTTTTTTTTTTTTTTTTTTTGCCAGGTGCGAATGGCAGCAATTGTCTCCTGGGGTTGTCTGATGTATTTGTAATTTATTATCACTTTTGTTGTTGTTGTTGTTGTTGTTGTTGTTGTTGTTGTTGTCTCAACACTTTGTTTATATAGGGGGTTGGTGTTGTTGATTGCGTGTTTCTATGTTGTAATCAATGTGTGAACAGTTTGTATTTGTTTCGCTTGGCATAACTGCCGCACTGTTTGTATACTGTGGTGCAGCCAATAAAGTTCATTCAGATATAATGCACAACTCAATTGAAAGTGACGTTACCGATTTCCCTGATGGAGTGCTTCGTGTTACCTTGTATGTATGTCTTGAATGTTCATGTACAGTTATATCTCTGTATCACCATAGTGCAATATTTCCAATGGACAGTTTATTCAATCGTATGTTGTTATCTGATCCCACGATGTTATGTGTACTTTGTAATATTTTGTTTAGGTGGTTGGATTGCTTCTGTCTCCACAGGAACATGTATCTTGACAACTTTTCATTTTCACTACGCTACTGTGTAGTATGCTCCGCTGACTGCAGGTTCATTTGTTCTATACGGAGTTCTCCTCAGCAAACTGACAACTTATTTATACTTCGAAATAATTTACCATTTTGCTTCAACCCTATGTGGCGGAAATATATTTTTATTATACAGTACATAATAAGTGCCTTTACTAGCACATCAAGATTCATAGTTATGCCAGTACATAGTTGTTGCTTGCATGTATCTGTGTATCCCCTGTGCACAGCTCTCCCACACCACACACAGGTCAATTGTTTTCATATTACATATCTTGAGATTTTGTATATGTTGACAGCGTGTCTCATAATTAATCTTTTCAGTCACGTCTATCGCAAACGTCTGCTTATTTCATTCATTAACAATTCTATTTTATGTAGGAACCGTTCAAGCGTTGAATTCTATGTACTAATCATCGCTCCTTCTTGCTGGACAGTAAATCGATCTTAACCAAGGACCAACAGATAGTTTCTGTGAGACAATTCTTTGCCATATTAATGTCCGCAATTTGTCCCAGGACAAAATGAGGAGTATTCGTACTGACATTGCTATGCACTGTGACCTTATTGCTCTATGCGAAATGTTTTTCTCACAAAATTCACCACATGGCAATCTTTTATTACGTGATTTCCATAAGATAATGCGTGAGGATCGTCTTAGCGGAACAGGAAGCGGCGTTGCTCTCTTCGCGTCTCAACAGCAACTGGCCACCAGGAGTCACGACCCGGAGAGCCCTGATATTGAGTTATATAATAACACGCTTTAATTAGGAATTGTTTACAGGCCACCTGACTCACCGTTAGCATTCTAGGACAAGCTACAAGCTAGTCTCGATCTGGCTCAAACCTGTTGGTATTCATAATATTATTATTACTGGGGATCTTAATTCCGATTTTTCAACAGTTTCTGGCAAAAAACTTGATCATTTCTGTACTACTAAGTTTTTACTCCCCATATGCAAGAACCCACCCATATAACTAACAATACTTCGCGCTGCTTAGATCAAATAAGTGCCAATTTTCTTAATTATATGTGCGAACTACATGTTCTTCCACCGATTGCCAATTGTGATCATTGCGTGGTTTGTCTAACATTTTGTTTCGGCGGAAAACTGAACCCGCCTATAAGAGAGTAATATGGGAATACGATAAGGCAAATTTTGGTCATTTTCATGACTATCTCAGCCTAATTCATTGGTACAATGTCTTTCTTCCTAATGATATAAACGATTGTTGTCGTTTATGGACTGAAGGCTCCCTCCAAGCCGCCAAGGAATGTATTCCCAATAAGGAAGTATCCTCCGTCCAGACGATTTACGATGTTATACGTCATCCTTGTGCTGTGAAATGCGAAAACTCATGCCTGCCTACTCCAAAGCAATGAATGGGCGAAAATGGCTCTCACAGCCATGAATTATGGGCTACTTACAATCAGACATGCAACCTTTACCAACAGCACCTTCGCCAAGCTGAAAAACAACATAATAATAAATTTAGTAGTTCCCTTAAAAATTTCAAAAGAAAAAACAGAACATGGTGGAAAACGGTTAAATACTTTCCAAGCAAAAGAAGTTAGAATTGTTTTTCTTGACATAAACAAGGCCTTTGACAAAGTCTAGCACACCGGGTTTATACATAAACTGGAAAAAGTGGAATTGTCGAGAACCTTTTGATATGGTTTGAAAATTATCTTTATGATCGAAAGCAGCGTTTAGTCCTGAATGATCAGTCGTCCAGTTGGGGGACTATTAAGGCCGGCGTGCCACAAGGATCGGTGTAAGGTCCTTTGCTTTTTTAATCTATATCAACGACTTAGTTAACGTTCTTAAGTCAAATGTTAAATTCTTGCTGATGGTACGTCACTCTACCTCACTGTCGATGACCCAGTTCATGCTGCCACTGCCATGAACAGCGATCTTAATTCCTTAGACCAATGGTCCAAGGAAAGACTCATCCTTTTTAATGCTCTCAAGACTTATGCTATGCTTGTTTCTCTTAAAAGCAACCCCCCGGACCATCCACCACTCATTTTTCAGGGCCATCAACTGGAGAACATTTCTGAGCATAAACATTTAGGTCTCACTCTTAATTAAGATCTAAAACGGAATGAACATATTTTTCAGGGCCATCAACTGGAGAACATTTCTGAGCATAAACATTTAGGTCTCACTCTTAATTAAGATCTAAAACGGAATGAACATATAAAACAAATTGCAACTGAAACTTCTTAACAGCTAAACATTATCAAAAGTTTGCAAAATCGTCTTGATCGTAAAAGACTAGAAGTGATCTTTACTTCCTTTATGCGGCCTATTTTAGAATATGGCAGCTTGGTCTGGAATGGTTGTTCCCAGGATGACTCAAAACTCCTAGAGGATTTGCAATTGACTGCGGCCCACATCGTAACGGGAGTAAAGAGAACCACTCCAAATGAAAAATTGTATGAGCAAACTGGATGGGAATTACTATCTAAACGTTGCGACCGTTCTAAACTTATTATGATGTACAAAATAGTCCATAATCTTGCTCCAGACTACTTGAATACTCTGCTACCTACCTTTCCAGCCTACAAAAACCCTAGGTATTACTTCAGAAAACATCCAAATTTGCCCGATTTAGGCCCACTTGCTTTCGACACCAGAAGTGTCTTATTTGAGAAATCCCTTTTTTTCCTCAGCAACTGAATAATGGAATCTGCTGCCACTCGCAACTTAAAAATACCATCCCTGTCTCAATTCAAACGTAAAATAATAATCCTTTGTCATGTTCCGTAAAGTATCCATAATTTTAAATGTTAGTAAAAGATAGTCTTTCCTTCACTCATATTACGTAGGGGCAGCAGTAAACTAAATGAACATTTATTCAAAATTGGTGTTGAAAATTGGCCAGCTTGTTCGTGTGGAGCCGTTACTGAAAGTGTTTGGCATTATTTTCTCACTTGTCCTCTATACACTACTGCTCGAGACATCCTTCATACCACTATCAACGATGTGGCACCCTTTCGTTTGAGTACTATTTTATATGTTAGCAGCGACTGTGATCTTGATAACAACATTATTATTTTTTTATCAGTAGAGTAATACATAGAAAGAACCAAACAATTTCAGATTGATAGGCCCGTTAAATTTTTTATAACACTGTACTTCCTGTTATTCATTATGATCCTCTTTACGAGCCCTTCTGACTGTGTTGCGTTCCTGTGGAGTCAATATTCATTTTCTCCAGCCTGGGCTGTGCCGCCTCCCGGGTCCATGCACACATGGTGGTCTCGATAGGCGGCCAGTCTTAACAATCTTGTAACGTCTGTCCTCTGTTTCCGTCTTTTTCCAACAAAAAAGATTATTATAAGACATAGCCCTTCTTCCTAATTGTAATTCTTTTTACTGAAATATGTTTAAACCAAACAATTGTGTCCCTCAGCTTTGAGTGTTTTATCACATGATGACAGAATAAGTTGCACCAAACGTCATTTCACCAGCAACAAATAGTGTGACATATCGTAACGTAACGCAAGCATGTTTCATGAACAACGTGGGACATTTCATTTGTTCGCTTGTTTTGATAATAAACCATTGCATAAGATAATTAAAGGTCATCTTGATGGGATAGATAACACAAATTAGAAAGATGATGTTAAGTGTGGTTAAAAATGTAATCTGAAAACCAAAATGTTAAATTTCCTTTTCGAATAATGTTTTTCAGCTCCAAAAGTGTGCCACAATTGCTGCATGAAAGCGCGTGAATATTCTCCGATAGTTGCCCGATGTGAGAGAATGTTGGTGACGTCACAAACACAACCCGCTGGCTGGCGTGAATGCGTTACAAGGCACAGTGCCTTCAGTTAGCCAAGAATCATTGCAGACACAACAGAGCATAGCGATTCCATGGAGTCTGAATTGAGTTTTCGATGTACGTGGTCTGATGAGGATAAGAAAGAATCAATAAGAAAAGCTGCAACAGCAGAGGAAAAGGCCATCCAGTCTTACAGACATGAGTCGAACGCCCAGAACCCTGCCGTTACTATACTGCAGGGGGTGCAGCTGTGGGACAGCCAAATGATACCAACCTGCCCTATGGGCAACGATAAATTCTTTTCAAAAGAGATATTTCTTACCAATACTTACAAGACTTCATTCAACAAGAACAAGCATATATGCCATTAATTGGAATTTGCGTTTGGATGGGCCTCTTCTTGTAATGTTTCAAATTCTGGCATTCACGAAACACAGCTGTGGCCTAATATGTTAAAGCATGTGAAAACAGTGACTTTTCCGTTCCCATCTGTATGGATGGTTAAATATAAGTTTACATTTATGAATGGCTTTCAATATACATGTATCAAAACCTGGAAGTAGCCTCGCGATCCTTGAAGGGCAGTAAATTACGGTACAGTATGATTGAAGAAGCTTTGAGTGAAAACATGAAATGTCTCAGCCAACGGTTGGTGATAAATAGATTGGCTCTACACTTGAGAAAAACTGAATGCATACTCTTTTGCACAAAAAGAAAGGGAAGCTCAAGCAGTGTTCATAGATGAGTGTTCACAGCAACGATATTCCTATACAAGCAAAGCTAAATGTAAAATATTTATGCATCAGTTTTGATTAGGACTAATTGGATGACAAAATTGACGTTGTGAGGAAGATAAACAGTGGTCTAAAATTTCTTTACAGAAATGGACATCCTTCAAATAGAAAGGAGACAACGTTGCTCTGTTCCACCCTGCTGCAGCCTAATGTTGACTCTGCCTGTGTCTGCATGGTATTGGGCATCAACAAATAGTATATAATAGACCTCAGACTGTACATAGCAAAATGGTCAGATACACATTGGCACTTCCACCAAGAGCACATGTGGGCGCTGACCAGTTTGTTCAATTCAAATGGCTAGATGTCTCATCTAGAGTAGAATTTTTGGCTGTGCGTCTAATGTACAAATTCAGTAGATCTCAACCTCCTGGCTATTTTCATGATTTACAACTGGTCATAAGCTTGCATGCATACATACATACAATACAAGGTAGAGACAATTGTCGTATGTTCTTTCCTAAGTAGGAAGTCTTGGTAGAAATTTTTTTTGTTTAAATGATGTTAAACTTTGGAACCAACTTCCATATGAAATCAAAAGTTCAGTATCTAAATACACCATTAAAAGCAAGTGCAAAAAATTCCTGACTGATAGGATGATAGAAAGAAATATTTGTATCTGTGTTTCCCATTCAGAAATATACAGATATAATCTAAGAAATCATTATGAGTTGTCTGTTCACATTCATTAGGGCAGTAATTTTATGTTCCTTTAAGTAATTGTGATCAGGTTAGATACCTGCGTATTGTATTATAAAATCTATATATTTATATGGTGTGTCTTACGATGCATCATAATTTTTACTTCTACTGCCAAATGGTGGATGATAGGACCACTATGGCAATAAGTCAACGTGTCCTGATTTTTTTAGCACTATCCTTTTATATGGTCAGGTGTGTAAATTTTAACTTATGGATATATCTGTATATATTTATTTGTCTATGTGCTCAAGTATATTGATTTTAGATGTAACCCTGAAAAAAAATTTAAAAGTTTCAACCAATCAATTAAAACCACTTGAATGTGAATCATAGGCTTACGTGCAGCAGACTCTTAGTTTTATTCTATTAGTGATTCATAACAAGACCTGAGATACGTGAAGATAAAGAATCGCATTGAAAAGGATCTGTAAGGCCCCTGCATGTCTGAACGGATTAATTATGACCACTGAAGCATGCCACAAACTTCAAAAGACAAGGCAATACACAAGCACTCGACCACAGCTTGAAAACACATTTAATTTATTTGGGCTAATACAGCCTATGTCAAAATTTTACAGAGGAACGTGTGCAATATGGACAATAGAACTTCTATGTATATAAGTTAGACAGGGACAGGTTAGCTTATGGAGAGTAAAGAGTCCGGACTACGGAATAGGGTAATGACTACTAGGAAGTGGTTTTGGACAAAAAGACACAAATACAACAAATAAGCCACGCTGCTGGAGGTGCTACTGTGTTGCCGGTCCCAGCGTGCAGTGTAACCGCATAAGATGGCCTGCCTTCTTGGCTTAAGCTTTTTTTAATTGAAAGAAAAAAGATCGGGACAGGGGGATAGCCCTAAATGAATCCCTTTTGCGTGTAAAATTAAGAAAAATAAAGCAGTGTACGGCAAAAACGGGACAAACGTTACTGAACGAAGAGAGGCAGTGCATAGCGAATCACCAACAGAATAATGGTATGTTGCCTTATTTTAGGCTATAATCTGCCAGTACAAAGTAACTTTAACTTCAACCAGTCCCTTACATATTGGATTTTGCGGACAATATCCTTTGCAAAGCGTCCCTTACTAGTCTAAACTTCATAAGCTTTTGTTATCTTCCGTGGTAGCTACGGCATGGTCAATGCTGGACACAGACTTAATCCCAGTAAGCCATGAGCACACTGACATTCACTGCTGCCAGTCAATGTTTACCATCGGAGTTGGAGTAGACGCTCCCTTCCGTGACGTCATAGATCCGGATGGTCAAACTGTGACGGAAAGTAGCAATGCTTGACGAGAGCGGCGACCAAATGAGAGGAAATTCCGCACGATAAAATAGTGAATAAAGTATACATTGCTTCACGGCAAAGGCAATCTTCTTCACAAAAGTGCTATAACAATTTAACTCATTCACTTTTCATAAAAATAAAGTACTTGGCGAGAGGAAACATTAATGAGGTACGAAGCCTTCCCATGAAAACCTCTCTTCCATACCTTCAAAAGCATCATGTCCTGATTTACTGTGTAGAAGGCTTTAAAAATGTCGACAAATGACAACCACGTATGTGATTTCTGCTGTTTTCTTATGTTAAGTAACCCTTTGAAACTAAAGTATTGGTCCCCAAGCCTTCGCCCCTTTCGGTAGACCCCATGCATTTCACTGAACACCCCATCTTTTTCTAAAAAAAAAAATCGATAAATTGCTCTTAATCACGGATGTAAATAATTTATACATGCTTGAAGTAACCGTGATACCACGGTAGTTGCTAACACTTCTTTTGATCCATCTCTATGTAAGCGTTTCACCATTCCCCGAGACTATTCTTCCGGAAAACTTCCCATTACTTAGCAAAATTGAAACAGATTGACTTTGGAAAGTATCATGCTATGCCCGTCGTACTTAAGGAACTTGTACGGGATGTTGCCACTCCACACGTTTTACCACATTTGAGTTTTTTAACTGGGTTGTCAACCTTTCCAAAATTCACCCTAATGTCAGTAAGGCCGTTGAGATTACCTATGCTTTTTGTAATTGGTCTACCTTGTCCCTTAACAGCTCGGACGACGAAACATTAAGGCTGCTTCACTTTCCAATATTTGGAAGGTTGTGGCGTGTTATCCTTAACGCTTTAAAGTCTTTCTGTGATATTTTCAACTGAACTTGTTAAACCACACCATCCACACCATCTAGTGAGAAACTAGCTCATATCCTTCTCTTTGGTAGCGACGAATTTCCCATTCCGCTCAACATTCAAATTTGTGATGCTTTCCACAGATACATCGTAGACACACGACGCTTCATATTTTAGCTCTGTCATGCATAAGCAGTCATGTCAATTGAGTTAGTCCCTGACTTAGACAGAAAATATATATCTCAAGTGTCCTATATTTAATTTCCAACCGCTGGTCTGTATTATTGTGTGTGTGTGTGTGTGTGTGTGTGTGTGTGTGTGTGTGTGTGTGTGTGTGTGTGTGTGTGTGTGTGTGTGTGTGTGTGTGTGTGTGTGTGCAATCTACTGTAGTGAACTATCTTTCTTTGTTTTACATCTTGGTTACTTTTTTTTATTCCTGTATGCGGGGTACAAATCTGAAACATGTGTACAACTTCTTTCTTAATTAGGTGACTCTGTTCATGTTTTGTCATGTGTTTTTTTGTAACACACATAATGTCACATTTTGTGTGTCACTCTATGTTCCTGAGAACCCCCCGATCAATGACATCTCGATGTACTATAGGGCGATTTATTTGAAATAAACAGGTAAAGACAAGAGTATAACGTGGATAACTTTTTTTGGCAATATTCTCATTTTAAATGCTACTTTTTGAGCTCCGAAGTGGAAAAAATTATGAATGTAAATTGCAGATGCCTCAAAATCATATAGCACAAAAACGGTTCCTTTTAACGGAAAACAAAAACAAAAAAGGAAAAGAAATAAACCCTGGTTACCTAAGTTATACTATTGTCTTTACATGGCCGTTCATTTCAAGCTATTTAGGCAAAACGTTTTGTTGTGATCCTTTCTCAAAGAGTAAATCAGACTCCTTGAATTAAACGCTGCTCATATTTTACAAATTAACCTTAGAATATTTATTGTTACATGCAAATAAACTACAGATGTTGACAAAACAAAAATGTATACTTTGATGGGCTTGTATCCCAAAACAGAGACACAGTGGCAATTTTTGTACCACTGTGTTATATATACCGTAAGTAAGAGCAGGCACCTAAAAGAGATCCCTTTGCCATGTGCATTCACCCGTGCACAGATTAGAGCCGTTCAGTACTATGATGGAAGTGTCATATAATAGCTCTACGCTCCAACAAATCACAATTTTTACTCTTCTATTTATCTGGTCTAAACTTGGATAATACACCGTTAAGGGCAGCTCAGACACACACACAGAAAAAAAATCCCACTTGAATTGATCTAGCTCAGAATGTATTTGCGTTTGGATAACAAATCATATATGGGTGCAACCGTCATACTCCAAAACATTTATATGTACCAGGTTTGAGCGTCTGTGATGTGAATTGTTGAATAACAATGGAAAGTTGACCGCAAAACATTCTTCCTATAATTGGTGATATAAATCGCTAATTATTTGTAAGAAAATCGTAATTACACTTGCTTCTTAATCCTGACATATTGCCAACAAATAACGATCCTGGGATTATTTTTATGTTTGGTTAAGTTTTTCTGTTTTCCATCCCCAAAGTTTGACATTCAATTTTCCCTTTGATTTCCGGGATGTCCATTTTCTTCATTTCATGGAAAGAGAACTAAGCAAAATTTTGAAAATGCCGGAGTAGCGTTTGCAGTTCAGACATTTCACAATGAAAGGCCGTTAACTGGATTAAATTTCGCGCTGTCGTTTTCCTGGAATAACCATCCCATAGGTGGCCTGCCCTTGACCATAATACGGCAGAGGAGGCAGGGCAGAGAGGGAGATCGGCTTCACCGTTTAACACTTCAGCGGTATGCCAGCAGGTTCGACACTAAAAGTGAGAAACTGTAGCCCAATTACCTTTTTTTACAACGGTATGAAAAGCAAAAACGACCACTATCATCAAAAGGAGTTTTACCGGGTTCTTTGACAATGATGAACTGAACTGCGTGTGGGTCATAAGTTTGCGAAAGTATATAGCAGGCTGTTCTCATGCTTTCGCGATCACAATGTCATGGAGATGTCCCGAGTGGCGCAATCCCCACGAGTTCATGGGGCGCACTGACGCTCAGAATTCATCATGTTAACACTCCGCCCCTCCCCACAACCGACTTTCCGAAAAAAAAGTATATACATAAAAATAAAAATAAACCATAATTTTGCTTGATCAACAAATCAGTCTGTGTGCCTAGAAAACGTTCAAAGATTGACTATTCAGTGTTTATTTAACTTTTGGAATTGCACCTCTACCGCTCATAGTTTTTAAAGATGTTCAGCATATAAACTTTTCAGGTTTAAAGCTAATTAGCACAAATTATAATTCTACAACTTTTGTTTGTGGTTCATTATACGCGCCTAGGGCACAAAGACGTTCCTAGTAATTATTGAACGTGTTCATTTAAGATGTGTAATTTACTGATAAGTTGATTATGAAAAGTTAAAGGCGTAGGTCAGACTAGCGTCAGTGCTACGAAAACTTACTGTGCTTGAACTATTGCTAAAAACAAAGACGTACAGAGAAATAAAAAGCGCGTGAGGGTTGAGTGAAACAAGACCCAAAACGTCAGTCGTAAACATGGCTTTATTTAATGAACAACCATAAAATCTTGGAAAGTAATGCATTTAGCAACATGATTCGGCAAACAATTTCAAGGTGTCAGCTCATGTTACTTACATACACTTTAATGTCACATTGAAAGTAGACACTTCATAAACGTACATTGACTTTTCCGCTCATAACATCGGACAACACCGGAGTGGCAAATACTTCCTCGATGCTTTTGCGTGCCTCCTTGATAGAAGACATCTTGAGCAATAATTGCAGAGACCTATCAGAGTAAATATCCTGCAGGTAAATTGAATCCCGGAGCACACAAATTTGCGCAGAGAAACCAGCCGACACCCCCCTATTGTGGCCAGAAAAGAGTTAATAAACTGAGAAAACAGTTTACTTTGCTTCACTGATTTGCTAGTGCTGTCTTCAGCTCTGGTGACTAATGAAAAACTGGAAACATGAACATATGCTATTAAATATCTCTACATCACAAATGTTTGTACATTAAATCTTCTTATGTCAATCCTAATTATTTTATTTGCTAGGTTCGTTTTTTTTCATTTCATTTCTTTTCCATAAAAGCGTTTTTTTACTAGAGTCTTGGGATCTAGATTTCCGAGTCTCACAAACTTACACGTGTCCACACACAAAAGGAGCTGCATGTTTAATAGAAATCTTCATCTGTCTCAATGTTTTCACGGGGAAACGGAATCATATATCTCTCTTAAGACAAACAAGTTGTCAATACGAAGGATCTGTTATTTTGCAGAGATGCCAACGTTAACAAATTATATTTATTACAAGATTACCACATGTCCTTACCCGTCTGCCGCTATTGGAGACAACTCGGCCGCTTGTATCACTGGCACTTTGTTGTCAATGGTGGCCGCAGATCATCGTAGTGCGTACAATGATTTCTGCTTTCTGTTTCGGACACAATGACCTAAAAATGCAGCAGATTCAATAAAGAATATGGTGTGAAATAAAAATAAAGGGCGTTTTACATTTTAGCATTTGGGTGTTGATATGCTGGTTTCTCGCATGGGGTGCGGGGGGGGGGGGGCAGACACAACTTGCATATGATCTGACTTCCTTTCAACTATGTACATCTGCATCTGAAAAGTAATAACAAAAAGGAAGTCTGTTACATGGTTTTTTGTTCAGAGTTGAAAATATACATTGCAAAAGGATCTTTGATGCCGGCATATATTAAAAAAAAGGACTGAGACAGTTCTGTGCGCAAGTGACTTCACATTCACGCACTAACTGAAATGGTCCTGTGAATTTCAGATTGATGTCAAGGTCATCTATATTTAAGAGGACCATCACTCTTGTGAACATCTACATTGCCCACCACCACGTTGTGGACAAATTGGCGGACATCAAGTACAGGTACATTTCTAATACGTTTATGGAGGATGTACAGAACAGTTTTGTACAAGACATCAGTAAAAGCAAATCGCATAAAATTCTTTTCAAAAAGGAAACAGTATTATATGGCCACGTCTTGAGCACATGAAAATCTAGAGGTCCCCAAAGGGTCTCTATGTAATTTTGAAGGAATAAACCAAGCGGTTTGTAGAATATTGTTTTTTAAATTTATCAAGAAATGAATAAAACACACAGAATATGAAATTCATTGGAGCATGACAATTTGGATACATCCACATTAGGTTTAAAGTGAATCTGATAGACGGTTTTGGAGAAGTCGAAAACATGAATTACCTTTGCAATTCCCATTGGTTTACATGAAGTGTCGCAATCAACAAAAATGCATGCATTAACCGGCCATTACCAAAATTTACAAATTTGCTAAAACGCAGTTTTACAATATCACCACTTAGTGAACAATTTAGTTTCAGCCTCACACAAACTACATTTCAATCACTTTCTCGAATAGTCTGAGTGATACTTTGAAGAATAAGTAAAAAATAGTGGGAACACACAATAAAGTTAAAAAAATGCAAAAATTGGTGCGCCATCTGTTGAGCACATTAAGATCTCTCGGTCGCACAAGTGTCCCCATTCAATTTGAAAGGAATTTGCCGAGTGGTTTAGAAAATGTTCTTTTTTATGATTTTACTGAACAAGAGGGCTGTGTGAACAGTCCATGCTCAGCTGACATAGACAATCATCACACTTGCAGCTCTGTGAACTTGGGATAGGTTCAAGGTCACCAATGTACTGAGTATGTCTGACCTTTATACAAGAACACTAACATGTGCAACATCAAGGTCCCACTTCAAGTATTTCGCAAGTTATAGTGATGAGTAAAATTATTGTATGTTGCACGATCACCCCAGAATCGAGGTCAAATTCACCCATGTACTGTCTAAGCATGACTTTCATTGAGAAACAGTAACATGTGCAATATAAAGGTCCTAACTCAAAACATAACTCAAGTTGTCAAGTGAAGAGTAAATTTCGTGTCAGTTGTCCTGTGACCTTGGGAATGACGTCAAGGTACGAACATCACTAAAGCATGACCATTTGTACAAAATAGGTAGACACTTATAAATGGTACATGCATACCAAATCTGCCCAAAATTATTTAAGTTATAACCATTGCAAGAAATTGTCATGTTAAACTTTCCTATTCAAACTTTTTTAAAGATTTTTGAAAAAAAAAAATTTAAAAATCCAGAAATCACTGGAACGTGACCATTTGCACAGACTTGATAGAAAACCACCCAAGGTACATTGCCATAAAGTTTGATGTAAATCTGACATCCAGTTTCTTCAGAGAAGTCCAAAATGTGAATTACCAATAGAATGCGTTAGAATGCCCATTGACTTTGCATAGTGAGGTACGGAAAAGGTGCATTTACCGATAAGTACCCGAATTGAGAAGAAAAAAAAAAACGTTAAAAATTAGAAATCAACAGCAGTGCCTCCAAGTGAACATTTTTGTTTGACCCTTTCACAAGGAACACATTCACAAAGTTTCAATTTAATCTGAGTAACAGATCTGGAGAAGTCACAAGTAACGAGAACACACAAATTTTTTTTTTTTTAAATGCAGCACCATCTGGAAAACAAATGGAGAACTAGCAGTCCTTAGGAGTGTTCTCATGTAATACCGAAGCAGTCAGGTGAGCGTTTGTGAGGAAGTAGATTTTGAAAGGTTTGTCCGAAATTGAACCAAAAAAATCACCAAAAATAAAAAATTCACTGGAGTGTGACCATTTGAACAAACCTAGCAGAAACCCACGCCAGGGACATAGCCACCAAGTTTGAAATCAATCTGATCGACTGTTTTGGAGAAGTCAAAAATATGAATTACTATTAAAATGCCCATTGACGTACATAGTAATCAATAGGAACTGATAAGTACCCGAATTGAAGAAACTCGTTAAAAATCAGGTATCCACAGCAGTGCCACCTAGTGAACAACTTACTTTGACACTTCCACATGGAACATATCCACCAAGTTTCAGCTTAATCTGAGAGTCTTTTCTGGCGAAGAAGTCAAAAATAACAAAAACACACAAAAAGTCATCAAAAAATAGAAAAAAATTCAGTGCCACCCGGTGATCAAATTCAGAACTAGGACTCCCTGGGAGTGTACCTGTGCGTTACCAAAGCAATTGGGTGAGCGGTTTCGGAGAAAATGATTTTTTAAGATTCGCCACAAAAAAAGAACAAAAACATTCATAAAAAATCAAAAAATTACTGGAGCATGACCATTTGAACAAAACTTGGAAAAGAACCAACCAAGGCAAATCCCCACCAAGTTTGAAGTGAATCTGGCTGACAGGTTTGGAGAAGAAGTCGATAAACTGAATTGTGGATGATGGACGGATAAAAGGACGGACAACCGATGGCTAGTCATAACATAACCTGAGATGACTGACAAATCAGCTGAGCTAAAATGAACCCCAAAAATTGCAAAAGTTCAAAAATCTTTGAGGCATGACCATTTAAACAAACTGAGCAGAGACCCACTTAAGGTACATCTCTACCACGTTTGAAGTGAATATGTTTGACCGTTTGGGAGAAGTCGAAAATGTGAATTAACACTTCAATCTCCATTGTCGTGCATAGTAATTGATACAAATGCATGCATTTGTCGCACCTCTCTTTACTGGGGACTTTTAGCTCAGCTTACCCGCTTGCTTAATCGATGGAAGCCGGGAGTGTGACGACGTGCTTAATCTGCACCAAGATTTATTTACCCGGCAACACCATCAGTGCAATGTTTGTATCGTTGGCTGACTATTGAACACTTAGCTACTTCACAAGCTTACACCCAAGGCCAAGACACAGAACACGCACTCTTAATAAAGAGACAGATAGAAAATGTGGAAAATAGAAAATCCACATAAACAAATATTCGCAAATTCGACTTCCACTCACCTGGCAACACCACGAAAGTATTAAAGATGAAACAACACAGCTTCTGATTTTCAGGATTATTACTCTATTGTTCCAAAGCAATAAAATAACTACCCAGCTTCAGACCCTCTGTTGTCTGAAGATTCTCAGACAGCATAAAGTTTTCATACCAATAATACAGCAGTACCTTGGTGAGCCGCCCCAATATGGACGCAGACAGAGTTTTTGACAAGCAAGGCCAACCAACAACCACAATACTTAACTATCGAAGAGACTTACTCATCCTAACACATAGCCAAATCATGACTATGCTATTTCTTCGTTGTCGTACAAGTCTATGCACAATTTCCTACATTATGCGAGTAACTAAATCGTATTACATGTATTGCCACTCCAAAAAGTCTTACTATCCACATTGCAAGCCAAAAACACTGGAGACTGCATTATTCAGATCTGACAAGCTTATTCTTTACAGAAATATCAACTTTAAGCCTGCATATATCATACGCTCACACTTAGAGAGTGAAATTTCCTCATTTCACAACAGCAAAGGTTAACCAAGAGAGTGGACAAAGTGTCAAACGATTGACGTGTGCAAAAATCATTAAAATAAGATGCCATCACCACAGCGTTCATCCATTTTGGCCCCACAATTTCACGTCAGTCCTAAAAAAATTATGTGCGGAATGTGAGAAGTCAGCGTATCTGGGTCCGAGTGTGTGTGTGTGCCCTACAATGTGGTTCATTTAGCACAGAGAGCGAGTTCCGACGTGTACAGACAACAAGGGATTTCTTAGTACAGTTGGTTAAGATGAAAGTTCACGAATTACAAAGGTTTATTGCACAAAATGTTCGAATGGCGAAGATTTTTTTTCTCTTCTCAACAGCAGGATTTACTATATAAATGCAAAGACTGTGGTTAACACGAAGTGGAAAATTCAGCTGGTTGGGGTATTGACGTGAGATTCTGATGATGACAAAACGGTTCATGGAATTATAATGAGTTTCAATGATTTTATGTATGTAAACATCGAAAAACAAGTTGCACAAGCACAGCATGATGCAGTCACTGATGCAGATGGGTACAAAACAGTGAAAGCTTCACACCAACTGAAAACGCAGGCAGTGATGAGGACTAGATAGCTCGCACACGTTCGTCAATCTCCATATACAAGTACAGCGCTCTTGCAGTTATACAAAAATCTGGGCAGTCATCAAATATATTAATGTAATATTAAAATAGTTATAGAATACACATATAGTTACTCTTGTGCAAAAGGTAAGAAAGTTATAAATTACAGGATGCAAAAATTAAATGCAACATTTGATTCAACTACAGCTCCGTATCATTTGAATACAGATGTCATCTTCTTTTCATCATCATAATCATCATCATCATCAATGAGTAAAACATCAATCATTGTTAACACCTTTCAGCATCATTGCAATTACCTAATCTATCAGATTAGTGCAGTGTTCAGTTGTTACAAACGCAGGAAAACAGCTGAAGTTATGAAAGGTAAAAAGATACTTATCTGCTCAAAGAAATCATGTCAAATATTCACTAAAATCATATCAATCAAAGAAGGTTACACAATATCATTACTTCAGGGGAAGATCCGCCCGTCCTGAATTATAAATATGTATGGCAAGTCAGGATAAATTTATGGTAGACACATTAAGAACACCATAAGTTAATTATGAAGAAAAAAATGCCACACAGAAACCAACAACATGGAGGTCTGTAAAGGCAATTGTTACAAATGCTTTTGTCCGTTTTATCAGCCATTCAGAAATTTTATGAGGTAGTAGAAATAAAAGTGAAAAAATCTTTGTAGTAAAGCTCAAAATAGCGGTTCTCGCATTCCGAGAAATGCAAGCATGGTGTATTTACACATATTATTGGTGTCATTAACCTTCGAAAATAGTTTTGTCAGATAATTTCACCGCAACCAACATACGGAAATACACAACTGCATCACTTTTCAAACAGAAGGTGAACAATTTTCCCGCTGCACTTGCATGAAGTAAACACAGACGTGGAATACCGGGATTGATACTCGCCGTCTCTACCATATGTTGCACCCATTTTACCGGGCGAACTTTTAGCTCAGCTAACTCGCTTGCTTAATCAGTGGAGGCCGGGAAAGGGACGACAAGGTTAAGCTGGACCAAGATTTGTTTATCTGACAACACCATCAGTACAATATATGTATCATTTGTTGAGCATTGAACACTAAAGTACGTGCATGCACTTACAAAAATGAAATGCTGGAATCATGCTGGATTTTGCTGGGTATGGTGGAAAATGCTGGCGAAACATCCGTCATAATCCTGCATTTTCCCCAAGCATCTATCATGCCCAACATTTTTCCAACTAGTTCCAACAAATTTTTGCTGGATTCTATTGGAATTTAACCAAATCCCGTCCAAATCTTGCAAAATACTTGAATTATTTTGAAATGCTATAGCTAGCTTAGTTGCACTTAAATTTTCTAAATTTGCAGCATTCTTAATGGCAGAGATCTTTTCGGGAATCTGCGAAAAGTGTACCAGCAAAATCCAACAATCACTGTATGTCCGACTATAAATTGGGCACCTGGTCCAGCCGATTCCAGCGTGCAAGTTTGCAAACGGCTGGACCAGGTGCCAGTGAGCTGGGAATGCTGGAATCTGTATGCATGCTGCTAGTTTGCAGAAATCTCTTGGGAATGATGGACTTTGCTGTGGACTTGAATGCTGGAATCTACTGGAGATTGGCTAGCAAAATCCAGTGATGGTAGACAATGCTGGATTTTTGCTGGAATTGTACCAGCAAAATCCAGCAAGAGTAGACAATGGTGGTTTTTTCTGGGATTCAACCATATGTCAGCAAATTTAGCACATTAACTGGTATGCTGGAGTTTGCAGGGAGAGTGCTGGAATTGTGCAAACAAAATCCAGCAACATGTAGACAATGCTGGATTTTCCTGGGAATTTTCCAAATCTCAGCAAATTTATGGTATGCTGAAATTTGCTGGAATTGTGCCAGCAATATCAAGCGAGTGTAGACTGCTGGATTTTACCAAATTCCAGCATGTCAAGGTATGCTGAAATTTGCTGGAACTGTGTCAGCAATATCCAGCAAGCTTACAGACGCAATGGTTTAATGAAATCTCATCGTGTCGGCCTGAATATGTTGTATTCATTGTGGAATTCGCTGGGAATGCTGGAACCTGTTGGCTATATTGAAATCCACTGGATTTATGGTGGAAACTGTTAGACCTTAGGCTTGCCAGGTTGGCATGTTGGAATCTGCTGGGATTGCTGGAACTTGCAGGGCCATTTCTTCACAACTGCACATGCTCCAATATGTCACTACTATGAGTCACTTAACGACAAATATAATGACGAATGAGTTACAGTGAAACCTGACTTTAGTGAACACTTTTGGGACCGGGAAAAGATGTTCACCAATTGGAGGTGTTCATTTATGTCAGGGTTGGCTTATTGATGAGACGAAGTACACATGTACAAAAACACTGGTAATACTTGTTTATTCACTTGCATTTACATGCAGGTAAACGCTGAAGTAAATGGCTGTATCTCAAGCCCCGTCCACATTAAAAAAAAAGTCAAATTTAATCATGGAAAAAGAGGTATGTGTATCTAAACTACACAAGATTGTTTTTATCCACAACGGTTCAGTTACTAATCACTTTTCCAGTATATCAAAGTCTTGTCCTCACCAAAAATAGTTAAACATTATCAAGAACATGTACACCTCCACTGTATATTGTTTTAGAATCTTAATTAAAATGATGCACAGGCATATGTGCATTCTAAGTTTAGTCTCATAGCTTTGTTTAAAAAATCAGCCGAAAACATAGAAATGTTGAGTTATTATCATGATACGATCAGTTTTGTCAGAGACAGGAAACCCTTGTCTCAGGTATTGCACATCACTATTTGAAAAAGTCAGTTATGCATGTTTGTCTGGCACCAACGTTTTTTCTAATCACATGTTTGTTCATTTGGCTTTCTACATCCATGGACTATTTTCAGTTCAGGGTTATACTTTAGTTAAAGCATCCAATTTTCAAACTCTTCATGTACAGTCAAAGTTAGGTACAGGGATAGAGTCCTCCTCCTCCTCAGCATCACCCTCAGTGTCTGATGCCTGATGCCTGTATACAGATATGGTAAAACCAATATGGGAAATGTCACAGAGTGTGGCTGTTTACACATATGTAGTTGGTCATAGTGCCTTCTGTTATTGAATTCTATCCTGCCTCGACACAAGATGGATTACTGCTGTATTAGGACCCTAAATGAACATGGCCCTTTCATTAGTGGTCACACTTAACTTGTTCAGATTGTTTGTGACACATTGTAAGCTAGCAGCAGTGTCAATGGTCTAAATGCATTTTAACCAGTACATGTAGCTCAAAAATACTGGAAGTTTACATAGTGCTCTGTGTATGTGATGCAATAGGGCTCAGCTTGAGTGGGACCTTGTAGAATTCTGCTCAAAATGACCATCCTGGTTGATCTTGTATAGACAGCTTTGTAGATACCCTTGGGTTATAAACCTCCTTGTCTTAATTACATGATATAATACACAGTATATGGTTGGTGATTTGATAAGTTTTGGAGATAATAATCATTTTTTACCCAATCAGCATCCAATATACACAGGTAAATTTGCTGTTTGAAACCAAAAAGAGGGTTCACTGTTCACATATCTGAGGTGCTCATTAAGGACAGGTTGACTCAGTGTACAATTTGGGGACCTCATATCAAATACAACACGAAAAAAGGGACCGAAAAAGTGTTCACTAATTGGAGGTATTTATTAATCAGAGGTATTCACTTGGACAGGTTTCACTGTATATATGAAAGTTCCAGGTTCTTTTATTTGATTCAAATAAACAAAATTAAAAGCAATTTACAAGATCAAAGATTTGAAACCTAATGTCATGTTGTTGATCATTCAAAATTATGTTTAGCCTGGCCCAGTATCACTTTATTAATGTACTGTCAGGAGTGTAACATTTAAAAACTAATAATGCTGCTGCCTGCAAGAGATGATGCATCCAATAAGGACAAAGGTTATGCCCTCATTTCATACATTAACTAGATAAAGGAACAAAAAACTCAACATTTTGTTAATTTTAGAGCAATGATTTAAAAAAATATAGACCGGGCATTACAACACACAGATCGAATTATTTGCACGAGAACCAGTGATTGTTTAAAGATTACAGTAGAATCTCCAATTAAGACCACCACCATAATGAGACCACTTCTATATTAAGACCACCGATGTACAGACCCATTTTTGTTTTTCCCTAATTAACTTATATCCCCATTAAGACCACTCCCCTATTAAGACCACATTTTTCAGTCCCTTAGGCAGTCTTAATAGGAAGATTCCACTGTAGCAATCATTCCAATCTTAACTCGGTTTGGACAACTACATGCCCATATTCTGTACAGTCACACAACACTAAATTGCAATATTAGATCCAAAGAATATAATTATACAAGTGCTTACATAGCTTGTCATGAAAAATGATTCAGCTCTCATACTTTGGCAGCAATGTAACACAATTCTTCAAAATGAATTGCTTGCCTTTCCTTCTCTATGAAACAAATGAGTGAAGGTTGTGCTTTCAAATTTTGAGCATTCAATTTGCTTGGCTTGGGGATTAAATCATCATGTTGGCATCCATTTAAAATGGAATTCACAAAATATCACGTCATGAAACTCCCTATAAACTAGTATAACTGTTCACGAAATTGATAAAAATGTCCCAATTTTGGGTAATTTGTCATGCAAAATAGCATTATATCTCATATTTAGAACATATTTGGTTCTATGAATTATACAAAACTACATATATTTATCCAGAAAGTTGATCCATCGCATTACCAAAAAAGGGAATCTAAAATGACCTTGTGTTTAAACAAGAGGACTTTGCCTGTCCTGTGCTCAGCTGACATGTACATATTCCCTTGTGACTTTTTTAGATTTGCCCCAAAAAGAACAAAACAAAAATTCATAAAAAATTAAAAAATCAATGGAGCATGACCATTTAATAAAAACTGGTCGAGACCAACCCAAGGTACATTACCACCAACTTTGGAGTCAATCTGACTGACGGTTTCAGAGAAGAAGTAAAATATGTGAATTAGCATTAGAATGTCCGTTGACTTACATAGTAATCAATAGGAAAGGTGCATTTACCGATAAGTCCCCAAATTGAAAAAATCGTGAAAAATCAGGAATCTGCAGCATTCCCACCTAGTGATCAACTTTGTTTGACCCCTCCACATATCCACCAAGTTTCAGCTTAATCTGAGTGACAATTTTGGAGAAGAAGACGAAAATAGCAATTACACACAAAAAAACATAAAAAAATTACAGGGTCACCTGGTAAACAAATTCAGAACCAGGAATCCTCGGGAGTGTCCCTGTACCATATCAAAGCAATTGGGTGAGGGGCTTTGGAGAAGAATATTCTCTAAGATTTGCCTCCCAAAAAGACCAAAATTCATTAGAAAAATCCAAAAATCACTAGAGCCTGATCATTTGAACAAAGTTGGTAGAGACCCATCCAAAGCACATTCCCGCCTAGTTTAAGGTGAATCTTCCTGACGGTTTTAGAGAAAAAGTCGAAAATGTGAATTGTGGATGGACGGACGGCAGACCCTCACAAAAGATCATCTGACTGACAAGTCAGCTGAGCTAAAAATAGGGGAAAATATTTTAAATAGGTTAATGTTTAATGTTACGACAAACACACTTTTAGAATTAACATGGCTTCATGAAAACATCATCATCATCATTGTCATCATCATCATGATCATGAAAGGGCAACTCTGATGATGAAATGCATTGGGCACTTTTTTTTATTTTGTTATGTTATGTTTTTTTTTTTTTTTTTTTTTTTTTGTTTTTTGTTTTGTTATGTTATGTTCAACTCACCTTCATCTTCATATTAATCCGTGCTTGGTTGAAGGCCCTGACCCTCGGCCCCATTGTCATCCTGTCCTTCTGCCTGACCATTATTCGGACCCTCAGTTTGAATTTTGTTCCTTTATTTGGATGTGCTGTTCTCCATTTGTCCTTTTTATTATTTTTTTTAATGGCTCCATGGCTGCAAATAATTTACATTTTTGCTCCGTATTATTCAGTTATTTTTATATGCATGATCTGGAATTACACATACATAAACACACAAGCAAGGAACTTTTGATGGTGCATGTTATAAATCTGTCAACATGAAGATGGTTCTGATGTTCATCTCAAGTTGCTCTTAATTGCATCAAAGAATCTCCAAAGTTGGGAAATTTACTGTAAGGGGCCAGCCCCTCCCATAAGCAACCGCACTGTCTGATTTGTTTGCTTGGCTCATGTCCATCATCTCCCTGAAGGAAAAAATGTTGGTTTTTTTTCGCTGAATGTTGGCAACCATGTTTTATATTAAATGCCTTTAATGAACTAATATTTAGGCAGATATACAAAGGATGGTTCTCCCATGTATGGGTAGAACAAATATGATTATGCAGAATTCTTGTTACTACCTACTTTACTTTATCATCTGCCCTTGCAGCATTACTACACTTATTTGAGATCTTACGTCTCACTTCACTTGCTTTGACATTACATCTGGTGCAGAGATAAGCTGGAACAAAAAACTTTAGAAGTTTATCCTGAATTTTTGGTGATGAACCAAGCATAACAAATTGGCCCTCCTGTGCAATATGAAAGTCTTTTTCAAACACTTCTCCAGTTATTGTGATGTGCCAAATTTTTCAAAGTGGCCTTGTGACCTAGTGAATTTGATCAAGGTCATCCATCTTCAACCTTAACCTGGTTCGTATACAGGACTTTAAGCCTGGCCAATAAGAAAGTCCTATCTCAAAAATTTTCAAATTATGGTGCTGAAGCCAAATTCCCAAAGGTAGTCCTGTGGCCTTGGGAATTAGGCCCAGGTCAATCATGATCACACTTTATCTTGCTCGCATAGGGAACATTTAGCTTGTGCAATGTGAAAGTCTTGTCTGAAAACCTTCTCAAGTAATGGTTGAAAACCAAATATCTCATTGTGACCTTGGGCATTCGGTCAAGGTCAACCATCTATAAAGTTGACCTAGCCTAGGACATTCAGCCTATACAATATGTAAGTCCTATGTCAAAAGATTTTCAAGATATGGTGCTGAAACCACACTTCCAAGAAATTCGACCAAGTGACCTTACTTTAAAAGTCGAAAAAGTGAATTTGCATTGGAATGCCCATTGGCTTGCATGGTATCACTTTGGTATATACGCACTGACAGGTAATTAGTACCCAAAATGAAAAAAATGTCAAAAATCAGTGACCAATTGCAACACCTTCTGGTGAACAAGGTTATTTGACCCTGTCACAAGGAACATTGCACCAACTTTAAGCTCAACTTACTGAACGCTTTTGAAGAAAAGTCGTCTTAAGTCGTCTAAAATAGCATTAACACACAAAAAATCATGAAAAATAGTAATAAAAATGCAAAGCCATGTGGTGAACAAATTAACAACTCACAGTCCCAAGCAGTATTACACTGTGGTTTGGAAATGACAAGCGAGTGCTTCAGGGGAAGTTTTTTTCATTACGATATGTCCCTCAAATGAACAAAAAGTCAAAAATTCCCCCTCCCCCCATTCACTGGAGCATGACCATTTAGATACATTTGGTAAAGATGTATTAGCGGCACATTGCTACAAAATTCGAAGTGAGTTTCCCCAAGGGTTCTGGAGAAGAAGTCGAAAATGTGAAATGTGATCAAGGTCATCCATCTGTCTGTGGATGACAGACAAACAACACACGATGGACCACTCCAAAACCAAAGCTGACTGAGAAGTCAGCTTAACTAAAATCAGTGGAGCAGAACATGCAAACTGTTCAAATAGATTATGGAAAACTGTGTTTGATGATTATCATTAAATGGAAAGACAAAAATAAATCAGCAAAATCGATTAATCACATAAATTATGCTTTATAGGAATGTATGCTTTAGGCAATCACTTCAATTATCACTATCAAAATCAAAGTTTTCTTCGAAATGAGAAATCTTATCTATAGCAAAGACTCCTAGTGAACAACTTGGTTTGAGCCTTCCACAAGGAACATTTTTGTCATACTATAATAAGTTTCACCAAAATCAAACCAAGGGTTCTCATGTCTCCAGAGATGCCTCTGTGTGATTTGAAGCAACTGAGTGAACTGTTTCAGGAGATTTTTTTTAGATTCGCCCCCAAAAGAACATAAAAAACAGTGGAGCGTAACCGTTTGCATAAATGTGACAACTTTGTGGACATTCACATGCAATATGCCATGTCTTATTGCCCTGGAAGGGACACATTTGAGGGTCTGCCAAAGCAGGCAAAGCACTTACTTCTTAATTCATTTTTATCAAGTATGAAATGAACCTGGGGGACACTTTACAGATGACAACAATGGAAGTTGGACTAAAACTGGGTGCTTTTACGATTAACTTACCAGTAATACATTGCAATAGATCCTGGTACAACCGGGACTTCTGTTTAGTCCCCTTTCACCATGATGAACTTGGGTCTTCTTTGGTGAACAAGATGTTCATCAGAATGGAAAGTGCATCTTACCAAGTGTCACTGGACTTAATTAACAACTTGTGTCTTGGCCAAATATACAGACCCGTAGAATGACAGAGTGCTGTCAACTAAAAAATAATATTACATAAGTTAAAAAAAAAATTTAAAAATGAGTTTCATGTGTGCAATTGTATATGATACGTGCATGTACTAAAATTGATCACTATCGTATGTCTCATATATGCCATCTACATGATAAATAATTTGGGCCCACAATTTAATAAGCCCAGGTCTAAGCAATCCTATCTTAAGTAGGGGCATTCCGTGGTACTTGTGACATGGAGACTATTTAATCAAAATCAGATGTATGGGCAAAATGTATATTTTCTGAAAGCTCCAAGGATATGAAAATGTGAGTTTTATATCCAAAAACTCAACTGGAGTCATTTAATGGGCTTTTTAGCAAAAAAAAAGGGCAAAGTTGCGTGACCGGCATGACATTTATAATTTTCAAAATTTTCCATCAGAAACATGCTGTTTTTTCTCTGCATAGACATGATAAACTATGTACTTTTATCAATTTGAAATGGTAATTCTTTTAAATTAAGAAATATTTTAGGATGAGAGGTCATATCTAGCTGGTTATGTCATGTCTGTCACATTTTTGAAAAAAAAAAGTTTATTTTTGTCAAAAGTAACAAAGCAAAATTAAGAACACTTCATTGTTTCCTTGTCAGTAATATAGTAAAATAGAATATTAAGATTAGGAATGGTTGTACCATTGAAATTTTGGAAGCATTTCTTTTTTGTGATGGATGTGACTTTTTGTGATGGAGATGACAGTGTCAAAAATGTCTGCATAGTAATCTGACTTAGGAAGTAAATCAATTGCATTATTGGTCCCTTGCTGTCTTTATATATGCTCTTTGTGTGCATGTACAGTCTTAAAACTATTTTCTTCTCACCTGACTTGAGTGATCGCTTCATCTCTATTCTCTATTTTTTGCTGGGATGCTTGTAAAAGTCTACCTGGCACCCAAAATATGCATTTTGTGATGCCAGTGGACAGTGGCAGCTGGAGGGAACTCTATATTAATAAATAATGGCCAAGTACCCGCCTTTTTGTAATCTGTTCATTATGAACATGTTAGTATTAAAATAGATACATAAATCAAAAGGCAAAATGACATTCAAGAAACTGCATGTTGTTCTTATTTTGCAGTCACAATAAGGTCACATCATTCAATTAACACCAGTGGATGAAATAAAAAAATCAACATGAAGCATCTCAGCATAGAGCCCTATGCAGTATGTAGCCCTATAATGCCAAAAATTTCAATATTTTCCCTTCATTTATCAGAAAAGCCTTATATGCCATACTTGGAAATTCCCTGACTTTTCACTGGCCAATCTTAAATTTTCCCTTAGTCAAATGTATAAATTTTACTTGATTAAAAAAAATAACTTCTACATTTTGTCTTTAAACCACAAAACAATTTCCCTGCTTCAATTTGTCTATTTAAAGTGTTTGGTTGCTATGCAATGCGAAGGCCGTGGCTCTGGGGGCCACATCAGAAAGTAAAGAAAATTCTCTGTGTTTGTGCTCTAAATTCTGAGCCAAGGTCAAATTTCAGTTTTTTCCGACTTTGGGAAAAAAATATTTTCACAGACCTTTTTACGGACCTGTCGATACCCAGATTTCTTCATGACTATTTTTTCTGATTATTTTGTTCTATAATTTACATTAAATTATATGTAAAGGTGGTCACAACTACCCAGGTATGTGGGGTAAGCGTGACCATGACATCACTTTTCAACAACCTATCACATGTCCAAAACATATATTATTCTGTGTATGAAAACTGCTCTGTATTTTTAAAGGTCAACTTGAACTGTCATTGTTCCTGAATAATAAACATTTATCCTTGTTTTTGTAATAGTGACAAAACTGACTCCCTTAAACTATGGTCACACTGACTCAGCTCCACGCTAGAGCTTGATGGGGTGAATATGCGTCTTCACCTATTCCCCTCATCCACTCGTTAGATATTTTGCAATCAGTGTTGTCTGCAGCTTGAAATTGAAGGGAGATTCGTCCTGCCCTTTTAATTTGCTTCCTGCCCTTTTTCTTGCTTCCTCTGTCACTGGCAAATGTAGTCAAATGCTGTAATTAAGCAACTCTATTTTCGAATGATTGGCTTATGGCAAAACAAGTGGGAGTGCAACAAAAATTGTTAATATCTGCACAGAATTTTGGAAACAACATTTAAGATCAACAGAAGAAACCCTGATTCCCTGACCTTTCCTACAAAACCTTTTCCATATTCTGGACAACTACTTTATTTTGATAACATAAATAACAGCGAAAATCAGTATGAAGATGTCTTTATGCCTGAACGTTATACATAGATTTGGTAGATTTTTTTTGTTTACTTCTAAATATATGTTCTAGTTTTGAATTGCTACTTTTGGATGCCCTTTTGATTGCTATCCCACATTTAAAAGTGCCCTTTTAGACTAAAATTGTCCTTCTGTCTTGAAAAACAAGAGACAACACTGACAATGTCAAATATGAGTCTGAATGAGGCAGCCTCTTGTTATCAAACATAATGGTGTCCTTAGGGGTGGTTCAACATTACCAACATTTTTTCACTGGAACTTAGGGTAGGGTAGTGGAGGCAGTTTTGGTCACTTAAGCATTAATCGATCAGTACACCTTTAGAGTTCCTGAAGCATTCGGAAATATTTTCCAGATGTGACTTCATAGTGGTTGTACTAGTTAGTTAGTGTAGTGATAGATGTCACAAGCAGCTTTCCTGCGTGGAAAGAAACATGATACTCTACAGTGTGCAAAGGGTACTTTTCAGCGAGCGGAGGTAGTTTTCGGTCAGCAGGTCTATACAGAAAAAAGCATGCTTTTATTTGTTCATTTTTTGGCAAAACTGTGTAATTTACCAAGCTGTGACAGTTAAATTGTATCATGAGAGAATAACAATAGATTATTTTGACAGGTGACCAGCTTGAAATTTACATGTTGGAATTGTTCAAGGAGCATACCTGCAATGTTGGCATTGAGTGACAGGCGCATCATATTTGCTCTCTGGCATTCCAGAATTAACTTTTGTACATTGTAAATGTTTAAATTGATTAGAAGCTACTCAACATCACTTCTTCCATTATAGTGTACGTGACTAGTGACCAGGACGCTTTTACCTCGGAGGTAAATATATTCGATTTTTTTGGCGGTTTGTCCGAAAAAGCCAATTCCAGAATTCGGCATATCGATATGCAAAGATACCTGGACCAAGATGGATTGATTATCTGACTTAGACGAAATGTATTTCAAATAGAGACTTTATCTTCATTTTTTCGCTGTATGATTTGAACTGTCGAACAGCTTTTGGTCTGTAGTGGGTCTGCGTTAACCCTTCAAACTGTGAAAAACATGATGCCCCGATATGAAGGTCTGGAGGGCATTCCATGTCTAGAAAAGAAGAACGGACGGAGTGTTCATTGTTATGGAGAACTTTGGCTATGTAAGACTTGCAAACAGGCCCGGGACGACGATGACAATACAATAGTTAAGTCCAAAGACACGACGGTTAGTGCCAATAATGACAATTCCAATACCAAAGATATGACCAATCCTGATGACGGTTTGGATACACAACATGTGTCATGTCAAACGCGACCAACTGAACAATGTCACCATATTGTGCAACCATTGCTAGCGTATACTGTATTTGGTCTTCAAAGTGGCACAGTTGAAAATGTGAAGAAAGCCATTCTGGGCTTTTTTACACTTGATGATATCATATCAGCGAAGGAGACATTGTAGAACCATTGTGGCAATAAAGTAATAGGGGAAATGAAAAACCGTAAAGACTCTTCTTCGCGTCTAGAAAGTGAAGCGCATACCAAAGATATTCTTGAGGCTTTTCGAAAAATTGACAAAGCTGATGAGACACCCTGCATATTAATTGATGCGCTCAGTCTTGGTATGATCCCCAAGTCCCGTCCTGAGGAACTGAATTCCATTTCATATGTAGACAGGTTGAACAAATATGAAGAAAGGCTGGATAACTTACAACTAACTGTAGACAAACTAGTGTGTGAAAACATTGAATTCAAGGATCGCTTAAATGCACGCACTTATGCGAATGTTGTAGCTCATGGTCTTCCCCTGCCGACAAAAAAGATGAAACCAATAATTCCGGTTGTACCCAAAATGTACCTGAAATACGTGTCAATGGTACTCAAAAATCAAGACTGAATCCTCAGATAAATTCAGCTGATGCAGCGACTTTACGAATCAGTTACGATGCGCATGCTTTATTATTATTATTATTATTATTATTATTATTATTATTATTATTATTATTATTATTATTATTATTATTATTTTTATTATTATTATTATTATTATTATTATTATTATTATTATTATCATTATTATTATCATTATTATTATCATTATCATTATCATTATCATTATCATTATCATTATCATTATTATTATTATTATTATTATTATTATTATTATATATCTTTATTCGTACACCAAAGCAGTAGTACACTATATGACAAGAAAAAGGAAAAAGAACACACACATTAGACAATAATGTCAAAACAGTTCAGTCAGTCATTATGACAACTCGGCGAACGAGCGGTCAGTTAGTTGACAAATGTTCAATGATTTCGTGACATTCGGCCTGCGATAAGTTAGCTATCAAGCTTCCGCCCCTTATTTCACAGACCTCACGAATAATTTTTGCTGCAGCATTTACTTCAGATGATGGCTGAGGCATCTGTTGCTTAAGAGTCACCATTAAATCATTTAAATTATACAAAAAGAAACTATTTTTGGAGATAGCATATTTAGAAAGGATATAATTCAAAGAGTTACAGACAGTAGAACGACTTCCCCCAGCAGCCAGTTTAGCCAGGGTACTCACAATCCTGTTTTTACTGTGAAATGACTGATAGAAAAATTTGAGAAATCGCTTGTGGAGTTGAACTTCGATGTCTAGATCTTTACAAATTACGTGTAGCAGGTTATTGTGACATCTGTACGGAAGCTTCCATAATAGTCTTACTGCTTTTCTCCATGCGGTATAAAAAAGATCTATCTCCCTACCAGAAAAGTCCCATAGTTGACAACCGTACAGAGACATACAATACGTTTTGAATAAACTATATCGTGTGGTGGAATACACATGCTTGAATTGAGACATCAATATATTAACTTCGGCATTAAACATACGTATATAATTACGGATATTTTCTTCAGCAACCTGTGGGCCGATCATGTTGCCAAGATGTTTGAAAGAATTAACATTCTGGACATTTTCCCCCTCAAACATTAAAGAAGCCTCATCTGACATACCGTTACATCCAAATGATAGATTTACATAACACCACACCCCATTTCTTAACAAGCCAGGTGAACTCCCAACCTGCAAGGCCAGAGCAATCGCACGGTCCTGGACATTGGCGTCAGCGCGGTCGTGGGCGTGACCGGGGGCGAGGCAGAGGACGTGCTCGGGCCAGCAGTCCAAATGTGATCAACAATTTACCAAGACCAGGGTTATCAGGCAGCAGTAGAAATCTGAATGTCAACAGTGACAGGTCTCTCTCAAGAGACACCCATATGTTCGATAACTCTTTGGATAGATCTGGCGCAGTGCTTAGTGATAATGAATTCTTTCGAGGTTCAGTGCAGTCCCTAAGACGGTATGGGGGGGATAGAACAGTGGACTCCCAAGAATTTCGTTTGCCAGCAGCTGTGCTGAAAAAACATCGTCGCCAAGAGAATAAACGGCATCATGCAATCACGGGGATGTCAAAAGCTCGAAGCAGGATTCAGGGGCGCGCCGGAACCCAATAGGGACTTATTCATATATAGGGTCGATCCTGTCACCGAGACGGGAGACCTGCGTGCTTATATGACAGAAAACGGTTTCGAGGTGCGAGACCTTCAATGCATATCCAACCCTGAAGCTAAATTCAAATCGTTTAAATTGACAGTACCTGTGTCACAGTTTAGAGATCTTCTCTGTGAGTCTCTCTGGCCGGTCGGTGTGAAAGTAAGAAAGTATGTCCCTCCAAGGCTACAAAGTCTTGAGGTTCTCCCCTAATATAATAATCATGTTCTACAGTATCTTACACCTACTTATTATTATGGCTCACTTGAATATTGTTACTTATAATTCTCATGGCCATGGAGCCGGCAGGCTTGAATACATTCATAAACTATATGAGAAAAATGACATTATCTTTGTGCAGGAAAACTGGCTTCTTAGTGGACAGATTGATTCATTACAGAAGCACATACCACATATGCATGTGCATGGGGTTTCAGGTATGAACGAGAGTGAACTAATTGCAGGCCGCCCATACGGTGGATGTGCTATATTGTGAAAAAAATCGCTATCATGCAAAATAACTCCCATTATTTTTCAATCAAATAGAGTATCCGCTATTTCATTCCAAATTGATAATTTCAAAATTATGATGGTAAATGTGTACATGCCTTGTGACTCGATCATACAGTGTAATAATTTGATAGAATTTGAGGATATTCTGAATGAAATATCTTCCAAATTACATGACTTGGACATGAATTCCATTATTCTTGGTGGCGACTGGAATACTGATTTTTCCCGTCAAGGTTCACTTAACACCACTAAAATGAAATCTTTCATTAAGACTGAAAATCTGAAATGTGTATTTTTTCATGAAAAAAGTAATATAAGTTACACTTATGAAAGTAAGATAAATGGAGATAAATCTGCGTTAGACCATTTTATTGTATCTGAAAACATGTATGATCACGTACTGGAATATTCGTGTATTGATGAGGGTGATAACTTGTCGGACCATTTACCTGTAAAGCTCGTAGCAAGTTTACCTAGTATTCATCATGTAGATCACATCTCAGAAAGGAGACATCCAAGCCACTGTGGCACGCTGCCACACTGACAAATATTGAGATGTATCAACTGTCTCTTGATGATAAGTTAAGTGTTATAAACATTCCATGGGGGGCATTAAAATGCAATGATCTTTTTTGCAGAGAACATGATCCCGATATTCAGCTTTTTCATAACAACATTAAAAAGGCATGCCTTGATGCGGGAAAGGAAAATATTCCATATTCATTGACGCATAACGTGAAGATAGTGCCTGGATGGAATCAGTATGTAGAGCCCTACAGACAACAATCATTATTTTGGCACAAAATATGGAAGAGCAATAATTCACCCAGAAACGGTTTGATATTTGATATTCGAAATCGCACACGTCTGCGCTATCATTATGCTATCCGATTTGTCAAAAACAATAAAGATATATGTGCCGCCAATCAACTGGCGGACGCAATGGCTGAAAATCGTGGTCATGACTTTTGGAATGTGGTCAAGAAAATAAGAAACAAATCAAAGGTCAGAGCAAGTGTTGTTGATGACGAGACCAACCCTCATAATATAGCAAATGTGTTTGCCGAAAAACATAAGAATCTGTATAATTCCGTGTCCTTTGACTTAAAAGAAATGGAAGGATTAAAAGCTCAGATTGATGGCAAAATCGAAAACCAAATCAAACGTGGTGATAACGTTCTTTCATCCTTTTGTGTACCTATTTCAAGTGTTCAATCTGCCATTGAACACTTGAAATTGGGAAGACACGATGGTGACCAAGGACATTATTCTGACCACATTGTACATGGAACTGATAAATTAAATATCTATTTGTCTCTTTTGTTTTCAACAATGATAAGACACGGGTTTGCACCTGACGGTTTCCTGAATGTTAGCTTAAATTTGATTCCTAAAAACAATAATAAATCATTATCAGACTCAGAAAATTACAGAGGCCTTGCCCTGGGCAGTATTCTGGGAAAGTTACTAGACTGGGTAATTTTGTTTGACAATACTGAGGTATTAAATTCATCAGAGTTACAATTCGGCTTCAAACGGGAGAGTTCTGCCACACAATGCACGTATGTATTGAATGAGTGTGTCCAGTATTACAATTCACACGAAACAGATGATCAGCTTGTTTTCCTGGATGCAACAAAAGCCTTTGACAGGGTCAATCACACACAATTATTTACTCTCCTTTTAGATCGAGGCATTAGTCCTGTGATTGCAAGACTACTAATTAATATGTATACCCAACAACGAGTAAGCGTCGTATGGGGAGATGCGGTGGCTAAACCATTTGGCTGTACCAATGGTGTGAAACAAGGGGGTGTTCTGTCTCCTATCTTATTTGGAGTATATGTTGACCAATTGTTGAAGAATTTAAAGTATTCTGGATTAGGTTGCCATACTGGACATCATTTTGTGCGGGCTTTGGCGTATGCCGATGATGTGGTTCTCCTTGCTCCTACAACTATGTCTATGAAAAATATGTTGAAAATCTGCTCAAAATTTGCAAAAGATTATGACATGTTATTCAATCCTTCAAAATCAAAACATTTGGTCTCCGGCACATGCAATACATACCCTGACATTGTTTTAGATGGTTTTACTATTCATAAAGTAAACACATTTGAGCATCTAGGACATACAGTAGGAAAAAATTGTGCAACAGAAAGTATAGCAAATTGTGTACGGAGCTTTCAAATAAATGTAAACATTTTGATGGCTGAATTTGGAAAGGCTTTTCCAGATTCTAGATATCAATTGTTTAAAACGTACTGCATGCCTCTGTATGGCTGCCAACTTTGGGACTTCTCAAAGAAGCAAGTTGATCGTTTCTTTATTGCATGGAGAAAAGCAGTTCGGTTTGTACGGAAAATATCATATAGATGTCATAATGATCTGTTGCCTTTAATTTGTGAAAATTTCCCAATAGAGAGTCAGCTACATAAACGTTTCTTGAAATTTTTTTGGAAAATAATGAATAGTACTAATGATATTGTAAAGGTTTGTGGACAACTCAGTTTGAACGGAAGCCAATCGGCAACTTGCAATTCACTAAATTATATATGTTCGAAGTATCAAATAAATAGATGTAATCTCACAAATATGGATTTATGTCAATGTCTTAATCATGTAAATGATACCAATCCATATTGTTTGGACAGGTGGAAAGTTGATTCAGCTCGAGTTATAAGGGAGCTGTGTCTTGCCCGCGACGGTAAGCTTAACTCTCCTTTCACGCGACAAGAACTAAATGAAATAATTGAAACATTATGTACTTCCTAGCTGACTTATTATGACTTCTATATTGATACTAATGATGGCTCACTAATATATGCTCATTGATATTTATATGCATGTATGCTGGGCCAAGGGACAGCATTCTCATTTTCTCCCCTTGCCCAGAATATGATCAGCGTCTCTTGTTTTTGTGCTTGGTTGTTAAACTTATTGTATTTTTATTCTACTCAACATTGTACCTTCTGTGTACGAATAAAGATATATATATATATAACTCACCCTGATATGCTTATAGTACTATGAATTCAAAGTGACTAAAAAAAAAAAACAACACACCGGCACAAAAAATGAACAAAGAAGGAAACTAGACACGCATACTTTCCACGCAAAGTGTTCAGTGAAGGGTCCGCCTTTTGCTCAAATAAGAACATGGTGACACCAAAATCTAAGCAGTCAATCTAGAAATGCTATGTAAGCATACTGCTAAATAGGAGCAAAATACATTGGAGCATTCTAGACATAATGTGGTAACGAGCCCTAACCAGTATGTATTAGGCTGACATTTGCTCAAATTAGGTCACGGTGACACCAAAATCTAATGAGTTCATATTGCCCGGGAAGATAAGCATATTACCAAATTTGAGTAGAAAATTACATGGAGGCATTCTGCAGATATCACGGTAACGAGAATGTGCACATTCGGACGGACAGACAATCCGAAAACATAAAGGGTCCCCCCATGGGGCGGACCTACAAAAATGTTTATAGATGACTTGAACAATATTACAAACATGCTCATGTATGGGACACAAAGTGTATATACCTTTCAAAGTTTTCATTTTCTTCTGGCTCTGCGCGTGTCTGTTGCCTGTTGTCAGAAGTACCTACTATGTTTTCCTTTATGCTGATCAGCAGTTGTACCTCATTTTGTTGAAGTACGTGAGAAGGAAATTTCTTTCGCATTTCATTCAACTTTTTGCAAGCTTCTGCTGATGTCCCTGAAAACATCCATGTTGATTGTGTTTCAAAGCTAGTGGATATTGTCATGGTAACCATAACTGTGACAAGTGGGGTTAGTGTTACAGTAGTCACATAACTGCGGTAACAATAGGAGGGTCACAGGGAAGTTGTTATAAATACGGTGATAAACTACCGCACAAAAGCACCATCACATCACTACCGTAAATGTACGAGGACACAGGAAAACTTAGACCCAATCTTATAGCAGCCATTACTGTTATGATCTTGCCTCCGACATTATAATATTACCTCAGTGTAGCCCCTTAGATTACCCAATTTTTGTTCAGAAGCTATATAACTCAAACGTTACTCTTTATACACTATACATATGTTCAAATGCAGCCTCTTTTTTGTGTGTGGACATTGGAAATACATGGGGCAAAACCCAATATTATAATTTTACCTCAGTGTAGCCCCATAGGTTACCCATTTTGTTCAGAAGCTATATAACTCAAAAGTTACCCTTTACACGCTATAAATATGTTCAAATGCAGTCTCTTTTTTGTGTGTGGAATTTGGAATTGCATGGGGCAAAACCTACTTAAATTCCTTTGTGTTTGTACATGTAATTGTTATTCAGTCAGGGAGACGCTTTTAATATTTCTGCTCGCCCTTAGCTAAATAACCATAAAAATGAATATTTTTACCGTATTAATTTTTTTCCAAATGCAAATATAGGACGTTCGAAACTTTTCAATGGTCTTGAAGACATGAAAAATCAAAATTCCATTTTTTTGCAAACTGGTCAACGTCTGTGTGAACCAAAAAAATACGGTTTCACTGAAAACTTAAAATCGAAAACAAACAGTCTCAAATGCAAATTTTGACCAAGGTCTGTACCCAGTAGTGAGTACGCCATGTATATTTTACCTGTCAAGACGGCCATAAAAGCGGTTTCACTAAACACCAAAACTCACCTGAACGCCCATGAACCCACCAAAACCCACCTGAACTCTGTGCTGGAATTTTAATTTAAGGTAGAAGGGATAGCATTTGACACTCTCCGTGACATTTTGTTGCGAATGATGTCCCTGTCGTCAAATGGACCTACGTCTGCTACGAAAAACGTAAACCTGGTGGCGGGCTGGTTTCCATTTCTGTTGGTTTCAATTTTCGTCACTAGGTGGCGCTGCGAAATCGAGTCAAAACATTCGCGCTCACATTTATAAATTTACTTTCAGACTCAGTCAAACTTAAGATTCCATAGTACCACATTATTTCATTCCTGGTTCAAGTAAAACATGATTATGTAATTTGATAACAACAACGTCAATGGTGCTAAAACATTGCATGTTATTCAATACTCAAACAGAAAAGATCGTCATGTTGAATATTGGTATTGATCTTTTCAAAACTGTTTCCAGCTTGTGAATTTAAATATTTTATCACAATAAAGTAATAAGGCAGATGAGAATAATGAATTAAATCAACTTCAGTCATTCTCTAAGTATCATTCATCATGAATGAGATTGTGGTTTTGATTGGAATGGTGATTACTGTCTGCTATACATGTATATCACATTGTGGATCTTGGATTTAAGATTTACAGTAGGTCCTACATGCAATTATTTTTTTTGCATAAATGAGATAGATGTACTGAATCTATGCATACTCAGCAGGTCAAAGTTTGTGTTACATGTATCTATGCATGTATACGAAACTGTACCAACGATAATTGTTGACCCTGTCAGGGCTGTTGCTACCATTTCAATCTTGCTCGGGCGACAGTAAGGCCATGAGTTGGAGTGATAAGCATTACCCTACCTGGTACATGTATGACCCCGCCCCCCCCCCCCCTTTTTTTAAACATTTGAACACTGTTGAAGGAAAAATAATAAAACTAATGCAGTTTATTTATAACCAGAAAAAGAGATTTGTTTCAAAACAAATAAAGATGAAACTCAAATTAAAAGTTGTTGTATAAACACAAGCATTTTGGGTAATACTGTGGCTGTTGGAAGCTTTATTTCTCAAAAATATTCAATTTCTCCAATTCCATGACTTGTCTGTGCGAATATGCAAGAATATGCAAGAATCAATATCCCCCATTAGGAATTTTTGCACCCACCCCCTTGTAATCGTTCTAAAAGGTATTGGATAGATAAGAGAGAAAATACAAATACAAAAACTTAGGAGAAGGTTGGTTGCCTGGGCATGGATAACTTCCCCCATCCCATTTCACCCAAGGTATTGAATTGGTAAGAATGAATACAATTAATACAAACTCTTAGAGGAAGGTGGTTGCCCAGGTCTCGACAGCTTCCCCCACCTCCTTGTTTCATTGTGTATTTTTGCAATGTATAAAATAAGTAAGAGTGCATACAAATTCACTATATTTGGGGATCGGTGGTTGTCCAGGCCCGAATAACTTCACCAGGTACCGCGGCACCTTGGTATTTTTTTGTAATGTAGGTAAGGGTGAATACTACATACAAAATCTTAGGGGAGGGGTGACATGGTATGTCCTGGTCTCAGATAGAAGGAAGAATTGTGTATCTACAAGTTTAAGTTACTTATTATCGACTGTATTATTTGCAGCAATAAATGGATTTTGTTTCAAATGCGGATATTTGTATAGACTGGTGTTGCAAAGATTGTCCCTTCAAGTTGAAAGTGTGAGAAGAAAGCCAGAGTCTGTATGCATGTGTACATGGGATGCGGTTATGGTGCTTGTATATGGCATTTGGACTATTTTGCCAACCTGGCCTCCATAATTTAATAAACATGATAAAGGCCCTAGCTTGTACAGAAGTGAACCCCTTTTTATCTGGGCAGAATGGGGCAGTACGTACAGTTACATAGGGGACAACCATGGATGCATACCTTTGTTTTTAAAGGTGCAAGACAATCTGAACATTTACATCTGGGGGTCTGTTAGCCCAAAGAGTGCCCCCTCTGTACCCAGATTGCAGAAGGAGTAATTTTGAACACGGTTTTTAACTGGGAGACTAGGGCACTTCCTGAATTTCATGCTGAATAGAAAAGCTGTGACATTGAAACAATTTTCAACCTCATCGGAAAGTTTCGTCAGTAGCTTATTTTTCTTTGAAATATTTCCTATTTATATGAATCTCTCTGAGGTTACAATCTATCTCCCTGAATTTCAATTCGATATGATGCCAGCAACATCAATTGTTTTCAGAATATTTGGCAATGCAGGGTCCTATAACATCTATGATATGTGGTATGGTTTGAGCGGGGAATGTTCATTTTAATGTGCTTGGGTTCATTGTGGACCTTACTTCTTGGCGTTATAACTTTCTGGGCTTTTTGTGTTGATAGTTATGTTGTGCTTGTGTTCTGCATGTTCCGTGCACCAGGTAGTCAAAGACAGAATACTGAACCTTATGTGTTCAGTCCACAGTGATGGCCGGGAGACAACACTTGAAGAGTTCAGGCATGTACGTCTGCACTGGTCCAAGTGCTAGAGTCATCCGCACAGTTCGATGCTAAAACAATACCCTAGTTTGGGGTGTTTAGGGAAAGGTGTTACAAACTGTCCTATATGCATGTTTTGATGTTCATTGTACCAGAAACCGACACGAAATAAAGCTTAACTTGAACTTGAACTTGCATGTACCACTGTATACTACATGCAACTTACATGCACAAGTCATTGTCCACTGGTACAACACAACACCCTGATAGTTGTACTACAATATCAGAAAATGGTGAGTTCATGTGGGTTTTGGTGGATTCAGGTAGGCTTTGGTGTTTAGTGTGACCCCATGAAAGGCATAATTTCATCTCTTACATTTTGTATTGTACATCACATCCATCCTGACTGTACGTCCACCATACTGAGTTGCATTGGTTCATGTCAATAAAGATATTCATACTGTGTATTAATCCAGTAACGTTAAGACATGAAAGTTCATAGGTTAATAATAGTGTGCTCACGAGTCATTTCCATTATGATAGCCTTGTGAATCATCCCCGGCCATTGCACATCCACCTTCCCCCCAATAATTTGCTCTCATTGAAGGCTGGTGATGTTTGCACGGGTTTAACCACTGCGGGTGTTTGATCCGACCGAAAGTGGAAGACTACTAGATATTTTAATTTATTGCCTTGCCCCATGTTTTTTTTTAATTCTGCAGTCATTCAACACAGCACAACACAATGCAGTCATCACAATCCGCATATTTTAAGATCCAGTTGGAAGCTATGCATTACAATTTCATACCAAAATAAAACTTTTGGGTCTAATTGATAATGCTGAACCATCGAGATTATAATTGGAACTTCAGCGAGGCTAGGCGCGCTTTTTCCTCCTTTATCGCCCAAGCGGCCTTCCTTCCACAGAAATCTTGACCATTGAATATATTACCAAGATCGAGATCTTTTTTATTCATAATCTAGCAGGTCCAGCAACAAACACACAACACCAAACCTTGATCATTTGCTGAGTTGAGAAATGTGAAAAATCCAGCAGAAACCACATTGTGGTAACACCTAAGAATTTGATGGACTCTAAATTGTGCCAACAAATTTCAGCGAAATTTTAACAATCAAAATCCAGCATGTCCATCAAAAACTGGGCAGTAACAAAATGTAACACTGTGCTGGATTCTCCTGGGCTGTCAAAGACTCAAGATTCATTTTTTTAAAGTTCTGTACCCTGAAGTAATATCCAGCATTTGCAGCATAAACAAGAATGATCTGAAAAAAACTAAGTTCTATTTCCAGAAAAACCCAGCATGTTTCCAGCAATACCCAGCATTACCAGCAACAATAAGAATACCCTAAAAAAAAGTTCTTTTTCTGATAGAATACAACATGTTTCCACCAATAGCCAGCATTTGCAGCAAAAACCAGAAAATCGAGAAAAATTTAAGTCCTTCATCCGGCAAAATGCAGCATGGTTCCAGCACTTCTCAGCATGTGCAGCAAATACCAGCAAAGTCCAGCATGATTCCAGAATTTTGATTTTATAAACGTACATCACAAGCTTCCGCCCAAGGCAAACACCCAAAACATTCACTCTTAATAAACAGACAGATTGAAGATGTGGAAATAAAAATCCACACATACAAACATTCGCAAAATCGACTTCTCGGTGTAGCAACACCACAAACGTATTAAAGACGAAACAACACAGCTTCTGATTTTGTGGATAATTACTCAATTGTTCAAAAGTAATACAATAACCACCCAGCCTCAGACCTTGTGCTGTCAGAAGAAATTGAGGCAGCAAAAAGGTTTCATACCAATAATGCAGCAGTCCCATGGTGAGCCGCCCCAATATGGACGCAGATACAGCTTTTGACAAGCAAGGCCAACCCACAACCAAAATACTTAATTGCCAAAGAGACTTAGATGGTTAGAAAGTTTGGCTTCAATAATTGTAGAGATTTAAGACTTGCCTGTTTTGCTACTTCATTTTATCTTTTGGCATCATTGAGTTTCAATGTTCACCTTTCAGACACTTTAGGCTAGCTTGTTTTCTGTTATGTTAAATCCCCAGGGACTAACGGTAGCAAGCAGTGGCCTATGACAGTTACAGGCTTGCCTAATTGTACTTAATGTCTGGTTAAGGAATATAGTTTGATTGCATTCTCTTGACTTAAATACCAATGACTTTTGGTCTTCTCTGACTTGCCCTACAAATTTTGCTGTGAATATCCAAAGATTATTAGATAGTTTAGCAACAATAATGTAACAGTTTTAGATTTGGCTGTTTCGCTGCTTAATTTAATCTTTTGGTATCATTCTGTTTTAATATTCACTATCAGGCAGTTTAGGCTTACACGTTTTCTATCAGGTAGAGCCTCCCTTGGGCTATCGACAGCAAGCAACGGCCTACGACAGTTACAAGTTTGCTTAATTGTACTTACAATTGTTTTAAGAACAATTGTTTTGATAACATGTTTTTGACATAGATGCTAATGACTTTTATTCTTTTCTGAAATGCTTAAATGCACATTTACTCAATATTAAAAAAATACTCAAAATTAACAGTATTTTCGTAAATGTCACAAACCTGCCACATTACGTTGAAACATTGACTCAGGGTTGGCATTGAAATAGAGCTTAACTGTTTGGAGACTTTCAAAGTAAAGAGTAGGTATCATCATGGAGTTTGTTTTACATTTTCTGTGCAAAATATCCATTTTTGCAGTACTTGTTAAGATTTCCCTCGGTTAGTACACGTGGTCTAGCTGACACTTTTTATTTAGCAATCACTGGGACTAAATATAATGCCCCAGTTTGTTTCTACTTCAGTTATACACTGGCAATTGGTTTAACTAGGATAAGCTATCCAGCTAGAAAGGGTACATACTGTTTCAAGGATGAGTCAAATCGTTCTTATCTGAACCTGTACTATACAAAATTAGTAATTATGTTTTGTTCGGCAAGGATTCTTCTTTCATAATAAAACTCTGCATTTACAAGCAAGAGTTCACTCATTTAGCTAATTTTATCATTTACCACGTTCGTAATTATATATTATTATTTGGGTTGTGTTTGCTAAATATTTAGCTGAGACAAGGAGCCGCTACTGAGAGAGATATGTACGGGTATAGGCTCCGAAACATGTTCTGAGTTGTTACCCGCTGAGGACCCTTTAATTTATTTGGGCTAATACAGCTTATGTCAAAATTCCACACAGGAATATGTGCAATATGGACAAGAGTACTTCCATACAGGTTAGACAGTGACAGGTTAGCTTATATGGAGAGTAAAGAGTTCAGACTGCGGAATAAGGTAATGACTACTACATGTACTAGAAAGTGGTTTTGGACAGAAAGACACATATACAATTACTCATCCTAAACATCGCCAAATGATGACCCTGCTATTTCCTTGTTTCCGTACAACTTTATGCACCACTGCCTACATCATGAGAGTAAATAAACCATATTACGTGTTTTCCCACCCCAGAAAGTATTATCCACACAGCCAAAAACAATGGAAATTGGGTTATGCAGACCTGACAAACTTTTTCTTTACAGAAATATCAATTTTAAGCATGCATGTAACACATTAACCGACAAGTATAAGAATCAAAAAAATTATTAAAAATCAGGGATTCCAGTATTACTACCTAGTGAACAAATTTGTGTTATCTTGCCACAAGCTACCATTCCACCAAGTTTCAGAAAAATCGGAATTACACTTTTGGAGAAACGGTAAAAAGGAGTAGAAACACCAAAAAAAAATCACAAAAATTGGGAAAAAAGCTGCAGCGCTACTAGTTGAATAAGTTAAAGTCTAGGGTCCGCAAAACTGTTCCTTTGTAATTTCAAAGTAATTGGTCGAGCGGTTTTGCCGAAGCTTTTGTAAGATTTTGCTAAAAAGAAAGAAAGAGATCATGACAAAATACAAAAATTACAGCAGCATGACCAGTTGAACAAAGCATGGTAGAGGCCCATCCAAGGTAAACCCCCTATAAGTTCGAAGTGGATCTGGCCATCAGTTTTGAATGAAATCGAAAATGTGAATGGTGGGGACGACTGACAACTGACCATGCTGTAGGCTGAGCGGACTAAAGGTTGGCTGAGCTAAAAATAAGTCGGTCGTTAGAAATTAAATGCTGTGAAGGTTCGACTTTTTTAGAGAAAAGGGATGTGTACATAATATAGGGATACAGATGGCCTTTTAATGTTGGAAAAAAAACACAATATGGCAGATAAGAAAAAGAAAATAACACGGAGGGCCAAGGTCACAAAATATTGATATATATATCGTAATTATGAGTTATTAGTGCTTATATACAAGATGAAAATAAAAACGGAATTGGCACAAATGAGACACTATATGAAATGGCTAGATCTACAAACTATTTACCAAAAACAGTATCGCAGCAGTCTCTTCAGCCACAGGACAAAATAGATCGCCCGTTCCAATTTTGCCCGGCCTGAAAAATGCCATGTACTGACTCTAGCAGCATAAATGAGCTCAGATAAAGTTTATCTATCTTCAGTACAATATAAAGTAAATTACGTTTGCTTCGTACACAGTGCGAAAAGATAGAAATTCACCAATACGCAATACAAAAATACCCTTTACCCCTCTTACCTTTTAAATATCTGGCATGGTTTGCATTCCATATTTTTTTCAGATTGTAATGTACTAATTTTATTTCATACTAAATCACACAGGTCACCGAACCATCACCCTTGCGAAGCTTGTCCGTGTCTGCAGTCAACAACTCAATCAAATTCTATTCTTATTATTTCCATACTTAAATTGATATTCTACGTTGTTAATAAATCGAGAGATGTGTGAGAATATTCCCTGGCACTTCAAATATTCAAAACAATGTGCAAGAATTGCTAAAAAATTGTGCACCTTGAAGCCGATACTAATTGCTTCTTTTGTAAATTTGAACATATTGTAACTGGAAGTGTATATTATTATTGAGGGATACATTTCAAATGTCTTGTTTGAGCGCAAAGTAGGAAAATGCCGAAAATTAAGTAGTACTCAGCTACATCATTTGCCAATCACAACAGCGCTTCCCTGATTCCCACGTATACTATCCGGATCTGCGCGTCTTGGTCATGCGATATTGATGTAAAGGTATACCGGATACCATGCAGAGGTACTGCGTCCGATGCAGAGATATATAACCGCTGAAAGATTCATTTTGGCATGAATAGGTTATATTTAATGCATATACTATGTCACGATTAGTTACCTTGTAGTGAAAAAGAGGGGCGCTCAGTCATAAGTGTCTCATACTATGCATTTTCCCAAGTATTGTGTCCGAAACATTAATAGTGTCATTTATGCAAATAGGGAGAAAACTTGTCCAGTAAATAAAGATAAAAAACTGTTCTTGAACATGAAACAAAACCTATCCTGGTAGACCATGTGCATGAGCTACATGACGGAGAAGTGAAAGTTTGACGACTGAAATTTTTGGGCATTTTACATGAGTGATTGGTCAATTTTCAACAAACAGTGAATAGAGTCATTATGCAAGTTTTCCTTTTTGACATATTCTTCAACATGAAGCTACTAAGTCCTGTGCAACACACAAATCAAGTATTTTTGAATTTGATACTTGAACTTTTATAATGTGTGTTTGTACACTTTCTGTAAGGCTCAGTAATTTGCCGTCCGAAGCTCATTTGGCGCACGACAAAACGTTGACGGACCAAGTCGACATGGACAGAGAGTGGCAGGGCAAGGATTGAGTGGACAAAAGCTCGTTGTGAAAAATTCGAAAGGCATTGGGGTGACAAACAATTCTTTTACCCCCTCGGCCTTGCGGCCGACGGGGTATTATCGTCATCATGTCTGTGTGTGTGCGTCCGTTCTTCTGTCTGCCCGTTGCCTTTGCAGGGGCAATACGTTTCGGGTTAATTGACCTGCTGTCTTGAAACTTGTACTATAGTAGTATCTCATTAGAAGCTTGGTTGAGTTCGACATTCAGCGACCTTGACCTTTTTCATGGTCACTGAGGGTCATCATATTTTTACTCTTGCCGACGCAAGAACTTTTGAAAAAATCGAGCTACTATCGTGAAACTTCTTCTGTAGAAGCATCTGGTAGGATACTTGGCTTAGTTCTTTCAGCATTGGAAAGAAATGGGTTTGACCCTTGCCGTGGAGAGTAATGACATTATACATGGTAGGTGTATTTCCATTTATTACTTGTTTATGCACAAAACTGTTTATAGATTGTTTGTATGTATCTCGTACTCCCAATACATTGGCACACGCACGGATAAAATCTGTGCTTGTCCCCGGATGAAAATTGAAAAGAAACTGTTAAGATTTTTAATCGGTGAAGGTTTGAATTGGATGTTTCACCAAATAGTTCAATTCCGGATATGTTGCCGAACATACTTCCGAGCGTTGTATTAAAAAATACATTTAAATTCGTTTGTGTCGTACATTATACCTTATCATAATTCAACTTTGTCTGGAAGCTGTCCGCTGGGGGCCCAAAAATGATGGCACGCAGTCACGGATCAAATGCTCGTGTGCTCAAAGTTAAAAACATAGAACGGAATGTGTAAGTGGTTGGTTAGGGGCGGTTCAACATATTCACCATTTTTATAACAGTAAACTCAACGCTCTTTCCTTGTGCGCCCTCACCCCACCCCGTCATGACAGAGTAAACCTTTACCCCCCTTTATGACTTTGCACATGTCTGTGAATACTGTATTTATCATGATATATACGGTACCATAATAATAAAATTATCCGAGAGACGTTTTTGGAGGAAAAGTCGAAAATAGCGAAAGCAAACTTTTTTACATAAAAAATATTGAAAAATTACAGCGCCTCCTCTTGACCAAACGAAGGTTTCGGGGTACCCTGAAGTATCCCTGAGCAATTTCGAAGCAATCGGCCAAACGATTTTTGAGGAGAATTTTTTTTAAGATTTGGCAAAAAAATCAAAACAATCATAAAAAATGAAAAAAATCACTGGACCGTGACCATTTGAACAAACTTGGTCGAGACCCACCCAATGTACATTACCAATACGTATGAGGTAAATCTGGCCAGTGGTGTTGGAGAAGTCAAAATTGTGACTTGAGGACGCCGCCGGACGACGGAGGTCTCTAGTATAATACACTTATGATACACTTATGATACACTCATGCAGGAAAGCACGAACCATATTCATATATATCAAACCCAACAATGACAGCAAAGAGATTCCAGAGTTACCAAAGCATCAACATTGATCTTCCAATATCAATGTGAAGAAAAAAAATCACTCCAGACTTGAGACAGGCAGTCACCCACAAAAGACAACCGTTGGTTTTAAACCGGTCCTTTCAACCTTTGAAATAGTCTTCATTAAATACAGACTATAGTGTTTCCAATATGTGTAGGCCCAACCACTCAAAATCCAAATCTTATTACTTCTGAAAAAAAAAACACAAAGAGAATTGGTAGGCCTTTCATTGTTTTGGTTCTTCTGACTAGTTCGTCGGCTGAGTTTATTGCAAAAGTAGAAAGCAGGCCTATATCGTTTTTATGATATCTATGAATCTAGAACAATATGTAATTAATCAGTTAAGTGATTGAATCACTGTTATAGACGGACGATGGATTCCTTACCACCACTTATCCTCAGCTGCGTGACAAGTAAGCTTAGCGAAAAATTTACCTTATAATTAAGAAATGAGGGTCGATTTTGTGTGTGTTATGGCATAATGACGCGGGTGATTGAAGCTGACATCGTGGGCGTGGCGCACGCCAGTTGAAGGACAAGGTGAACAGGGAAGGTCGGTTCAGCCTGTACCTGTAGACTTCGGATCACCTGGGCACAGGTAAGGGAAACATATCATGATTTGAAGCGTAAATTCATATACACACAAATGGACATTAAAAATAAATGAAATAAATTTTTTCGTCTAATTCTGATTCACTCACTGTCTTTTCAAAACGGGCTTTTTTACTCATTGGCTGTATCGTGGAAGATACTTTTTCACTCACCCGGTCCGGCTTTTCAATGCGGGTTGCTGTACACGTGGGTTGTATCATGGACGGCTCTGTTAAGTCCCTTCTGCTGACTCACCGTGAAATAACAATTTCTAAGTTAACAGGTCTTGCAGGTCTTCTGGAATACCTGAATTCTGGGGAAATATAATAGACGAATCCGCGAGTTAGCGGAGTTAGAGTTGGAAGCGAAGATCGGAATTACAGTTAACATTTGGGGGCCATCTCCGAAATGTACAAATTCATTTAAACTAATGACTTGGCTCTGTCAACAGAGTAGCATTCAAATGCAGACTATTACAAAGAAACAAAGCCACACATAATTCATTGACCTATTTATAGTTTAATTGCATATTTAAATTTTGAAATGAATGATGAATCCATTAACTATTATAATGAAAATTGGATACCGCATTTATATACCTCACGCTATGGATGTATCTTAAAGTACACTGTGTATATATACCCGTGGAATTTCACTCCATAATCCAAATTTTAACCAGGTAAATTTATGAAACTAATGTCAAAATTGTGCACCGTCCTTGTGTGTGTCCATTCATGTGACAGATAGCTACCGCTGCTGCAGCAAATCAGATGCTGTAGTTTCTTACCAGTCAAAACAAGTCCACTCTTCTTTGCGCTAACCCAGCACAAAGTTGCACAATGGCAGCCATCTTCCATCGCGGGTGACGATATTCTTTTGAATAAATTAAGCAGTCTGATGGCATGCTCAACGTACACACGATATTTGCTGAGCTGTCTGTTGAACTGGCTACACATAAATCTTTAGTCGAAAGGACGCTGGTTAATTTGCTGGTTGGTAAATGGTGTCATTAAGGGATGACCATTGGGGTGTATTTTGTCTGCCAGCAGAACACATTGGGGGAAATCTAACTCTCTTCCCGGTCATATTTCGGGCATCAGATGCAACATTTGGGCATCATTACAGTGCCCACGGAAGTCAGAGTGAATGTACACTATTTGTTTCCTGTTCTTAGTAATTACTTGTGTGTGTATGCAATGATAAGAACGACAACCAGAATAATATAAATGTTGAGGCTCAACAATAGGCCTGTGTACCCGGTGGTATGTGCCGTCCATGGCGCCTACAGCATCATAGATGTGTCTCCAGTTGCCCTTCTTTTCCATCCACTCATTTGTAGTTGGCCATCTAACGTTTGGTGCATGCGTCTCATGTAATACTGGCCAGTAAAAGTTGACAAGATCACAAACACGCTGACTTCTTATGTTAAATAAAATGCTTAGAAAAGAATAAGTGGGGTAGCTTTTCAGCCACAAAAGCACCATAAGTAGCTGATTGCGTGGGGAAAGGGGACCGTTTTGAATGTAAGAGTTCTCGCTGACCAATGGATATACGGTAACCAGCATTTTCCATAAAGTGTCAGATGTTTCTCCTGATACACGCAAAAACTCGTGAGGATGCTCCTGGAAAATAATGACTACATCCCTTCCTCCCCACATTTCCTGGTCATTGATAGCAAACCGTTTCCGCGGGATAGCACGATTGTACTATAAGATCCTTGGAGGTCTCACCAGCAAGAGCAAAATAGGCAGCAATGCTCTCACGATATGAATACTACTGGGAGGTGGGTAGGTGATGCCTGGCCTCAATTTTACCAACCGCCTTCGATCCATCGCCAGTTTAACCGATACAAGAAACTGAATATATAAAAAAGCGTTTATTAGTTATTGACCTATGACAATGTTAAAATGCGAGAGGGGATAATATAGGCTTTGCCTTCTCCCCAATTGCCTTTTGATAATAAAATATGTTTAAACCAATGCTACAATGGTGATCAGCATTTGTTATTTAATTCTTTTAGTGCCAACAGCGTCTGAAGTCGCACCGATGATCAAACGTTAATTCACAAAAAATCTCAAATTAAACTTAAAGACCGCTTAAATACAGCGAGGTTCACTATTAGAAAAAACGCATTTCTGAAAAAAGCGTCAAATGTCTGAAATAACGTATCAAAACTACTGAAAAACAAAGATACAAAATAATATATTTGATAATTCCCCCGACTTTTTAAGGTCGGAAGTCACGGCATTCAAAGGTCACAAGTCACGGTATTATGCACTCTACATGTGTTCTGTCATTGACTTTCTTTCCGGTGACACAGGAATCAAAGTTGCTGTTTCTGTGCACATTGTTATGAAAGAAAATGGTGGTTTTAAGTTGCGTCATGTCTAAAGGTAAGTTATTTTGATGTTTCTTTATTGACGTACCTGATTATTTAAGAATACCGGGTCAACTAATCGTCCCAGTCCAAATTTGCCGCAAAATTCAAAGCGTGAATTATAAAATTCTCTCTGTCTTGCAAGGATAACCGTGTTGCGTACGACAAAAGCTTTGAAGAAGCAGTGACAGTGGTAACATGACAAGTTTTCTTACATAATAACTATAATTAGAAGGTGTATACGCGGTGAATCCTTCTCAGACGATGTTCCAATTTTAGGTTCAAACCAGTGCTGATTGGCGCAAAGTGCATTTGTAACAGTGTGACACTATCATAAAGATACGTCTACAGTATACGAAAAATGAAAGCGATATAATTTAAACAATTTTTTTAATTAAACCGTACTAAAAATCATTGTAAAATTTCGTGAAAAATTGTGTATTTATTTAATTATTTTTTATTTTCAATTTTAGCCAAACCTTCGAGAGTATCCGCACCGCGTTTCGCCAAGGAAGAGGTGATTCTTATGCTCATCAGGTACCAGGCACATGAGGCTGATTGGGATGCGGTCATTGAAACAGTCCAAGAGAATCCCCATTTGTTACCGGAGAAAACTCGGAGATACTACAATGTGTCACCAGTGAAAGCTATAAAAGACCGATTGCAGAGTAAATTGCGCCATTACATGTCCCTAAAAGATATCGAGGATGATGAAATCAGGTATTGAAATAAAAAAAAAGGGAATCAATAGGAAGGCAACGTGACTTGTAGCGCATATATTTGTTCAAAGTTATCGCATAAGACGTTGAAAAGATAGTAACATTCTACTTAAGTTAATAAATGAATATATATATATATATATATATCATTAATGGGATAGATGGACGGATGGCCGGATACACAAATTTTAAAAAAGGCCTGGTAATGTACAATTTGATTTATTTTCAACTAAACTGCTTTTGCATTATTCATGATGAAAGCTTGTAATGTGTGTGTGTGTGTGTGTGTGTGTGTGTGTGTGTGTGTGTTTGTGTGTGGCTGTGTGCGTGTGAAAACATATATAGAAGCAAGGATACTGATACATACAAGTTCCTATTTTTTTTTTTTTTTTTTTTTTTTCATGTTTCAAATGTTGTCATATTTTATACGGAACTTGTTGACGATATCAAACGGGCAGAGGTGCAACCAACTGTACCGAAGTTACCAGTTTCCACATCGTCACAAGACTGAGAAAACCATGTGCGCTCCATAAGGCCAATCAACCAAGCTGCTGGTCCCACAGCTACACCAGAAGCAGGCCCGTCAGGTTTATCGGCAACCAAACAGAGACAAGTACTTGACCGCAGAGATAAGTATATTTGTGGAACCGATTCTGATGATTTCAGCGACGTGGAAGAAGAAGAAAATGGGTGCAGGTCCACACATCGGATTCCACTCCAAGAAGTGGATCAATCTACCCAACGCAATAAAAGTGACAAGAAAAGGGGTAGAAGGTCAAGGAGTCTAGTAGAAATGGCACGCAAAGACCAACGAACGTACCAAACGTTCATGAAGAAGACCATGCCCAAGGTTCTCGGCGCTTTGGATGTGTCGGCGACCGACACAGATGATAGATCCTCGAGTAGTGAATAAAGCGTGTATTTCTCACATGTAACACGGTGTATGCGCAATAAATATTGAAGAAAAGATGTGTTTTATTGTTTTATTCAAGTTCCACCCCCATTGAGCAAAAGCGTCCGTAATCATGAAATTCGCTATTTCATTGCTGATATAGAAAGCAATAGTTTCAAGGGTATGTTGCATTTCCATATGTAAATTTGTTTGGGTGGGGGGATTTCTGAGAGCCCCCCCCCCCCCCCCCCTCAAAACACTTGGTCAACTCCGATCTCCAACTCGGATTCCTAATTCTGCAAAGTCGCGGATTCGTCTAGTTCCCTCACCCAAATGAGAAACGTCCGACATGACAAGTGTTTCTTTCAGTCGAATGACAAAACTCGTACGCGTGGGGGCTGTGGTTAAAATTAGAGTGGCCAGCATTTGAAGCAGGAAATTAAAACATGCACGTGGATCACTTGTTTACATCTAGATGCGTGCATGGGCGGTGCGATCTTTAACACCTATTCAAACTGACCAATCAGAGCTGCGTTGCAAGCTGGTTATAAGGCAAGGTGAGACGTCAAAACATTTTAATGTCAGCGAAGGGCGGAGCCCGTAGCTGACATTAAAATGTTTTAACGTCCCACCTGGCCTTATAACCTACACTCACAGAGGTACCGGAAACGCCAAAACATTTTAATCGATGCTTTGTAACCAAACCTTTGACCTTTAGAGGTGACATGTAAAATACAAAAATGTGTAGTGTTATAATATTTACAATTTGAACCAAACATGATCAAAATTGGATAAAAAATGACCAAGTTATCGCTAGAAAAAAAATTCAAAGGTCCATATGACCTTGACCGTTAACCGTTAGAGGTTACATGTAAAATATGGAGAGAGCCTGGGCCTGAGGTGCACCTCCTGGCCTCTGCAGTTTTTGCTGTTCTGCACTCTGGTTAATTTATTTCTGGAACAGAATCACTTTCAAAAAGGAAAACGTGCTTGCTTTCAATCATTGAAGATAATTTCATAAAAATGTGCTACTTTTCAGCAATAATCTTCAAATTTTGATAGTTATGAAAAACTCGATACCCGCTATGCTATACTGTAACATACATATGCACTCACACACATGAATAATTACACACATCAAAGAGTAATTGTGGCTGCCAGATATGATGTATGTATGTATGTATGTATGTATGTATGTATGTATGTATGTATGTATGTATGTATGTATGTATGTATTTATATGTGTGTATACATACAGTAATTGTGGCATTTAGCTTATTTGTAAATATGCTGTATAGACGTATGTATATATGCACTTTTTGCGTGTGAATGCACATGGTTTGTGGCTTATAACGGAGTCGTATATGATGGACAAAGGGAAGTTGCATTGAAAACGTATGAATGTAATTAGTCAAATACATTGTATGTTGGTCTTGTCTCAGTTTACTTCCTTATTTGCATTCAAATACGAATGTAAGCCGCACAGTGTTCAATATATCATTTTTGTACTCTGCATCCTACGGCCGTAATATGTCAGTACTTTGGATTCATGGGGCGCTATATCACGCTCCACATCCTGGGTGTCAGGGTTATTTTTGAAAAAACTCACGAACTGCACAGTTCCAAACTCCCACTTAATGCATTATAACAAATTCAGATTACGGGTATCATTATGAATCTCAACGGGGGGTGGGGGGGTGAGGTGTTACAGGGGCTTTCCATACTGGGGGTTTCCGTACTGACGTACTTGCTGTTTTTATTACACGTACTTGAGTGCTGGAATTGCCTTCATTTTCAGTTCTTCATGCTAGCTAGTGATTCTATTTTTCTCAAGCCCGTAGCCGGGGGGGTAGGGTTGGGAGTGGGGGTCGGGGTCGATCGACACCCCCACCAGCAGCAAAAGGTCCAATATTAACCCCCCCCAAAATAATAATAATAATAATAATAATAATAATAATAATAATAATAATAATAATAATAATAATAATAATAATAATAATAATAATAATAATAATAATAATAATAATAATAATAACAAATCAAGAATAACAAACCATAACAAAAACAACAACAAAAACGGAAAGGAAGAAGGAAAGTATCGTTTTAATACATGTCTACAATTATACTTATTCTCTGCATAAGGTCAGCACAATAGTTCATTTCAAACAAGAGTACCCCACTTATTCTGATTGATTATAGCATTTAAAAAAAAAAGAGTAAAAAAAAAACTGTTTGCAATTTTCACATTTTTACAATATATCAAGACCTGTTTAAGGTCCGAATTAATTTGCATAATACTCTTCCTATTGGAAAGCATACTATAGACGGTAAAAATATCCCACCAGTGAAAGAAAAATGTTGGATCATTTAACGTGTTTTCAATTGTTTTTCTTGGACCTTTATTTCATTTATTGAGGTTTTCTTAGTACATCAAACCCACTTTCCGAAATGTTTTGTTTGGCAGAACTGAACTAATACCTTTCTTTCATTGAATGAATAGAATAGAGTTGTTTTACATTCAATTTTTGTTGTGTCAAAACTTCTTTCTTTGATATTGTAGCTTTTAATTTTCTGTCGAAACTTGGTTTAGCAATACTGGACCTTTTTAACCTTATTTTATCCAATACTATACCTTTTCGATGTATTTAGAGCAGCTTCAAGTCCACATTAAATAGCGTCATTTTCACTGAAGCAGCATTATTTATATAGCGGTCTGACTGGATGATTGTCGTAAAGAAACAATTTTACTTGAAAATCAACAAATATAATACTGAACAAAGTAAACGAAAAATGAAGGAAAAAAACAAAGAAGAAATAAGGCAGGTAAAAAGAAGTTTGAAAAGACCTAAAACACTGAGAAAAAAAGCAAAGCATTTAAATTCAAAAATTGCATTGTTTTACTGTTCATTGTTGTATCGATTTTTTTCTCAAGTAGATCCATATAAAAGACAGCTGTCAGCTTTGTAAACAGTCCATGTGCCGTACAGTTGATTTGATAACCAGCTCAGATGAGTTCACAACATATCTCATTATGGTACACCTGGCAAAGTAATACGAATGATACGAGAGGTTTAGAGCTGTATCACCACGAGGACTAGTTTAAGGTATTCGTTCTATGCCCCGGGAAACAGCAAAGACTAGTTTTATTGTAATGGAGCTATGCCCCGGTAAACTAAGTCCACTATCCTCTGTCCGACTCCATGAAGTTACAAATTCACATAAAGATAAGCAAAGGGTACATTGTTACAAATGCCATGATCAACAGATCATACATAAAAAGTATGACCCTTTTCTTTTAATATGTGATAAAAATCTGCTTGATCTGACATTACGACGTGACATGGGTCTGCAGAAATGTGGAAAGAACTGGTTACCGGTTCAACCCAATTCAGCACTGTTTTCACTGAATCGCTCCCAACACGGGGCCTAACAGCGGGCCCCAGATGTTCCTTGTGTTTGGTTTGGAAATCGAAGGCTGAATCTAACAAACCCACAATGTACAGTGACATGAACTTTGAAGCACTGTCACATTACTGCAAAACGAGCACAGATAAAAATTCTAGAGGCCGCCTTTTCATCCACATATGTAGCCAGTAATTCTCTGAAAACAGTTGGCACTTTGATAAAACCATTATGATGTTATTTCCTCATTGGTATGTTCATGTTATATTAGATTGTAATTTCTGATCAAAGAGGTCGTTGTTCATAGAATAATTCAAACCAAATGGGACTATTTTATCCCGTTTTATAATCTAGTGATCGAGGCCATTTAAACAATATATACTTTGCTTATACTTATGTGAATACTTTTCAGTCCATGCAGCCTGAATGTTATAGAATGCTTAGTTTACCGGGACATAGCTCGACATCTTCAAAAATAAAGTCTAATCAAATCAGAACCAACATTTATTTTCTTGAGGGACTTTTCACCATTGAATAAAAACATAGCTGCTATTAATATTCTGTCTTAACTAACATGAATATTTGGAGTGTATGCAGTTTTTCTTGATTTGGTTGCCTGCAAAGTTTGCAGACCAAGTTCCGTGTAACTGCACTTTATCCACTCGCGCACACACACACACACACACACACACACACACACACACACACACACACACACACACACACACATATATATATATATATATATATATATATATATATATATATATATATATATATATATATATATATATATATATATATATATATATATATATTCAAAAAGAACATAACATTCACTTTTAAACAAAAATATGTATTTATCATGTCCTAATATTGTGAAACCTTTTTCAGCATCAGAATGTGCAGTAATTTTTAACGCTATGGATGCCTGTGCTTCATTTCAGATAGTATGCCTGACATCTGCTTATACAGATGATAACACCTTATAATGTATGTGGGTGTACACAATAATCTGTAAAAAAATAATGAGAAATAAGCTAAAATATAAGAGGCCAGTATTTCATTCAATTTACAACTGAGGGTGTCTAGGTGTATTTGTAAACTTTCTATCCCCGACCTGACATGTACATATATTATCAGTTATGCCATCCTCTGCCGTGATACACGAGATTTGGCGACTGAAGCATGCTGTGTACCACGAAGGCCGAAAGGCTAGTGGTACACAGTTTGCTGAGATGGCCAAATCTGGTGTACCACGGCAGAGTATGGCACAGCAATTTTATCTCATATCCAAGGAAAGTAGTTGGCATAAAAAACAAACAAATAAACGAGCGAACGAACAGCAACAACATAAATCCCTTTCATTACCAAAGCGTCGCTTGTTCGCCATTGCCATTGTTTTCGTCTGCTACGAGATGAAAAGGAGGCTACCGTAGGACACAACTTTCGTATATCACGGTGTGACGTGTCGCGACACACACCGTGGTATACGAAATATGGAGCATGCATTTAAACCAATCAGTGTGCTCTATTTGCCTTGATTATATATATATATATATATATATGTATATATATATATATATATATATATATATATATATATATATATATATATATATATATACATATATACATATATATACAAATTAAATAGAGGACCAATGCGTACATATGTATCTGTATACAGAGACTCCACTTTTTTGGCCAGTATTGCAAACACATGTAAATATAAATGTGTATACGGTGAGTATATGTGCTTGACATGATGTATCACACATGACATGATGTATCATACATGCAGACACATGCTTCAATGAATTTAAAAGTTTAGAGCATAGTATTCTAGTGTAGAGAAAAGGTCCAAAATTTTGGTGTGCGTACCTCGCATAATTATTACCTGTGTCAGCATACTGGGCACCCCCCCCCCCCATCCTCCTTCTCGAAACATACTGTACACAAGTAAATTATCTCTAACACTTCATTCAGGTCACACCTAGGGATCTTTATGCAAGGGCTGAAATCACCCATATATAAAAGGATAATCCGATATCTGCATGCTATATACAGCTGCAAAGATACGTTATGTATTCCAAACACCTACATTTTTCAAGTGAAGGCTCGTAGACCATTGAATGAAAACAAACTACATTTTGTAGCCGTGTCCCAACTACAAGTGCTAAGATATTGCTGGACAGGGTCCACGGGTCTCGGCCCTTATCAACACTGGTCTATTTGTCAACACTGGTCTATTTGTTCACAGCTGACGCATTCGTTTCATAATCTGTCCCGGTATAATGTTCTTTGACAAGCCACGTGTGTTCAAATATAGCGTCGTGGATACGTGAGAATGTTTAGGTGCGGTGGGATACACCTTGATTCTGTAGACCATACGTGCAGTTCCTACCATTGGTGAAAGGCATTGCTATCATTTATTTATGCGGACTCTTGCCTTAAAAGCACCCATAATGCCCTGCATTGTTCAGTGACACTCTACGTCTTGACCAAAACTATCTCATGGTCACAGTAAAATGCACTGAGTTCATTGCTTTGCTTGGTGTGGATGCGCACACTGCCTTTAAACCGCTCCAAGAAAAGCCATAGACCTGGGGCGTGACATCACGATAAATGCTATCTGGAATTTCCAGAATTTGTTTCTATCAACCTGAAATTACACTACAACACTAGAGTAGGGGGGGGGGTCATTTAGATGTGGCCGCTTTGGGCTGCGAATTTAGAATTTATCTACCTTGAGCCCTTTTTTTGGGGGGGGGGGGTACATAGTCCAAAACTAAAATACACCGAAATGTAGATACTTTCATGATTTGGTTTCAATGTTAGACATCAAATTGCTACAAGGTAAAAATACTTATTTTACATGGCACAGCAAAAACGTTTCATTTTTTCTCTTTTACATTACTCACAATCATATTAGTAATTCATAATGATTTTGAAATAAGTACTTTTAGTTATAAACAACGTTGTCATCTTTCAATCAAATGTTAACCTAAAACTGTGACGTATCTTATCTAATGCTCCACCCCCACAACAGCTAGATAAGCCGCTTGCGTCCCATATAAAACGAAAAGGACCTCAAGAGAGGGACACAGCGATTGAAAGGTGTGACTGTCGCTTTCGTATTTTCTCTCAGCAAACTTAAATTCTGTGCAAAGATGTCCGGAGAGTGGCAGAGCGGGCTTTTCGGCTGCTTCGACGACTGTGGACTGTGCATCATTACTTATTTCCTGCCTTGCTACACCTTCGGAAAGAATGCGGAGGCTCTCGGGGGGAGTTGCTGCCTTTGCGCCCTAGCTTTCTTTGTGCCGATCCTTAACATAGTACTTATGTTCAGCCAGCGAGGCTCCATCAGGGAGACGCAAGGGATTGACGGATCGTGTTGCGGGGACGTCCTCAGCGTAATTTTCTGCACGTGCTGTAGTCTTATCCAACACGGCAATGAGGTAAAACACATGACAGGGCAGGCCATATGCAGGCAATAGACACTCTTCATGCTGTTATGGCGGCAAAATGGCGGCACGTAAAGTCAACAAGTTCGTCGTTTCTAGGTAAAGAGATAATTGAATTCGCGGAACGAGTTGGATTTCTTAATTTTTTTTTTATTATTATTATTTTTTATTCAAACATTACAGCACAAGATGCAAAATGGCCGCCCAAAATGGGAAAATACATCATCTTCGGCCAAATTAGGACAAATCGCCATGAGATAACAACTTGCTTATATTGATAACTCAGCGACAATGGTTAAGTGATGTCACAGTACCAGGTCAACACAGGGAGTCCTATTCCAGTGCATACCTGGTTGGAGCTAACGTGATATTGGATGCAGCGCCCGGGTGTAAGAATTGGCCTTCTGAGAACAAAATGTTAAAGAAAAGTGAGCTGAAAACAAGTTTGACTGAAACCTTGGTTTGAACGTTACCAGCATCGAACTGCATTTCCACTGGTGCAGACCAGACTTGGAAACGCTATGTGAAGAATTACGACTCAAAATTTGAAAGTGGAAAAGTGTCCCTTAATGGTTCAGATCGGTGGTCTCTAGTCATCGACAGATTTAGTCCAGAGAGCATTCAGCGCAGGTAGTACACACGTAACACAGAATGAAACTTCTATATTGGATCAATATCTAGGCGAGCTTTATGGAAGGAAGACTATACTGCCTTTTGATATTAGCAAACTCTAGCAAAACTCTTACAAAACAATGTTTTCACTGGAACAGTTCTTCCAAACAATTACGTTTAACCGTTGTATATTTTTTTCTTAACTATACGGAGAATGAGGCTCCTGTGTTTATATTTAAGTTAAAAGTTATATCTTATGAACTGTGACGTAAGTAAAGGACACACCTCATTGCGCATGGTCAGCTCTGATGTTGATCCTCCTTGTTTGCCACATACGCGATGTCATAACAATTCGGACCACAGCAAGTGGCTTCGTTTGTCCTTCCATTAAACACCCATCTGTTATCATTGTGCCCTGGACTCAACGTTGAATGGAATCAAGCGTTGCAAACTCTATCTCTGATGTTATTTACGGACTTGTCTGCAGACAGAGTTATTAAGAGATGCAGCGTACATCTCTTGACGTGACGTCACAAGAGCTGGGGCTGTTATTGTACTAGTACATGGCACATAGCCTGATGGGAAGATTCTAGAGTTATTATCTGCCCATAAAATTAATTTGAAGAGAGACAAACACCGCTGAGAAAAATCCGAATTTACCAATTACATGTTAACTGTGGTACATTAAAAAAGGTTTGCAAAACGGTAATTATTTCAACACTTCAGTAATGACATTATTACTGACATAAACAGGTTTTAGGATATGTCAATGTTACCTCTGACACACAAGGGTGCAGCGCCGATTGTGCGAGAACTGCCATAACTTCTTCCAGCTGTGCGTTTGTCAATAAATAAATTATTTTGCCTGTATTATTTTCACATAGTTACAATATATACAATACATTATGTCAATTCTCCTTCTGGAAATGATGATTTTATAGTGGTTATTGAGTTCTTCACTACCTTTAGTGGTGGTCTTATGGTTACAATGCAAACCTATGTATGTTAACGTGTACTTGAGTGTCCTGTTTTCGTATTACTTCTTTCAACGCCAAGATTGGGCAGAGTCAACAGTTTTTCGTCGGTGCGATTTAGGCACAGGCGTCCAAAGCGCGCAGATGAAAGTTGTCAACGTGTGTCATTCTCATGCCGTCTGATGGTTTTGCAACCGTAGTTTGGTCCTCAAATGAAAGGTTGGTTTACTGAGGATATAAACAGTGTCGTAATTCAGAGCATATTGGCTTTTCTCGAACTTGGTAGTGCAAGAGGTAAAGACCAAGTAACTAAATGGCCACATTTCTAAAATTAATCATGCCTTCTAGTTTGTTCATTTCATGGAATAAAAAACTTCGGTCTCTCGAGCAGTATAATTGATATATTATTGTATTGTATGAGGGATGGCCTGGTTATGTATATAATTATACTGTATAAGTGCTGCCCTGTTTTTGTACATTATTTTGATGTATAAACGATGCCCGGGTGCTCCACTTAATTGTGATGTACAAGTGATTGCCTGGTTCTGCACATGATTGCACTGTATGAGGAATATCCTGGCCCTTTATATTATTGCAGTGTATGTTTGATTCCCTGACTTTGTACATGATTGCATTGTATGATTGATGGTGTGATTGTGTACATGACTACGGTGTATGAGTGATGGCCTGGTTCTTTACATAGAGGCAGTATATGATTGATTCCCTGGCTTTGTACAACATTGAGTGATGGCAAGAAGCAAAACGACAAAGAAGACAACAATCAGTCAACATCGACGTCATTAACAACAATAATGAGATAACTTTCTTTGACCTACTCGATATCCACTGAACCCAAAACTCCGACTCCCGACTCAATTCTATTTTACAAGGAGGCACTCTTCCAACAAATCTTATGAAGTTCAAATAAAACCCCATGCAATGGCTCAAAATGTAAGACAGATATGATGCTGACGATTTTTAAAACATCAATTATATCAAGATGTTTCTGTGGTAATGGACTTCGAAACTGACAGCTTTTACATACATTGGATCAAACCAAATTAATGGAAATTCACTAAATTTTGCCGTACTTTTATTTTCCTTTATTTCTCTGATGGCACAAAATGATGAAAATAAAAACACAATCGAATAGTTTCAATCATAAGTTGTCCAAAAGAGCGATCCGAAAGTTCAGTTAAACGCTCAAGTGCAAAACCTGAGAAAATTGACAGAGGTCTAATTACCACATTTACAGTGACCGACGATGCCCGCAACGACAACTGAAATGCGCTCCAAGAATGATGTTGAGTACACCTAAGCACATTTTATTTTACAATGATAATCGACCGCTTTATAGTTGCCTTCCAATGGTGAGTCACCATATATCTTACAATAATGAGGCGGCTATCTCATAATTGCTGATGCGAGATATGATCTCATAACAAGGTGCCATCTCCTTACGATTTGTTATCTGCCAATTTCGAAACAAGTTATAATATCCTGTAATGCGAAATAAAAACTGTAAGTTTTGTTAGCACCGATCATACCATACGGTGGTTTTCTCCAAGTTCTTCGGTTTCCTCCACTAGGCAAGGTGGGAAGTATATGCCAACATCTGTGCCATGGAGAGTGACTCGATAAGTCAATTCTTGACTTCTTTCACAATCCATGTAAAACAAATGTGTCTATACTATACTTGGTCACAATTTCTCGTGACCCACGTGGCAGAGTTTTGGTTCTGGTTCGAACCACATTGTTTTATTTCGAAATATGCACTGCATATAAACAGTATATTGCCATATATTTAACAAAAATGTTGTGAAAAATAGTGAAAATAAATCTTCAGTCAAATACTTAAGATAGGAAAGTGTGAAAATATATACACGTGAATTTAAGTATTTTTTCAGGGTTTTTGCCATTAGTGAAATAAACGAGAATAAAAGTACGGCAAAATTATCACAATATATTCTTGACAGGTTTCTGTACGGATCATATCGCAACAATCGTTTGATTCTACTTTAAATATAACGGATCGGTTTTGCGAGGTGGATAAGGAACGGAAAAGCTCAAGTGTAGGTAAGTAAGAAGAAGTGACTCAGTATCTTTGTCCCTGCTGCTTTGAACTGAATCATGAAATACATATTTTCAGTGAGCAAATAATCTCTCTCTCTCTCTCTCTCATCTCTCTGTCTCTCTCTCTCTCTCTCTCTTCTCTCTCTGCTCTCTCCTCATCTCTCTCGTCCTCTCTCTCTTCTATCTCTCTTCTCATTCCTCTCCTTGTCTGTCTCGAATCTCATTCTCTCCTTCTCTCATCTCTCTCTCCTCTCTCTCACACACACTCACACTGTATGCATGTATATTTAATGTATATATATATATATATACTATATATGTGTGTATATAGATAGATAGATAGATGGATGCGACGGACGGACAGACAGACAGACAGCAGACAGACAGACAGACAGATCAGATAGATAGATAGATAGATAGATAGATAGATAGATAGATAGATAGATAGATAGATAGATAGATAGATAGATAGATAGATAGATAGATAGATAGATAGATAGATAGATAGATAGATAGATAGACAGATAGATAGATATGGCAAAATTGAAGGTTGTAGATTCATAGCAATCAATCAAGAAATGTTTACATTCATTTTGATAATTGATAAAACAGATATTATTTGGCATAAAAGAAACAAGAGCGTAGAAAGTTGTGTCAATATATTAAGAAACAATATTACTTTATATTTGAACCGACAGCGGAGGAATGTAGAAGTGTTCTAAATATTATATATATATATATATACTATAGTATATTGCGATACAGTGTTAAGGTTTACAATTTTCATGCTATGGGTAGACGGGAAATCTTCTGCCTAGAGCTTGGTAAGGAAGAGTGCAGATAATAGGTAAATGTTAAAAAAAAATCTTGCGAAATTAAGCGGAAACTTCATTTTTTTTCATATTTGCTGCACAATTGTAGAGCGTCGGCAGGTCATGGACGAAATGTAGAGCTGTTAGAAAAGTGGATCCACATTTGCAAGAACGTATTACGATTACTTTTCATGTTTTTTCTGATTTTATCCACATCTGCATTCCACTTAGAGTTTTCTTGCATTCCTCAACATAGGAGATAAAATTCATTTCCTCTCGAAATAGGCAAATTATCTCTAAATCCAGGGCAAAATGTATTTTTAGGAAAGTAAAATAACAGGTTCTTGGTCTTTGCTACATTTAGTGTAATTTTTTGAATTTTCTTTTATTCCGATGTTAATTAAGCTAGATACATCCCCTGTTGTACGAAAAAAAGGGGGCAAAGAAATAAAGTCCTTAAGCGTATTATCGTCAGCATACAATAGCGATTCAAATCTCGTGTACAGTCCCGTCATACCATAATGTTGTAGTTTACCGAATCGAATTCGATGATCAAAACGATCAATAGGTTTTGACAAGTCTCAATAAACAGCTGTCTGTAATTTTCCATAATAAATGAATTTTTCTAATTCAATTAATTAATTCCAAAACCACAGTTTCCTTTGAGAACATGGGTCATTTTGTGTAGAAATTTTGAGACATACGAGTCATTGTTACATTGTGAGCTTACACTCAACGACCAAAACCCAGGAAAATGACATTTTTTCTTCAATATAAAAAGAATCGTTGAATGCACCCTTTAGGACCGAGTGGGACCGAGTCAAAGTTTCCAATGGCTTGGGTTAAACGTCATGATCCACACGCCAAGGACAACTATGGCCTTGGCCATGGTGTCATGTGGGTCTTCCCTATGTTTCTCAGGGGGAAAATGTTTTCTATTTACAAGGAAACTTTAATTTGAATGGAGTCTCGAGAAAAATGTAATGGTTCTAGGGATATAAAAATCAGTGTCATACTGACAAATACTGCGGAGATAATTGCTTGTATGAATGACTTTATTACTGCACCATAAATACAATAAATGGTAATCTGTAACTCAATACACTATACAATACACTATACCACAACAGTACAATACAACACAGTACATTACAACAATCCCTGATACGTATGCCTTAGGGGCAGCCCCCCCCCCAAAAAAAAAAACCCCTCAAAGTATTGTAGATTTTAAATGACTTTAGAGTACTATAGTCTACCCCTGATTTTCACTGTTTCCGTGATAAATTTTGTAAATTGGCATATAATTTCAATTTCGTCACATTTTACAAGTTTCATGTATTAGTTTTCGGGCAATAAATGGTCAAAATCTACGATAAATTTACTCAGAGTATCATTTTAGACTTCCAAACACGAATCACAAATTCTCTCATCAATGGGAACCTTAACTGGCCTTCTATGTCTACCTTTTTCAATGTTCAAATTATGTGCGCTTATTCGTAATCTGGTCAAGTTTTTCCTTTCGTTCAAATTCTTTAATTCAATTAGTTACTTTTCTAGTTTGAAATCTGATTTAAATTTCGAATAGGTTCTCAACTTTTTATCTGGATAAGCTTGTTTAAGGAAGTCACTCTGCTATTGAAGTATAAATTTCTCTTTTAATAATTTCTCTATTAAGCTGTGTGAAAATTCCCCGTATTCATCACCGCCATAGTTCCAAATATATTACGGCTAATTAGCGACATTGTAGTTTTGAAATTGTTCAACCAGTTCGAGTTATTCGATGCCAGCAATTCAACATTACATTTGTAAGCATCGTATAAGATTTCACGTGAATCAGAATTTCTTATGCGGTGCCAGTTCTTACAAACACTTTTCATTATTTTAACGAATATGGATATGCTCCGACCTCACTCAGTACAGCAATATTACAGGCTTTTGAATTCACTCCCAGAGTGTACTTAGGTAAACTCAGATGCAACTTTTCAAACTCAGTCCTAAAATATCCACTAATATCGTCCCTACCAATTCATTTTAGTGGAAAAATTGTATAAGTACCCCATATTTCACACCCGTAAAGAAAGATTGGAGCAATAAGTTTATCAAAGAAATCAAGATGCAATCGAATATCTACAATTTCACTGAATCAAGGTCGCTTTAAGCGACCAAGACACTTCCTTGCTTTTTCACATAGTTGTCTGACAGCTCCAGCAAAATTTCTATTTGACTTTATTTCACGACCCAGATATATAAATTTGTTAGATATTTCCAATTCTCGATTACGGATAAAAATCGTCTCACAATCTTCTTGTCAGCCTTATCAAATATAACAACTTTAGATTTTTCCACGTTAATATTTAAGTTCCAATTTTGACAATGTGAATGCAGGTTATCTAGACAACATTGCAAACCACTCTGACTATCTGAAATGAGTACAAGGTCGTCTGCATAAAGAAGACAACTCAGCCTTTCCTTGTATAATGTAACTGGATCACAATCATCCGTAAAAATTTCTGATAAATCATTAATAAATAAATTGAATAACGTTGGACTAGGAGCACATCCTTGTTTTACGCCATTGGTTAGAGATATATATTCGGATAATCCTGAATATAACTTTATCCGTATAGACGACTTGTCATACATGTCTCTCAAAATTTTATACATAAATCCTCCTATTTCATATTTTAGACATTTGCTTGTATACAGTTGTCATTTTTTACAGTCAGAGCAATTTATGTGCCATGTTTAGTGACCGCGGAATGGTCGGTTCTGGGACCAGCATGGTTTATTCCAATATGCCGCGTAAGAGCACAAAAGAAGAATTTAATTCACAGAAAATATTTATTTCAATGTTCTTTGCAAAACACTTGTATCTTCGTGTTGACCAGTAAAGTTTTTCGTTATCAGCGCACTCAGATTGACGTAGCTTATCGATCATGATTATGATATAATTACAACATGCTTTGAGGTGAGGCGGGGTAACCTTTGGTCTGTATATTATCATATGTAAATACATGATTACAGGAAATATTGGGTGGGTGTGCAAATTTGTGCTCTCAGATAACATTGTGACTTGTCCAGTGAGACCACTCAAATATGCCCGTATGTCAAATGTCGTATATTAATGTTTGTACTGAAACGGTAGTTAACGTAAAAGCGTGGTCATCATTTTCGTTGGCATATTTAGTCGTGTTGTTCTTTACCCACGACCAATATATATATATATATATATATATATATATATATATATATATATATATATATATATATATATATATATATATATATATATATATATATATAATATATATATATATACATACATACATACATACATACATACATATATACAGTCATATAAAACAAAATAATAAAAAAATTAAAATGCTGACGCTGTCTTCTTCTGGGCGGCAGCATTTAAATTAATACATTTTGGTCTCTGAATGTCATGATAACATTCATTCCGATTTTTGTGGGGGGTTCTGTGTGTATGAGTTCGTGTTTGGTTGGTTGCTTTTTTTTTTTTTTTTTGTTGTTGTCTTTTTTTTTTTTTTTTTTTTTTTGTTTCTTATTTTTTTTTTTTTTTTTTTTTTTTTTTCTTTTTTTTCTTTTTTGGTTTCACGTTTTTCAATCAGGACGTAACATTGAAATTAAAAGTAAAGGGACGAAGTGTTCTCTGGTGGGAATTTTTTTTTTTTAATTCAAACATTAAATGACGCCCTTCCCAATTATATTTGTGTACATACAGCGCACAGTAGCTAGATAGTATACTGGTAATACTCCACGAGTTAGTTATTAACTACTGCATGCCTTTAGCCGACGTGTCGGCCTAGGAGTTGCCCTAATTGCAAATTAGCTGCAAACGTCTGATGTCGTGCGTGTCGTCTGCTTTTTTAACATTAAATATGATCTGTACGCCATACGAGAACGGCTCCCCTCGGGGCACTCTGGGCAGGGATTGAGATTTCAATTTGCTATAAACATGGAGTTTGGTTAAAATTAGTAAGAGAGGAGTTAAAACAGAGCATGGATGTGTTATAGTGATACATAACTTGTTACTATGTGCTTGTAAGATGGTCGCGTCGTTGTCAGCAACATTTCCCAGGCACAGGCGCTCATGTCGCGACCTTGGCACAATTAAGGTACCCTGGGCACTTTGACATTTAGCAAATAAACCAAACTGGAGTACAGGTAGGTGGATAAGGCAGGCGTCAAGTCAACCTCTATGGTGACATAGTTTATAATATTGGCCAGCAGATTATAGCCTTCGCAGCAAAATATTTGGAGGTTTGCGCTTGGCAACCAGCAGTCGCACAGGACGCCGCGGATATCTGATAAAGGCTATGCAATAGAATCCTCCAAATAAGGCCACCCAAGGGATTGAAGCATGTAATTTTGACAAGGGATGTAATTTAATTGAGGATCAGCAAAATAAAAATGATGGAAAAACTAAATAAATGGTCTTATAATAGATATAGGTTCATCAATTTAACGACAGCTCTGTTTGTCGCCCGTAAATAATGCAAAATACGTGAGACACAGGACTCTTAGACATGGATACAATTTTGTACCGGTAGTTTATGAAAATAATGCGCAGAAATACCTGAACACGAACACTTACGGCGCACCCTGCAATTGAGATTTCACTCAAGAAATATGGCAGGTAAATACGTTACCTATAAATGTTCTGGTACGTTTTTTACGGTTTTTGCTTCTCGGGCATTTGACTTAAGTTTCTAATTCATTATATTTATTAAACCTTTGTTCAAAACTAAAAGTGTCATTGCTTTTTCATTTTCTTGTTTTTGTTTGATCATAAAAATAGAAAATACAGCAAAAACAAGTGAAAATCACTTTAATTTTACTTTTTAAGATACGGCCATTCCGTCCGCAATTTTGGATTTCTTGACTACCGCATGCACGTGTATCGCAAAATAGGACTAAACTTTGGAGTGCACCCATGTTGTCATTCCAAGGTGTAAACTATTCTATTACGGCAACGTGTTGTCCATGAAGCGACCAGCTGCTCCCAGCACCAACGCCCCAGTGAATCAACATTAATGGAGCAAAGTGTGTCCTGACAACAAGCGTATGAGCGGGAGAGATTTACAAAAGGAAGGAAATGCTGAAAATTAAAATAACGACGGGCAGTAAATCTGAGGCTCTTGCTTGTCTCCATATGGGAAAGATACATTCTGTGTCTGAATTGACCTTTATGTACGTTTCCCCTGCACGGACAAGCTTTGTTCGATAAGAAATTGCAGCCACAGGTTCGCAGTTGTATAGCTGCAGGATGGTCACATGCACAGTGTTCGTCCTTGTCTTATCTGATGAAGTCAGCTCAAGTATTCAGCCTTTCAATGCCGCGTGACCACAGATAGCTTACAGTGACACACCATAATATTCTGCGGGTTAATGCCCCGTGGTCACAGGTACAACTAGAAAAGAAGATTTGCTTCCACTCAAATCTTTCTGCATGCGTTCAAAACTTGTATGAATTTAAATTCTACTTTAAATTTTGGTGTGTGCTTTGTCGGATGCGCTATAAGCAAAAACCTATGAATTAAATTTGTAATGTTACTTCTACCTGCCGTAGCTTTGACGATATTCAACATTGAAACTTTTAAAGTGCCTCTAATTAGCAAAAAATAAAATTCACAAGATTTCGTTCTGATTCATTGGATGCACCTACAGCACACACCTATAAAATGAGGCACAATAACAAGGCGCGTAATTTCACGAGTGGGCCCATTTGGAGCTTCTGTGTACATCAGTATCAGAGAAACCATCGGGCAAAATTTTGTTGTAAAGGAGAAAATAAAGAAGAAAGAAAGGAAAAAACTCTCGTGGAAAAAATGTCTTGGTTGGCACCCAGACAGAATAACAGAATATAATATTCTGTTGGTCCACACTACCAGTCTGGGCAAATAACACATCGACGTTCCTGTAATTATAACGATCAGTGGACCCATTTTAGTACGGGATATTTTTAGTGTTTAAAGAGTAATCCACAGTAAACTAGTTAATGAATACCGGGTACCAAGGAAATTGCACGCATGGAATATCTGCGGGTAAGTGCACAAAATGTGAAACAACCTGAGGGTATAGTTTGTAGGACCATGCTCCATGGTTACCAGGTTACAGTTTTGATATATTGTAGTTTTGATCTATATACACGGTATTAAATGGAGCTGCCCTAACATTTATGACGGCTTCCTCCCCCAAAATACGGTACATTTATATTAGCAGCAACAAGGCTTTGGTCCATCTCATTCGACAATGAAATAACCCTCTGTATGGGCAAAACCCCGTATCAAATAATTATGACAAAATATTTTTCTCTCGCCCAAGTAGCATGTTCGATAAAATTAGCTGTAAAAATGTAGCAGGTTCTCCAGAAACACTAACCTTCACGTGAGAACGAGTCGTCATGTGTTTGGAACAATATTCTTTATTCCCACCAATGTAAGTGACATTCTTGGTTTTCTACTAGTACGCCCATACTTATGGCGGCCGATTGTCACCGTTTACTGCAAACAGGGTCGCAGGTTTTGGGTGCAAATTAATATGCACACCCCTTCTTGTCGCCGTCAGCCGGGTGGAGGTCACAGTTTCAATGGAACACGGTCTATGCATAAGTTCACCACGCGGGAAAACCCCAGCGGAGCTTCCGATGTCAGAGCCAGGCGCGCACATGTTTCTGGGTAAATTCCGGGCCACTCAGGGGGCACCACTAAATTGAATTTCCCATAGGCGGCCATTATAACACATCCTGGCGTATCCGAGAGTAAGAGCTTTAACTTTAATGAAGACTATGGTCACCAATTAAGTTCAAGTCTGACTTACAAAATAAGACGCATTAACATATATGATGAGCACCAAACTTTTGACTTTGCCCCACCTGAACGCATTTATGTTATGTTCACCTGTCCGCACCCAATATCACCTTTAAATTCCTGACCACCCCGAGAAAAAGGTATGCCCAAAATTGATTATTCAAATCACTCTTTTTTGTGATGGCAAAATCTGAATTAAAATTATATGTAACGGATTTTAGCCTACCACAAATTCCACTACTCTGGTAAAGCCAGATACTTCGGTGCTGGTCATTAGACATTATACCTTTGTGCTGCCCTCTGTGGCCAATTTAGGGGTGCAACCCTCAGTCTTACTGCACAGGCTACAGCGCTACTAAATACAGGCAGTTACGAGGAGTGAAACACAGACCATGATTTCTAAAAACAAAAACAAAACAAAAAAACAAACAAAAAACACACACACCCAGAATCTAGGATGGTTAAAAAGGTATTTGAAAGACAAAGGCATATCAGTTGATGGAAGGAATAAAGCAGCACTTTTATTTTTGATATTTGTCAGTTTGACGTTTCTTCCTGGTATCAACATTACAGCCCACAACACAACAGTCAGTGTTGGTTTACCATGATAATTCGCCTTGTCACTCAACGTTCTAACTATCAATGCTTTCCGTACTCCCTGCGCCAATGATCTACAATGGTAAACTTCTATACACCTCCTTTATTTGGTCCATTTCCTGCTTTTCTGTTCATGATGACACGAACAAGATTAGTGTCCGCCATCATGCATTATCATGACCACTTTGAGAAGGCGCACAGCGCGCCATCTGGTGGCAAAACATCAGCCCGCATGCCTCGCTTTCGTAAGGGGACAACTGCCGGGGTTTTCCCGCTTGGTGAGCTTATGCATAGACCGTATTGCGTTTGCATTTCCGGAGAAATCGATAAACAGGAGCGTGTGATTTTTAGCCTTATTCCTGAAACGATCTAGTGCGTCACAGTGGCATTCGAGCCACACGAACACGACGCGAAGAGATAGGTCTAGCTGAAGTGGTTTTTCTATCTTGGATTCCGGTAGTTTTATTCGTTAATTAGGCATTTCCATACTGTGGAATGAATATTTGGGATGTCTAATACTAAACTTGCAAATATGAATGTCTTTCGTGTACATTTATGTGTTTTATGACTGTTAATCGGTGACATGTTGTGATCATGTAAATTCCGCCGTCGCTTCATGTTTCTGGAGGAAGGGGGCCGCTAATAACGAAAATGCTGTTGTACATTGGTGTTTATATGCCCATATGCGCCCCCTGCCGTTGATATACATTTGTGTAGACTTAACCCCAAGGTTCTGTACGTAGATTTTATAATCATGTTAGCTAAGCCACCCATTTGCAACGGGGAGTACAATATGGAAATTTCAGGTATTAAACGAGCATATACTATTACAAGCCTAGGCCTGTTTGTAGCGTCGAAGTTAACACATTGCATAGGTATGGGATCTATTGATCAGCATCATGGTCAGATTTTGATATTCCTCGACAAAAATAAATAAAATTTACTGTTGCCTTTTACAGAATTAGGTCTGTTATAATGTATTTGTTTTATGTTAAGAATATCCCTAAATCTGGGATTTTCAGATCTATTAGTATTACCCGTAGGTCTATACTCTAAAATTATGAGAGCTTGAATTGCAATAAGGCATATTGAACCGAGATATGTAGATCTTCAGCCTTCAGTGTTGATTGCCAAATTAAAATAGGTAGGAATTAGATTTTATTTGTAAAATAAAGTACTAATAAGAAATTATAACAATTTTAGAAGGCTGAAGCGTTAATTTATATCTATATCAGGTTGAATAAATAGATATATGCAGATCTGCATTTTTATAATGAAACCACGTTTCAAGATCACGATTGGCAAATGCTTGCCCTTTGAACAGTGCTCAAAAGTTTTGTTTAATGCGAACCCAAAACATGAAAAATAAAAGATATCAATAGAATTCTTAAGAACGGGGCCTAACAACCGGTTTATCTGAAAAAAACACAATTTTTTTTTTGCTTACTGGTCAATAGGCCTAGATTAAATCTGACTGAGATATATCTAATCGATCCGTCAGAGTTAATAAATTAAAATAAATTTACTAGGCCTAGGCTATGATAGGTTCATATGCCTGAACTCTACATGGTTCACTCAGATTTCACTGATTTATTGGGTCTATATTAAATACATAATTCAAATTTGGCCTCACTTTTCATAAACTCCTAATAACTAGGCCTTAAGCCGGACCAGGCTTACAGTTTGTCGCACCTGGTATATTCAGACACTACATATGCTGCTTTCTGTTTTCCACTACTTATTATTTTTATTTGAACCAGGATCCTACAAATTTTGGTAATCTCAAGAAAACGGATGGCCCTGACAAATGTATTTGTTCCCTTCATATATATTTTATTTGAGTTACGGTCTAAAGCTATAAGTCAGGCTTATATGAGTTGTACCAGAAGAACTTACACAGAACGTTTGTCGTAGACTTTCTGCCAGCCTTTTCACTTCTTTTAAGATACATGTAGATCTCTGAACAATTAGAAGTTAGTCCTCTTCCATCAGATATCATGATTCTAAAATAGTTACTTCTGTTCAACAGTGATCTGACATTCAGAATCTGGCCTAGGCATATAACTTTTCCGGTCCATTTTTGTCCTCAATGCAAGACAAAACATTTATATATTTCATCGCAAGGAAATGTATATCATATCTGAGCATTCAATTAATTAGGAACGTTTTTCAAAAAAAATGAAGCATTGTATAGGCCTATTTATAAATCTGCTTGGTCGAGCTTTACTCGATGATAGCATTAGCTATGACAAAAATACTGACTGACCCCGCCCTCATCAACGCACTGATGTCGACTCAAGGTTCAGAACAGCGATATGCTTCGATTCCGGAACAACATTTAGGTGAAAGGCTTGGACATTGAAAAAAAAACATTGGTAAACGATCAATTAATACCATTACCTCTACTGTTGCAACCAGCTTCAAAGGAATCCACAAGTGTATTAATTCAATCTGACACCCTCTAACCCTCAGTGCAAAACAGTACTTACGGTCCTCGAAGCTTCATGCGTACAGCGCAGGACATGCTAACGCAAATTTGCGGCATTAGAAACGTGTACGGCGAGGCTAGCGGCACACGTTAAATTCACGTTTTGCTAAATCTCATTGTCGTATGAGTAAACTATTTGGATTTCTCCTTTTGGTCGAGGCACCATCACGTGTCATGCTATAAACACGGGGATCCACTGCTTTTGTTATCTAGAAGTCACTGACACTGGACCCGGTCCAGACCTCGGGTGCGGCCAGTCCAGGCCTCTTGAACGTTGCAAGCGTAACGTGATGCGTCATCAGCAACTTTCAGCCAATCACACTCCAAGACAAAACCCACGGTTGGGTAGCGCCCACTTTGATTACTGGGAACATGACAGACGAACTCTTTTGGATAATTTGGTAAGGATCAGTCTGCTATGTTGATCTTAAATCGTTGACACTAATACTTGCACAGATGCATATAACAAAACAGTTATAGTCTTTGAATTCGGCCTATACATGGGTCTTCGGCATCGGTGTATATTGGTGAGGACAGGTCGATAGACCCATGTATAGACCTCATCCAAAGACAATAATTGTATTATATCATTTTCATCGTACTGATCTTGGGGGAGGGAGGTGGGATAGAAAAATCCAGGACAAACAATATCAAACTAAAAAAAGATTTGCATCACAGCAACTTCTTATTTTGAAAGCATCCGGATGCTTTCAAATGAGAATAGTTTAAAATGCTACGCTTTGCCATTGTTCAACAGAATCTAAACTTTTATGTAACAGCCTAATTTGCATCATTAAAATCCTACAACTTTGGTTCTTAGTTCATTGGATGTGGCTATGTCACAAACATAATATGATACAGGTAAAAGCCAAAAAGCGATCGAAGCTCCAAGCCATAGCCATATATCTGCTGCAAGGGCTTCGCTTTGTTGTGTAATATATATATTATACAGATATTGGATGGCAGGGGGTCCAAAATGAAGTTTACGGGACCATGAAATGTTATATTGGGTGACGCGAAGCTGAACCCAATATAACGTTTCAGAGTCCCGTAAACTTCATATTGGACGACCCGCCATCTAACATCTGTTATATTCTGCAATTTGTATGATTTTCCTTGTGTAAATAAAGAACTCTGAAACACTCTACAGCAAAATCACAAAATTTATTTCCCATTGGAATTCTACACATTTTGCCTGAAGCTAGGGAAAAGCCCCAGCGAACGTCATTTGCGTTATGACGTCACGCGCACGGGGATTCCCTCGAGCTGTCCAATATAACAGTCCAATATAACATTTACAGGGCAGGCACGTGGTACAAATAGAGAGAGCTGATTGGCTACTAATAGAGTAATGCAGTATATTATACAATTATGGACTTTTGCTGAGATCACTGGTTAGTTTTATGGACCTGAAAGAAGAATACTGACCGAGGCCGAAGGCCGAGGTCAGTATTCTTCTTTCAGGTCCATAAAACTAACCAGTGAATGAAGCAAAAGTCCATAATTGTTTTATTTTATGAGTTACATCGAAAGGAAGCAAATATCTAATACTGCTTTATTTTAGAAATTACATTATAAAGTAAAAAAAGACAACGTCCAGTTTTAATATTTTTGCACGTGGCAAAGCTGAAAATAGTTTAATGACTTGAGATGGAGTGCCCAAGTCAGCGGAATCGTAATAGTGATTTGTGGGCGTGGCCAAGTCATTGGAATCGTAATGTCTAGTTCCAAGTTCATCGCCAGATGGCATGACTTGGCCACGCCCACAAATCACTATTACGATTCCGCTGACTTGGGCACTCCATCTCAAGTCATTAAACTATTTTCAGCTTTGCCACGTGCACCGTCGTAACCAATAAGATTACGGTAATCTTGAAAGAGTCACCAACTCATAAAATAAATATATATATATATATATTATTTAGAACCGCTGAGAGCTGATTTTCCATCATTTATTGAGTCCGTACATTTTGACTGGTGGCCCAAGGTTCCAGTCTAAATTTGAAAGACCCTGTGCACGCTAGGACCATATAAAAATATACCCGTTTGTCATCAGTGGTTTTCCAAAAAACGTGATGAGGGAGGGATTTTTTCCGCTTTCCTTCCCTCCAAGTGATTCACTATATTGACGTTTTCCGCCAGTCCACATTTCCCATACAGGCATTTTTATATTCAGAATGTCACAAGACTGCTGCAATATTGTTTTCTTGATTGGCGCCAGCCAGAAATTTAAAATAGGGCCTTTTACTTGGGTCCTAGTAAGCACATCGTTTCTCCCCGACTGCTTTTGAAGTTGCCGCCATGTTAACTCTTTAATAGCCACATTAATATTATGTTGTCATTCATTGTCTCAGCTAAATTTCTTTTCTGTCAACTCAATTTTTGTGATGTTTGGCATTCAAAAGAAAACATAATGCCGAAAGAAAGAGCGCACAACTTGGGCTAATATGATTTTTAAAATGTTGCGGTATATTCAAGTTAATGTTTTTAAACTACAAAATAAGAATATTAAATCTTATTAAACTGAGGGCAGATAATCTGTACACGGTGGGTGGGTTTTTTTGTTTTTTTTGTTTTTTTTGTTTTTTTTTTTTTTTTGTTTTTTTTTTTTTTGTTTTCTTTTGTTTTGTTTTTGTTTTTGTTTTTTTTGTGTGTTTTTGTTTTTGTTTTTTTGTTTTTTGTTTGTTTTTGTTTTTGTTTTTTTGTTTTTGTTTTTGTTTTTTTATTTATTTGTTTGTTTTAGCACTTTTAAGGTTGAAAATTGGCAAAAAATGTAATAAACGGCGGTAAAATTGCACTCGTTTCTGCACTCCGTAGGACTGGAAAATTTTCGGTAAACACCGCATGTTTGCTATCATTGGAAAGTTCAGAACTTCGTCTAGATCTGTAATATGCTTCTCGTTGGCTAAATGACCGCAATGCGGTTAATTTATGCCTAATATCGCTGTGTCAATGGTTAGAATTGTTATTCAGACGATCGTTTCTATTGGTTGATGGTAATGTATCAGATCGGGATATGACTTACCTGAATAATTTACACTAAGGTTGGTAATGTGGACCAATACGAGCACGGCGATCGATCAGACCATGCACTTTCTCCCAGGTCTCAACAAAATGCCGTAGGTGAAAAGGTGGATGCCGGGCACAATAAAAGCGGCAAATCTGTCTCTTTTGATGCTGTCAAAGTGTAGAAACTTTGCTATTTTCATAGGATTAGGACTCAGATAGTTCTTCTGGAGTTTTCTGTTATGATTGCAAGACATACGAAAGGATATTTCACAGTACGTTTGGTGCCGATGAAGGCAGCGTATATCGTATACTTGGACCCCATTGGTCTTGGCTTCAGGAAAACTAACCGCTGATTGTAAATAACTTGTAAAAAAGCAAAATAATACGATTTTGACGCTGTAGAATTCAGTCACACATGGTTACAATTATTTCAAACAAATTACTGTGAATAAATACGTGCAAGTTCAGAGATGTGTCGAGGACCACAAATAAGGCGACTGGCACTGGGGCACTACAAATAGTCAGCACTGCGAAAAAAATTGCGCGCACTCGCAGAGTGAACTGTCATAAAAATAAACTTCTGGCAGTTGACTACTGCTTTGTAAGTGCGGAACAGCATGACTGTTTGTGTACGATAAGTATGCAAAACTTGTCATTTCCATGCAATCACAACGCAAATATTTTGACTTTTGGTCAGATAAAGAAGCAACAATATCCTGCCGACCAAACCATTTGTTACTGGTAAATAAAAATGGTTTCAGTAAAACTCTCCCCCTTTGGTTTGGCCGTCCACTTTGGCGATCTGTCGTCCAAATGGCGCCTGACTGCTGCCAAATATTTACAAATAATTTTTAAAAAAATGCTGTGGCACAATTACAAAAAAAAAAAAAAAAAAAAAAAAAAAAAAACGTGCGGACGAGGATGATAAACCGGGATTTTTTTTTATGTGGCCTAAGCAGGCAAGGCCCTCTAACTCTACCGTTACTTTCTTCAAAATGGAAAATTGTGAATACGCTAAGCTCTGCTAATTGTTCAAACATTGGGCGGATTTATGGCAATTTTTTGCTCTATTTTGTCCTTTATCTTTCCCAACATTACCCTGGCCTATATTTTTGTCAACTATATGAATGCATAAACAAAGCTTCTCATACTTTTTATTCTGCTAGAGCGTAACAATAATTGATACTGACCTAGCTCCTCTGACAAGTAGCGCTGCCTCTGAACATTCAGACTAATTAGTCTAAATTATCCTCTGCTATGATTGCGCCCTTAAGTTGTTGTTTTCTTATTTACTTAACAGACTTTAAGCTCATTATGATGATGATGATGATCATCATCATCATCATCATCATCATCATTATAATCAGGGCTACTATAATTCTGTACATTGTAACCATTTTGTCAATTTGGCAGTTTCGACTGATGCCAAAATATAGGCCCTTATGAACTTAAGCCCTACTATAGTTTGACCAGGATCATGGGAACAAGGAGCTAGAATGCAAAAAGGGCCAGCAAATAAAATAAATAAATAAATAAATAAATAAATAAATAAATAAATAAATAAACATATAAACAAATAAATAAATAAATAAATAAATAAATAAATAAATAAACAAATGTTGAATTATGAGCATGGTAATTAAAGAAATGCTAAGAAATTTAAACTATAAACGTGAATCAGCTATGTTACCGTGCAAATATCTTAATGAAATTTCAAATGAATAAACCTGCAATTTAAAAGTAATCAGATATATATTCAGGGCAGTCCATTCACATGTCATGTTGGCCGGGATAAGTAAATATTGGTGCAGGATAAAAGATTTTCTTTCCACAAGAGCATACAAAAGACTGAACACTTGTCCCTGACCATGTAAAAGACATCTCACAATTCTTGAAATATTTTTTGAAACACAGAAAAATGCCTGAGCCTAGAGAACTTTATCTGTCTACTGAAAATTAGTCAGGGAGTGCAAAAATACTTGACATCAAAATTTACTAACTACAAAATAATGTCAGATATCTTCTTTTCTCCAGGCCAACATGTATAATTTTGTGGTGCGTGTACACCATATTGATTGTAGCACAGATTCGTGTACCTGGTGTAGGCGCACAGTGTCCTTGTAACAGACAAGGATGGGATCTTTATATAATGCACGCCATTGTCTACCTTTAGTGATCCTCTTTATCATGTTTTTTCTGGACAATTAAGTGTTCATTACTGCAGCAAAGTTTTGACGTTTTCAAATTTTGTAAACATCAGTGTCTCATAACATCTTGTTCGACTTTCAGGCCCGCTGGTAGACACTTTGCTCATTGACTTTAGTGGCCCTTCATACCCCTAGTGGCACATCACAATGCTCTGCTATTTGAGATGGGTGTCTACATGTACATATAGCAAATTTCAGGCTCCCTTGCTTGCACTTGATCCAATTTCTCACTTGGTTGATTGTCATGGATTTAAAAATGAAACAAATCCAATCAATGTTATTTAATACATGACTTCGGTCTCAATATGAATCAACCATGTAATGTACAGTCCATCGACTTTTCCATAGATTTGAATGTATGATAAATCACTTTGCCTTTAGTATGTGGCAATCAATTTTGATAAAAAGTAATTGGCATTTGATACGGCACACATCACTCATAATACATGTTTATCGTTGTGCATCATTTACAATAACATGCATTCTTGCTGAAATGAACACGTTCCTTACATCGATCAGCCCAGTATCAAAACACCATCCAAAGGCCACTTTTTTAATTAAATTAAAATGAATATTTATTACACATTCTGTCATCAGCCAAGGTATTAAACTGTTTACCGAGTTGCAAAACTGACCATGACATTGTTGATATAGGCCTACTGTGAAACTGTTTAATCCAACTAAAGGGCAGTACTTGGGTACTCACAAGACCTTGAATTGTGTATTTACATATTGCATATAGATGTACAAGAGCCTCAGTTTGGCCTAAAATGAGTTCTAAATTTTTGCCTGAAGTGACAGAGATATATGTTTTTTTACTTGACTGTATTTTGCACATTAAAAGCTTCATCAAACAATAACTGATTAAGACGCACCATTTGTTTATGTCGTAATTCATGCTTCAGTTGCGCTTTACTTTTGGGACCAACCATTAGAATCTTTGGGGGGACGGGGGGGCTATGCATTTTTTTTTTTTTAATATCAAATGATGTACGTGTCAAAATCAGGGAAAAATAACACTGCCTGATTTACCTTAAAAGATAAGAGTACTGTGTGGCAGGCACGGATCGGGGGGGGGGGGGCAGACCCCGCCCTGCTCTTGCCTTTTTTTCATTTGTTTTTGTTGTTTTTTTATGCCGAAATTTGCAATAAATCAAATCAACGGACATTGTCCTTCGCTTGCATGTAGGCCTACGTGGCTCTGCTGCATTGATGCGTATCAATGCAGTCAGAGACGGCCAGCACTCGGCAGTGGTAACCGTGGAATCCTGGCAAGTGCGACTGACTGACTCAATTTTGAAAGGAAAGTTATTAGATGTACTTATTAAACATAAATGATCATCATCATGACGATAGACCTACACCGCCTGAAAGTGACTTTTTGTGTTAGTGTAGATATTGCCTACATTCATAATGCACACAGTTCATGCCGATATGGTTCACTTTCGTAAAGCTCTGAATGAAGCCATAGACATACCGGTAGTAAAGCCATAGTAATAACTGGGCTCATAATTATGTAGGCCTAGGCAGAGGAAAACCTATATCAACTTTTGTAGTCATCCATTACAGTGCCAGAAATGGCTAGTGGTCCGATGGCCAAATGCCTCTAGAAGTTTGGCTTGCCCGCTTTATTTTGGGCAATTAGAAAGCAATAGTAAGGTGTCCCAAAAGAGATTTCTGGGCTTCCTGCAAATTGATGCTAGTTTCTAGCCTTGTATTACTAATCTTAATCTAAGTTAGGCCTATAGCTAAGCCCTCTGAAGTCTGTTCAGCGTAAAAATTCCCAACTTTGTCACAAATGTAAGACGCTATGAGAAAAAGTCAGTAAGGCCTATTTAAGAAAATCTGAAGGACGTCTCCTTGCGTAATTAATTTAAGACCCTGCAATTTTAAATCCATAGGCAATATCATGATCAGATCACGAATCATGATTTGATCATGATATTGCCTATGAGTTTAGTCCGAAATAGTTTCTAAATTTCAAATAATATATGTATATATATATTATATATATATATATATATATATATATATATATATATATATATATATATATATATATATATATGTATGTATAATTAGGCCTACTCCAAGGAGCGATGGCGTATCGCCTGGCTTACACTACAGGAGTTAATTTTATCGTTTTATCGCTTGGCTTAGTATTAGTAAGCCAAGCGATACTTAAATTGAGCTGCTTCTGTCTTTTAATTCGAAATTTTAAGTTAGAATTTTTTTTCAAGAACTTCACTTTCAGAAAAAAGTATGAATGCGACCGGATATACTTGCTATTGAAAGATCTGTAACTTTATAATAAATGAAGTTTTAAACCTGTTAATGTAGGCATAATATTTTTTTCTACCTATACTTATTTTCTTTTTTAACTCTTTCATTGGCGTAAGCGACTTTAATCACACGAAGTCTTATATTTGTATCACTGCAATTAAATGATATTCAAATTCCTCATGCAAAGCTCTTT